>OU015501.1:6388639-6988639 GCA_907164885.2 Dolomedes plantarius | reverse complement strand
GATATGCTTAGATCAGATTATGTTAAAACTGATGATTGTGGATTCTCCAAACTGAACTGAACTCTGCTTTTGATCAAGAAAAACAGGAAACTAAATTAAATGTAAAAATATCGATATTTGTGTTTCTAACTTTATTACCCATTAAACTCATTAATATTATTACCAAAAACAAAATTAGTCTAAAGCACAAATTTATTGCTATTCAATAATCTGTGCTTTATCAAAACTTTATCAAAATTCTTTCAAAAACAGATATTTCCCAAACATGGTGAGCTTACTTTAACAATTTTGAAAATGTGTGGCAATTATAGAAATATTTTTCTTTCCTATTGCTAAATCATTCAGTATACAATCATCTGAAAGAGTGTAATCCTTCGTAACAAGTACAACCTGCACAAACAAAATAACCATTCAGTATCTTTAATTTTTAAAACCTTTATGTTAAGAATTTTAGTATTTTAGGTATCAATTACTCCGAAGTGTAAAGAATAAAAAAGTATTTATAGCAATTACTTTAATATGCAAACAAAATAATTTTTTACCCTTTCAAAATAACTGCCTAGTTAACAGAAGTTATTAATTTTGTCAGGATTAAATGCTTTTCTACAGAATGTTTAACTTTAAATATCAATATAAACTTGCAAGTGGTTGCGTGCTGTATTTCAAGTAATTTAAACTCAAATATAATAAAAAGAGTAATACTAATATTAGTATTTATCAATCAACTATACAAATAAAAAATTCGGAAAGAAAATTAAGTCTTATAAAATATTTAACAAAACATCACATCTTGGGGCTTTAACAGCTTAGCATCCAACATTTTCTTAGATACTCATACATTTTGATATCTTATTCCTCTCTTTTCATCTCCTTTATTTGTCTTACTCCTGGTAATCATTCATATTTCATATCTTAGACATAATATTCTCATATTACCTTAGACAATGTGGTGCTGAATGGCTGAAATAAGTGAAATTATAGAAAACATTTGTCTTTATAAATCTGCTTCCCTAAACATCAATTTTGCAAACTTATATTGCAATCAGGATGCTGGTTATTTGATACAGATATATAAATTGACAAATGAGTCTCAAAGAATAGACGCAGGAATTTCAAGGAAAGTCTTCATAAAAAGATCATATATATACATCTATACATACTACATACACACACACATATATATATATATATATATATATATATATATATATATATATATTAATTGCACTTGACAACCATAATGTAAATTTATAATAGAATTCATAAAGCTCATCTTATAAGAATAATCAAATAAGTACATTTTATATTTCTTTGTCATAATAAATTTTGTATGCTTCAGACTTTACTACTTATATTTTGGTTAAAAAATTACTAAATATTTTATGAGTTTCTGTTTTACTTCAATGTAGGCATATTAAAGTGATTCTTATGTAACAATAAAGCCTCCTGCAATTTTTCTTACGTCTAAATGCAGAAAGTTCATGTATTAAAACCCTTTTTTACTTTAATAAAACAATATATTTTCATTCTTTTGTTTAGTATAATTACTTTAAGTAGCTTTCCAAAGTAATACAGATTTTAAGTTTTTTGATTCGTGTGAAATATAAGGAAGAATATGCAAACTTATATTAAAAACTATATCTCATTAACTACCATATGGTATATGAGTAAAACCTTGTTTTAAACCATAAAACAATCATTAAATATTGTCCGTAAGCTAATATTAATATTTAATACCGAAAACAGCTATTTATGCAAATGTTGCTATTTATGCAAATGTTTGCTGTGATGAACTAGTGTTTGCAGCAGCTTTAGAAACGGCTCTTTTAATTGAAAGTATTCAAAAATTATGCATTCGTATGTTTATCAGTTAGCTCGTTCGAGTATAAATCCGTTTTTATATATAAATGCAAAATTAATGATGTTAAAATAAATTATGTACTATGTTTTTGCACCATACATGGGAATTTGCCAATGTTTTAACACAAAGGTGAAATATAAAGGTTGTTCAAAGCCCTATTATCAATAGGATTATCTTAAAATATGGTTGTATCTACAGTGACTAAAATGTATCAGATTAGTGAAATGCAATTACAGTCACGGATGTAGCAGATTAGAGAAATATAATTAGAGTCCATTGAAGGCTGGACTGAATGGAATTTCTCGATCAACAGTAAGCTTTTAGAGAAATTCAGCTATTCGAATTTTATTCCCCTTAGTGTACATGTCAGCTTTGCAATGCTGAGGAACCCTGATGAATACGAAACTTTGCAGAGTACGCTGGTAATAATTATCTAAACATAATTCTAATTCCTAACTTTTCTTTGCCATTGTTGAACGTCTAGTTATCCTAAGAAGTCTATTATGTTAACTGACCATATTAACCAACTAATCACCGTGCTTTACTGATATTCAATTACTGAAGGGGGCGTCATTCGCTCATGTTGGAAATGAGCCAATATCGAGATAAAAATTATAACTGAAAAGTAGAAAAAATAATAGTTGCACAAGTATAAAATTTAAACGGGATGTTGGAATCGCTAGGTTTTTATCATTGAATATTAACCTTATATGAAAAGCCAGTAGATCGAATGAGTATATTAATGGCAAATGCTTCACTTTTAAAGAATACAGCACTGTGAAATTACAGACAAAAAACTTCTTGGTTAAACGCTCTTATCACTAGAAACGAAAGTTAATATTTAGCTTTCACTGCTGTGTTATAAACTCGTGGAGAAAATGAATCAATATAGAGACAGAAAAAAATATTCAAACGATAAAAAAAATTGGCTGAAATGAAATAAAAAAAGTAAAAGTATATTTTTGGAGGCTCCAGTGGGATCTTTATTGAATGTTTTAGCTTCATCACAGTATTTTACTGTCAGAAACAACAATATTCAACATTAGAGGGTTTTAAGTCGGAGATATTACGTATTTTAATAATTGTACTCTAGTTACATTCATATACTTTGGACATTAAATTGAATTGAAAGTATATATTAAACCTTTAACAGATACAAATAGCAGGAATGGAAATAGTTCACCTATTCAGTCTGGATAGTAGGTTTGAACACATAAATTCGTTTCGCAAACAAACATTTGGAGTCTTGAGGCAAAGATTTCATTGCTTTTATCCAACGCACTAATGTCATTCAATAAGGGTAGAAACGGGAAGATAAATAAACAAGCTTATAAACCATGATTTGGAGTCCATAGTCAAGACACTGCTAATCTTCCTCAGCCACTTCTTAAACATTTTTGTCTAATATAAAAATACTACAATACACCGGAATTTTTTTAAAAGTGTAATTTCTTGCTTAACATTCTATAATGTTCTGGAAAACAGAATATCATGCATCTCACAAATTATTATTATTATTATTTAATTTGACCGAATAAAAAGAAAAACTATTTCATAATGTTCACAAACTTTGCATAATAAACCATGTAATCAAGAGGCTAGGTTAACAGTGAAATTCTTCCCTTCAGCTACTTTTCAAACATGCATTCTAAATTAAAGATATTACTGATATACAGAAAATTTAAAAAGTGTGATTTTAAGCATAATACTTTACAATGGTCTGATCAACAGAAAATCATGCATTAGAATTAACGACTATAATTTTATTTTTATTTATCTGCAAGAAAAACAAAATTATTTCATAATGTACATAAACTTCGAATTAAAAACCATGATTGGGAATCCCAGAGGCAACACATTGTTATTATTCCTCAGCCACTTTTCAAACTTTTTTACCAAATTAAAGATACTACAAATACACCGGAAATTTAAAGAGAAAAAAAATGTAATTTCATGCATAACATTTTATAATGATCTGGAAAACAGAATATCATGCATCTCACAAATGATTATTCTTTTTTTAAATTTATCTGAATGAAAAGCAAAATTATTTCATAATGCTCACAAACCGCACACAACAGACGGACTTGAAGTAATCTAACTTCAAATTGAAAATTATTTTGCTTCGTTACAGAAAATTGAAAGAAAAATATATGCATTTTATAATTCATTTTGCTAAAGTTTTTTTTTATTTTAAATAAAATACAGAACGGAAAATTTTTGATTTTAAAACTGCATACCATCTTAAATAAATAGCCTTAAGCAAATGCAATCTTCGTAATGAAATATTTGTTTCAAGAAAAAAAATTATTCCTTAAGTTTTGTGAATTGAGAAAGTGTTGCCCAAGGCAAATTTGATAGATTGTTCAGTGTTGACATGTTTCGTTCATAGTTTTAAAAGCAGTTTTGCTGAGGTATTACGTGCATCAATAACACAGAAGAGAATTCGTTTGAATTACATTTTGCTGGTCGTTTATATACTTTTTGAAAAATAATACTCTTCAAAATATAAAGATTTTCTAAAAATACAATTCCCTCGAAACAGCATTCATGAAGCCTATTCAGACGAATATAAAGGTAATCTCTTGATAATAAAAGCAGTTGCATAAATTTTATGTCGTTAATGACGTGGTAGAGCATGTTTTTATGACTATTTTTGTTAGAAGAAAGTGGTTTCAATAGCTGAAAAAAATATTGCATTTGATAAAAGTTTCCTTGTTTACAGATTCTTTTTTTTTTTGTTTATTTATATATCATCGGCTGGAATTGAGTTGAAGAAATTATGAATGAATGATTTGTTGAACTACTCATTCATTCACTCTCTCTCACAGCCACACATACTTTCAAAATAATCAAGTAATTATATGGTGGGGATAAGTTACTGAGTTTCCATGCTTGTTTAATCTTCGCCAGATTAGGTGTGGCCAGTAACAAAAAGCAATTCAGTTCTTGTAGAAGATATGAATTGGAAATTATTGTACTAGAATGGAAAAGAAGGAAGTTAATTTCCAAACTTCCCAGAAGAGCTAAAATGGGGAATTTTGATTGCCTTCACGGAGGAAAATTTACAAAATTATGGAGTGAGGTAAATTATTATTCCTTGTAGTTTTCTTCTAATCTTGTATATTTCTGCTCATGCAGATGGACAGTTCTTTGCACATGAGGATATGGCCTCTTTATACTGTAGCGACCAGAGTACGTCAGAGTTTGTGTACCTCCTCAGAGTTGCATCGGACTTTGGAGACGTCTGCGATGTGCGATTTGCGCTTCGCCTGCTTGCATTCCGAAGAGGAGAATTGCCGATGAAGCGAGCGGCGGTGTGCTGATTAGGCTGCATGCGCACTCCACGGTTCCTTATACAGTTGGCTCTCTGTTTAACGACTTTCAAGGGACCGTGAAAAATCGTCCTTAAGTAGAGATCGCCCTCAGACAGAATTTGTGAAAAAAATAGCATTTCCCTTCACACTATACAGGCTTAGAACTGTCAATATATTTCTTAATATATTGGTGTGTTTAAAAATGTTATTTTTATTATCATTATTATTTTATTCACAAAAAGTTATTTTAAATTACATTGAAAAAATGAGTACAAACAATACAATAAATTATGCTTTAAAAAAATCAAAAAGTGCTGATTGCTTCATTTTTCGCCTTGTTTTTGTTATTCTGTTTAAAAATTTTCTAAAATGTTAAATGTGTCATCTTCCATATTCGATGTAATATAACGTCGGAGAACATCTAGAGCAGAAGTTGCATCTGTGTAAGACGGTGGCAGTGTCCCGTTTTCCGTGTCTTCAACTTCACCTTCTTCGTCTGACACTATGTTTTCGTTTACTAAATCTTCATAAATTTGATTTACATTTCTGTAATCTGTTGTTAAAACAAATTCATCACATTTGTAGAAATCTTGAATTGAAGCATCATCATCTTTAACAAGACTTCTCCATTCTTCAGGGGTAATGTCATCTTCGTTGATTTCTACATCCGTACTTTGCAGTTCTTTGTAAATTTCAGCAACGTGAAACCAGTTTTTTATTGGGGATGAAGAAACTTCTTTCTATGCTCATGTTATCCTGTGCATTGCTTCCAAGATCGAAAATTTTCTAATTTTCATACTGTCAGCCGCATTATTTATAAATTTCCTATTTAAAGACTTTCTGTAGCATGCTTTCACACTGCGAATGATACCCAGGTCTAATGGTTGCAACTTGCTAGTGCAATTAGCTGGTAAGAAATGAATAGTCAAATTTGTAAATCCAGGGATATTTGTAGTATGTGCAGTGCAACGGTCGATTAAAAGTAAAACTTTTCTCTTTTCTTGATGCATTTTCCTCATGAAATTTTCTAATCCTGTCAATAAAAATTTGTGATGTCATCCACGATTTATTGTTATTCCGGTACTCACAAGGTTTCCTGGTGATATTCTTAAAACACCTTGATTGCTTTCAGGGACGTAGCTAGGTATTTATGGGCCCCGGGGCAAGGACGCAAACTGGGCCCCCTGAAATATTAAGACTTCATTTTTTTACCCCCTGTCTTGGGAGCCCCGGGGCATTGGCAAGGTCGCCCCAGCCTAGTTACGCCCCTGGTTGCTTTGATTTGCCTTTAATTAGTGGTGGAAGTTTCTCAGATCCAACTGAATTAGTGCACAGTAAAAAAGTCAATCGTTGAAGTTCTATTAGGCACCGTATTGTAGAATAGGCTCGTCTCATCTGCATTGAATATGTTCTTCTCATCATATCCATCTAATATCCCCTTCAGCACTATTTTCCATTCTTCCACTATTTTTTTCTTCTACGGAGCCACTTTCACCAGATATGCTTTTAAATGCAAGCCCATATCGTTCTTTGAACTTTGCTAGCCAACCAGCCGAAGCCTGAAAATTTTGCATTCCAAACTTTTCTGCCAGAACAATAGCATTTTCTTTAAATATAACTCCGGAAATTGGAATGTCGGATGCTCTTGCTTCATGAAACCATTGCAGGACTGCCTTATCAAACTCTTCTGATCGGCCACATTGGATTTTTTTCCGTTTGGAGTTGGATCCCAAACCAAATTTTTGTGATGCTTCAAAAATTTTCTGTCTGTTTTCTAAAATGTCTTTGAGAGTAATATTGGGTAGCTGAAATTGTCTTGCGAATTGAACTTTTTTTATTCCAACACTTTCTACAAAGTCTTCAATAATTTTCACCTTTTCGTGTAGCGTAAGATGCTTTCGCTTTGACGCCATTTTGCTTTGCTCACCTCGTATTCGTACTGGAATAAACTCCTACACACAACCATGAATTCTCTGAATATGAACACCTGCTTTGCGGAAGGAGTGAGAGAGGGCTGCTATTGGACAGTTTGTAAGTCACATGACAACAGATGGCAGGGACAATAGAGTGCCTCAGCTTCCGCACTAAGAGCTCCATAAAAGAATATTCGATCTTCAGAGAAACAGTAATCCCCCCCCCTTTTTCCCACTTCAGCAAGTCAATGATTGCAACATTGCAAACATCAGGTAAATACCGGGTCTGTTATTGAAACCAAATTTGTTTTCCCCAAAAGAAGGTTCCCCTCCTGCAGATAAAATGTTGAAGAAAAAGTTTATTATGTAAAACAAAATCGTCGTTAAACAGAAACAACGTCGTCGTTAAATAGAAATTTTTTATGTCGGAGGGGCCGAGACTGGGAAATATCGACTTTAAATAGAGATCGTCGTTAAGTAGAGCGTCGTTAAACAGAGAGACAACTGTATAACTTGCTGGAAGAGCAGCAGTAGCCATGATGTGGAAGACAGCTCTGGTCAGAATCCAATGACCCTGGTTAGCAGTCTACTAGGGGCTATCCTTGTAACATCAAGTTTCACATATATTTTTATCATATTTTATTTTTCGTACTGTTGGTTCATCTGTTAAGTTTATGACCCAAATGCTGTCATGGATGACTGTGTTTCTTCTTTAGATACCTCAGCCTAATAAAAAAGTTAGTAATTTTTAAAATGTAGTGTGTGGTATACTCGCGCAATAACTAGTATTTACGCACAAGCCTTTCCAACTCAACTACAATACTATTAACTCTCGCCTGATGAATTTCTTGTAAACTTTGAATTAAGATGATCGTATATTTTGAGTGCTTCATTAAAATAAAATAATAATACACTTTCCGTAAAATAATTCTTCTACATAGGTATAAATTCAGTTCCTTAATTTGGTAAAGGAAACGAATTTACTAATCTTTTAAATCAGTTTCTTCAATTTACCGTAAAATCTCGAGTATAATACGCACTTTTTTTCACATTTCAGTCCGCAAAAATGAGGGTGCGTATTATACTCGCGTACAACAAAAACATAGTTTTAAACATTGGATAAACGAACATACAGCAGCTGTAAGACATTGTCGCAACTCGGGTGCACTCCGTGATTCATCCACCCATTTACTAAGCAAGTATTCCTTTTAAACAAACGGAACTCACAGTTCATATCATTAAGAGAGGATGATGATGGTGATATATATTACGACGGCAACAATAATAATGACATGGAAGCAAAAACAATAGATGAGCTGTATTCTAGTGAGAGTGATTAAGACTGATAATTTGACAATATTGTTTGTTTTGAATTAACAATTTGAGTTTTTTTTCTATCGAATTTGACGTTTTCGTTTCTTTTTATTACAAATTTTATTTATGTTAATAAATCTGTGGGCGATTTTTAAATAAAATATTGAAAAGTTATGGGTGCGTATTATAGTCGAATTTTATTTTTTTGAAAAATTTCGCGCAAAATCAAGAATGCGTATTATACTCGGGTGCGTATTATAGTCAAGATTTTTCGGTAATTTTGTTGACATACCCCACGTTTACATGTAGAAGTGTTACAAGAAGATGCTTTGCTTGGGGTAGGCTTTGGGAGTTCAAATGTTGTTGAAAGAAAAGAGTTTATTGAAAGATCCTAGTCGATATTAAAATTACATCAGCGACGACACTAGTAATTAGCATGTAGTCCCACTGTAAATGACCTAGGCAATAATCATGGACACAGGATCTTGAACTTGAAATAAATACTTCTAGCCAACATCCAGTTTCAGATTTACTTAAGATTTTATTGCCACATTAAGTTCAGAACGCATCTGCATCCACATGTGAGGTCGCAAATTACAAAAATTCGCAACCTCGAAACTCCCCCCCCCTCCCCCCCCCCTTTGACACAATTTCTAAGTGTGAGTGAAGCATAATAATAGTAAGATTTTTTTTATTTATTTTTTTTTTTTGGGGGGGGGGGTTCTTTTCTTTGATTTACTGATTTAACATCGAAAGATATTTTCATATTTCAGAATCTTACGGATGTACCATTTATCTGCAATTTTAAGTAACCTGGCTATATATACATATATACGTAATAATAACGCCACGCCAGTTTTAATTGTATTCCTTTGGTTTTCTACTTTTGATATTGTCTTCCCTCATTCTATAACTGTTTCCGTAAGTGTGTAGCTGTCGTGGACATTCATTACATCACAGATAACCACGTGGTCAAATGAAACTAAATTTCCTTGAATCCTGAATTGAACGGTCACCATTATCCATTCACCATGTTCAATGTAAATAGCCTCCAGCCTTTTATATTTGTTATAATATGTTTAAATATTAAATAACCATAATGTGTACAGCTAACAAACTTATTATTTCATCAGTTGACATATTTGATTGGAGTTGATGCTGCCCAAACACAACTACAAAATTTAACCCAACAAGCCACCGAAAGCCGTAAATGTTAGTTCGTTCGATACCGTATATCGTCGTTAAGTGTTGATATGGGGATTCCTTATACCGGGTGAACAAAAAGTCCGTAGAAACTTCATAAAAACCGGAAAAATAACCAAAATAAAAAAAGGTTTGCAGGGTTAGCATCGCTAGGTAACGGGAATTTTTTAAGACGCGAAAAAAACTCAAAAAAAAAAACAAACAGATGATAGATGGCGCTGGTACGAGCGAATTCTGTGGAAATATGCAAATGAGACGGTTATAGGAACGTGCGCTCCTAATCCACAATAGGATGGGTTGAAAAAAAAAAATTTTTTTTTCGGTACTCTAGTGCGGAAAAGTTGCCTATTGTAATAAGAAGAAAAACGACATAAAAAAATCAAAATCGGTTAACATCTTCCGTTCGCGCATCGTACTTAAAATTTATTAAAAATTGCAAAAATCGCGATATTTTTATAATTTTCTCTGTTAGTTCAAACTTTTAGAATAAACACGCTTTAGTTTTTTATGCTTGTTTTATAGTTTAAATAACCTAAATAAATGAAATTCTGATCAATAATCTAATTTTTTCCGTTCAAGCAACGTCTTAGAAAAAACGAAATTTATCAATATTTCGCAATTTTCACTGTACTACTCTTCGTTCGTTTTTCTAGAACAAAATGAACCAGAACTCACTTAAAATAGGTTGAAATGGTTTGAACTAGATTGAACCGTGGTGTAGTCGCTCCTTACTCTGACGCAAAAGATAAATGAGAAGGCCGAGCGGAAAGCTTGCGATCTTCAGCAAACACTGAGAGAGTACTCGGAAATTGATTAACACAAACACAGTTCTATTGAAGACTCGGAGTATGAAGAAGATGAATACAAACCAAGTACATCGACTGAAAAGCCCCAATGGCAGATGAGAATTCAAGTTAATGCAACAGCGCTAAACAGTGATCGGTTCGGAGTTTCTGATCGGGCAACAGATTTGATAGCGTCAAGTGTTCTGCAAGATGTAGGGATGATAACCGACACAGATTCTTCCTATATGGTTGATAAGTGTAAAATAAAAAAAGACAAGAGTCGTGATAGGACGGATTTGAAAAGTCAATACCCACCTCCTGAGGAAATTTGGGGTCTTTTCTTTGACGGTCAAAAAGATGATACTTTGTTCGTCGAAAAACTGAATGCCAAGCAGTTTCGCAGGAATGTGAAAGAAGAACATTATTCTCTTATCCAGGAACCTAGATCAACTTATATTGGACATGTATCTTCTTCCTCCAGTTCATCAAATGATATAACTCAAAGCATTATTTCTCGTTTGTCTGAACTATCAATTTCACTCGAAAAACTAGAAGTATTACGGTTTGATGGCACTGTGACCAACACAGGATGGAAGAACCGTGTCATCCACCGACTAGAAAATCATGTAGGACGCCAACTACAGTGGAGCATATGCCTCCTGCATATAAATGAGCTTCCTTTTCACCGCATTTTCCAACATATTGACGGTCAAACTGCAGGACCTAATTCTTTTAGTGGGCCAATCGGGCAGCAGCTCCCTTGCTGTGAAAAACTCCCTGTGATTGATCAAGAACCCATAGATTGTTCAATTCCTGATATCGACAAAAATTTGTTGAGCAAAGACCATCAGTATTTGTTGGACATTTCAAATGCAATCACCTTGGTATATTGTCCAGAAGACTTGGCAAATAGGGACCCTGGTACTTCGTTCCATTCCAGATGGCTAACTGAGGCCAACCGTTTCCTTAAGTTACATATATGGTCATAAGATCCATCTAAAAACTTAAAAGAAATAGTTGGTTTCATCTTTAAATCATATATGCCAATGTGGTTTGCCATAAAAAAGAGCAAATATTTTACTGACGGACCAAAACATGTCTTTCAAGCAATCCAAACATCATGGTATTTATCCGACGAATTACTTTAAGTTGTCGATCCAGTTTTTCAACGAAATGCATTCTTTGCGCACCCAGAGAATGTTCTGTTGGCAATGCTTGTTGATTAAAGAGAACATGTTCGGGTGCTTGGTTACAGAAGGTCCTTAAAAACAAGACAAACCGTCCAAAAGATGAAGACTGTTAGAAATTTCGTACCACCGAAGATAAACTTTTAAGCTTCCAATTACACTAAAATTATTAATTGGAATTCTTGTGTGGTGTATCCTACCCAAATGCTGCGGAACTTAAGTGAAGATGATGTTAATTCATTCATCAATTCTGACGCTAAGCCCATCAGAGAAATATTTAAGTTTCTCTGTCACATCCAGGCTATGGAGAGTGCGTCAAAATTGTGACAGAGGCCTCGAAAAAAGTATGCGGACATGAAGCTAAAGATGGCTATATTGGAGCAACACTGAAGTCTAGATCGGTTATGCTCCATTTCTCAAAAAAATCAGACTTTAAATGTGCATAGATATAAAAAAGGAAGAGCAAAAAACAGCATAAGTCAAAGAATCTACTCTATGTAAAATCTTTGCAAATACATGTAAATATAATGTAAATACCACATCCAACAATTGGATGGTTGGTTGGGTAGGGTGTGGGTGGAACTTGACGTGCAAACACCTCCGCGTGGTGAGTTCGGGGCCGTTTTGTTCTAGCAAATCGAGCGAAGAGTTGCATAGTGAAAATTGCTAAAAATTGTTAAATTTTGTTTTTTCAAAGACGTTGCGCGAACGGAAAAAATTAGATTTATGGTCAGAATTTAATTTATTTCGGTCATCTAAACCATAAAACAAGCATAAAAAAACTAAAGCGTGTTTATTTTAAAAGTTTTATCTAGCAGAAAAAAATCACAAAAATATCGCGATTTTTGCAATTTTTATAACTTTTAAGTACGATGCGCGAACGGGAGATGTTAACCGATTTCAATTTTTTATGCCTTTTATTTTCTTATTACAATAGGCAACTTTTCCGCACTAAAGCGTTCTGAAAAAAATAATATTTATTTCTTTCGACCCACCCTAATCCACAACCAGTTCACCGTTGATCCTCGATCCGCCGAGAGGTGTCATGTATACATCCGGACCTGCTGCACTCTGCCGTTGCTGGATTTGTGACTAGCCCGCAATGTCTTATCCCCTGTAGTGGGGGTCACGTGGAACACCTACTGTTGTGATAAACGATTTAGAAACATTTTTTTCGTTATTTGCGTATCTTTTCTTTGACTTGTGTACGTCAGCGCCACCTGTCGACAGTTTTATGAGTTATTTTTTTCTTCCTGTCTTAAAAAAATCCCGTAACCTAGCGATGCTAACCCTACAAACCTTTTTTATTTTGGTTATTGTTTCGGTTTTATGAATTTTTAAAGTTTCTACGGACTTTTTGCCCACCCGGTATTATATATATATATATATATATATATATATATATATATATATATATATATATATATATATATATATATATATATATATATATATATATATATATTAGTTCCATATAAGATTACTTCAAACCCTTTTGATGGATGCAGTTCATGAACATTATGAAATATTTTGCTTTTCATTCAGATAAATAAAGAAATAATCTATTGAGAGGCATGTTTTTTTTCCAGAACATTATAAATTCTCATACGTGAAATTGCCTTTTCTTTTCAACATCCGGTGTATCTGCAGCATCTTAAGAGAGACCCGAACCCCATTTTCCCCAAAAATTCGCCAAAAAATCTTTTTTTCAGAAAATGATATTATACACATTTAAGATCCTATGTACAAAATTTCAGACCTTGGGGACAATTGGAACAGTTACTAATTAAACTTTTTACAACTGCTCGCAAGGATTTAAATGTCCGATCTGCCCTTTTTAAAGGGCCACGTGTTGTGTTTACATTTACAGTGATTTCCGCTTATAAGAATCACGTTTGTTATTACTGTTTTTGATTCTTATAAGCGGTTGATTCATATAGCCGAAATTTAGGTTTTTGATCGGGCACACACACATCTATATATGCATATATTAGATAATTTACCAGAAAATACGCTTTAATTTACGTTAATTATTTTTATTTAAATTATTGTTTATAATTTTAAAAGTACAACTTAATTTCTTGACCTATAAGTAGATACACATGATTTTAATAAGAGAAGAAAATAAATCCAATATTTGTTACAACATGCCTGCTTAACAGTTTAACATTTCAACTACAGGAAGGGTGCAAGAAAAAGGTTTGTATGGTAGTTTGACGTAATGAAGTTTTCAGGAGTCTGTTTATACCTCTTTCAATACCAATAGTCTCAGACGAAGATTCACCTTCTAGCTTACGTTTCACGGTTTGATAACGTGCTGAATCTCCTAATGTCACGTTTTCCTAAGTGATACTGGACACTTCGCCGAACATTTATGTGTTTCAGGGTGCAGGAAGCCGCAACCAGGATGTGGGAGGTGGGAAAAAAGAGCCCCTGTCTTTGTTTGTCAGTGGAGAAAGGTGAAATCGGACCTGGACGGGTAGAGATGCCCCTGGGTCAAGCTAATAAGACAGTGTTGTGCTACAGCGCTTAAGGAGAAACTATTATGTTATGTCTAACAAAGAAAGGGATGCATTTTACGACTTTATTCCACCCCATCTTATCACTCTTTCTTTTAAAAAAAATAAAGAAAGAACTTCATACCGTTTGAGTGTTTAAGTGGCTTTTTTGGAAAAATGAAAGGAAAGCGAAGAGTGTAAGCTGATTCTTAAAACCCGTGGATTGATTCTTTAAAGCGAAAATTTTAACATGGAAAAAATGCATTTGTTTCTGTTTTTGCTATATTGATTCTTATAAACGGTTGATTCTTATAACCACTGATCACTATAAGCGGTGGTTACTGTAGTTTCATGCAAGAACTAACCTTTGACGCAATTAATAATATTCCAGTTTTTTCAAAACTAATGAAAGAAGAAGACACTGATAACTTGAGTAAATTAATTTTAACAGTAACTGTTTTTAAACCATTGCATTTCAATGTTTTGGTTTAGGTAATGTTTTGATGATCATTTGTTCTTCGAGTATTTTTGGTAATATTTTCATGTTTACGAAAACGAATGGCTATGCAGGGAAAAGAGGGGATAGCTTGATGCTGGTGTGCTTTAAGATAAAAGAAATAGCAAAGTATATTTTTTTAGTTGTTTAAAATAAAATTATGAAGCTTTTTTTATGAATTCTAGCAAATCGTCCAATTTCCTTCACATATGGAACTGCCTATAATTTTTTTTTCTATGTTTGCTTTAATATGTTCTTGCTATCATAAGAACCTTCAAACATCACAAATTACTAAAAAAAATATAAAAAATATTTGTTACAAAAGTAACTTATTTTTCTTTAATTCCTGTTGTGTTTTATACTTAAATGCATTTTTCTTAAAATCATGTTTTTGCAATTTTTTTCTGACTTAGAAGTACTAAGGCTTTGAGAAATATGCACTTACAGTTATACTTTTTATATTTTTTTAATCTTGATTGAATGTTTAAGAAACTTAGGGGGAGTTTATTTTTGTATAAATGCTTTTTTTTTATCAAATTAATAAACATGAAATGCAGAATTTTTTGTCAAAAATTACCATATAAAGAGTAAAATTTTTTTTTATAAAAATTAGGAAACATATTTAAAAAAAGCTCTCTCTAGGTTTGTAGCATATACTATGACATTATTAAAAAAATTTAAATTATAGAAAATTTTTTTAATTGACAAAGGAGTAGTCTTCCAGCATATAAAGTATAAAGCGCAATCTGCATGAGAAATATAACCATGTACTTGCTACATAAGGATATATTCTACCACAAAATGAGTTTCTTTATTTCTCTATTACAGACTTCATGAAATTGAAGTATTGATATTGCTGTAAATGCTGAGTAGCCAGATTTTCTAAAATAATTGCACAAGAAAAAAGTCATGACATTTGGATTTTAATGAAGGCTAAAAGATATCACCACTCCGGTAATGTCACCTAATATTCAGTTTGAAAAAAAAGTTGTACGAAATAAAATATCAAGTTATCACCTGGGTTCAAATCCCGATTAAGGCCTAGTCATTACGGTGTTGTCCCCTCCTAGGGAGAAATGCTGTTCACCTAAATGGGGCTCCCATAACAAAGAAGTCAGCAAGACTTCGTGATGAAGATCAAGAGCCAATGTCTCATGACAAAAGCCTCCGCATTAGGAAAAAAACAATGTCAGTGTAACACATAAGTCGAAAGCTTCAATTCTCTGACTGGTACGCACATTTAGATATGTATACACATATCTAAATTAGCTCTTGGTGCGTACACATATAAATATGTATAACAGAGAGATATAAAAGAATAAAAACACTTATCCAAAAGTCTTTGATAATTGAATAATATTATAGATAAGTGAATTGAAAAACAAACAAACACACAAATAAACACACACACACACATATATATATATATATATATATATATACAGTGGTGGCAAAAAGTCCTGAAAACACTAATGTTTTTGCCTAATATTTGTGTTTGACTTAATTTTTCGTTATAAAATTATCGTACTATCTTAACTAACGTTATTGAGTCTAATGTATTTTTTCATGCTGATTTCAAATCTGTTTGTAGAATTCATGTAAAGTAAATAGTTTTATTAATATTTTGAGAAAACCATGATAAGACAAGCATAAGGTCACTGTAATAATGAGTGACGGTTTTTGCAACCAATGTAATGCTTCGTTATTCCAACCAATCAGTCAGCAGTACTGATGAAGGGTTGAAAGCAGAATGTGAAGCATGTTTTAGTGTATTGAAAGCAGTTGTGCGTTGCAGTTTGAAGAGTGTGTGTGGAAAATATTGGAATTATGGGTAAATTTTCATTTCTACCTGATTATAAAAGGTACAAAATAATACTTTTGAAGGAAGAAGGTTATTCTATGAGCCAAATTGCCACTAAAGTACCATATGGTCTTTCTACTGTCGTGAAAACGTTGAAAAGATATTCTAAAATAATTATATTGCGGACAGGGAGTGATCTGGACGTCCGAGAAAACAACTTTACTTGAAGACAGGGTATTGCAGAGAATTTCACTTTCAAACAGAAAGCTTAATTCGCCGGAAATTTTGAAATAATGGACTTTGACATCGAATGTGAATGTGTGCCCAAGAATTGGGAGTGGAAGACTGTTGGAAATTGGATTACGAGGTGAAAAGCTCGCCCCAAAACCATGACTGACCGATTTTCAACGCAAGAGGAGATTGGCGTGGGCAAGGGATCATTCATTATGGACTGTTAAAGACTGGGAAAAGGTAATATTTAGTGATGAATGTCAGTTTTGTATTTCTGGTAACCAAAGTAGTGTCTATGTAAGACGACGCTTTCATGAGGAATTCAGCCCTCAGTGTCTGAGGCCCACAGTAAAGCACCCGACGAAATTGATGGTATGGGGATGAATGTCTTCTCATGGTGTTGAAAGACTTCATCGTGAACGGAACAGTGAAAGCCAGGGATTACATTGAAATAATACAAAATAAATTGCTACCAACAGCGGGAGAAAATTTTGGGAATCAGGCATGGATATTTCAGGACGATACTGCTCCATGTCTCGTGCAAAGGGAGTCGAAGACAATACTATGAATAGGATGAACTGACCAGGACAGTCTCCAGATCTTAATCCGATAGAGAACCTACGGCATAAAATTTTTTATGATATTTCAAAGAAAAAAAACCCTTCAAACAAACGTGAGTTAATTGAAGCTTTAATATTTTCCTTCAACCATGTTGTCTCGAAAGAACTTCTTGTGAAATTGGGGAATTCTATGCCAAAAAGGTGTAGAGCCGTAATTAAAGTAAAAGGCTGGCGAATAAAATATTGATGTTCAAACATTTAACAACCAAATTTTCAAAATGCATATTAAATGTACCGTATTTGTAAAAAAAATTGTGTTATTCTACTACGTATATTATGTTACTCTATATTGTGTTATTCTGTACATACTACACATTCTTGTGTTCAGGCAGATGTACTACAAAAAAATACTTGCGGCATTAAACAACTAGTAACAGATTTGAAATCAGCATGAAAAAATACATTAGAATCAATAACAATAGTTAAGATAGTTCGATAATTTCATATCGAACAATTAAGTCGAACACAAAAATTAGGCAAAAAAATGAGTGTGTTTCAGAACTTTTTGCCACCACTGTATATATTGGGATAACTTAAGACTCCGGGTAGCTAAAAATGTTCAGAGTCAGTCTACAACATTAAAATACAATTTTATTAAATTTAAGTCGGAAAATTTTACAACTATTTACAAATTTGTTGATCTACCTCTAGACATAGAGGGAACTGGCCTTTTTAATAGCCAAATAATTTCGATGAGAAGATGTCGGCAAGTACAGTCACAACTGAAACTATAAGGTCGGTACACAGCCTCTAGAGCATACAGCTCTGAAAATAAAGTAGCTTCGTAAGGAAAGTTCTAGCTAACAAGAAGCTTATGGAGCGGGCTGCTCTGAAATATGAAGATAACTTCTTAATGAAGTAACGTGCTAACAGAAGCCTGTAGAGCAGGATGCTCTGAAATAGCTATACTTCAGGGTGAAGTATCTAGCTGACGAGAAGCTTAGAGCGGACTGCTCTGAAAAGTTAAGTTCAGGATGAAATCGTTCGCTCAAGGACCTGTGAGACAAAAGGTGCTCTCTGGATGAGAGTCTCGACAAGTCTGCTAAAAAAACTGGATTTCTTCTCCCGGCGTTGGCACTCGCGCTTCCGGTCACGTGACTGCAAATTTTTAGGTTGGCTGGCCCAATTTGTGAAGTCATGTTCGTTGGCTGTGATTCGCTTGACGACGAAGCCATGTGGTCGGCTCTTATAACTCAGCTGATCAGAAAATCATTAGTACATGTCGGAATAGCCATTAGTTTACGTCCTCCTAGGGGCGGCGGCTAGGTGCAACACTATTCTCTGCTTCCAGACACCTTGACGCCGATCTATAGAACTGTTCGCAGGTCACCTGCTGTGGGAGATCCGGCTGTCTGGGTGATTTATTCGGAAAGGTCGTAACGGATTCTTACAATATATATATACAGTATACCCACTAAAGTCCCTTCTCACCCTCTTAACTTCGGGACGGCTGCTGCTATATTCATAAAAGTGGTGTCTAGGTAGAGTAAAGTAGTCATGCGCTACTGAATGAAACCGCCTACCGCGCCACCTGGTGGAAAACTGCGGAGTTAGCATTCCTACCTCAAAAACGGAACGAGATAGGGAAAAAAAGTGATTAACAAAGTTGTCGAGAATCATTGATTTAGTACGAAAAGATATCTTGTTCACATTAATGAGAAGAATACATTGGTTAAAACGCGTATTTGTTTTTCATGATTTCGTACACTGTGACGTGACAAAACGATCTGAGAAAGAAACAAAACTAGGTATAACAATATACCTTTATTTAAGATGTTCAAACTTCTCACCGTCAGCTGCAATGCACATTTGGGTCCTCGTTTGAATGTCACGTTGCACACGCTGGAGCATAGAGCTTGACACGTTGGCACAAACGTCCGTAATGCGTCGTTTAAGGTCCTACAATGTTTGTGGAGGGGTCGCATAAATCTGCTGTTTCAGGTATCCCCACAGGAAAAAGTCCAGTGGAGTCAGATCAGGCGAACGTGGAGGCCACTCTTCGAAACCACCATACCCAATTATTTGGTACCCGAATTCCTTGACGAGGTACTGCTTCACTGGAGATGTCTTATAAGCAGGCGTGCCGTCATGTTGAAACCATACATTCCTAAGATTAAACAACGGCAGGTTCTCCACAAAATCGGGTATTACGTTCTGTAGCAATTGTAAATATTGTGCACCCGTTAAAGTGCCATTGTAAAATATTTGGTCGATCAGCTTGTTATTGCAAATTGCGAACCAAACGTTAATAGCATACCGCATTTGATGTCGAACGTCGGTAAAACATCTAGGATTTTCAAGAGCCCAGTAATGGGGGCTTTGCCTATTGTACATGCCATTCCGTGAAAAGCATGCCTCATCCGTCCACACTATATCTGCTAAGAATAATTATATCTGTTTGTTTAACTATATCTGTTGGTTGGACCTGCATCTGATTCATGACGAAGTTTCACCATGCATAGCGTCGCTCGGCATCCCCGTCCACTAAAACCTGTTGAGGCGTTGGTCGGTATGGATGAGTGCCTAATTCGCTTAGGATTTTAAAAACCTGACTTTTTGAGAGGCTACAGTGTTGGCTGATCTCTCTTGTGCTGCATTTCGGATATGCGACGGCGTATGCTAATACCTCATCCGATTGAACTTGCCGTCCTACCTTAGCTGGTCTGCCAGATCGAGTTCGACTAGTAACGCAGCCTGGCTCCCTTAAGCGTTTTACAACAGTTAGGATGATTTGATGAGAAGAATGCGGGCCTGCAGGGAAACATTACCGGTACAACCTTGCTGCTGATTGTGCTTTGTGTCCACATTCACCGTCCAGTAAAACCATCTCACAATACTCAGCTTTGGAATACTCAGCCATGATCATGAGCATCAACGTACTACAACCCCAAGAAGATGTCTCTTTTATAGCTGTCTCAGATGAACAGGCATGACGTTTCTTACGTATTTGCATACTGCAAAAATTTCGAACACCAAGCGCAAGTTGCGTTGAGTTGATGCGACACTAAATTACACGATCTACGTATTGTCTACTCTGCTTATAAAGACAATCAGTACAAGAATGCAACCCTCGGGTTTTGAGCTGCGGTCCTTTTGATTGGGGATCACAAGCGATAACCACTTTGCACATTGCGTTGTCGTGTTTTGCCCGAAAGATAGTCATTTCTCCTTCCGTTCAAATTTCGTGACGTCACAGTGTAGAAAATCCCGAAGAAACAACTTTGTAAATCACCTTTTTTTCCTATCTCGTTCCGTTTTCGAGATAGGAATGCTAACTCCGCAATTTTCCAGCAGTTGGCGCCGTAGGTGGTTTCATTCAGTAGCGCGTATGGCTACTTTACCTAGACACCACTTTTATGATTTTAGCAGCAGCTGTTCCGAAGTTAAGAGGCTGGCAAGGGACTTTAGTGGGCATACTGTATATATACATACACACACAAAAACGCTTTATTCTGCATTTTTTTTTAATTCAGAGGATTCGAAGTGGTTTCCTCTCTGCTGTGGAAACCACTGACTCATATGATCTACAACTAATATCTAATGGAGAAACTCAACTATCTGACATGACTAACTTCAACAATTATATATTTTATTTTTCCACAAAAAAATTTTACAGAAAAATTTCAAAATGTGTATTAGAGATTTTGAACTCTTTATTAGGTATTAAGAGGTTTTTTTCTTCTATTTGAAGCAGAGAGATAGAAAATAACTTAATATAACTAAATTTAATTCTCTTACAATCCCATTAGACTTGTTTTCCTACAAATAAAATATATTAGGGTGTAAATGTAAACTCATTGGCTTTAAAAGTTAGCTAAAATTCAAAAGCAACTTGCGAAATATTTTAAAATATTGTACAATATTATTTACTTTAAACTAGATATATTATTTGAAAATTTGTTCTTTCTTTATAATTGTTGAGACATGGTTTCATAAATATATATTAAAATTCATTTTGTTCGTGCTTTATTTTGTATACTCGATTTAATTACATACTGATAAAAATTGAAATAATCTTAACCAAATAGGTGAAAATTTGTAAATACATGTAAATGTTAACAAAAGTTTCAAAGCATTCATTAACCAAATTATATCAAATCTCATCTCAAAAATTATTTTGAATTTCCTGATAAAATAAAAATAAAAACTATTTTCCTCAATATTTTATAAAATGTTTCATAAAACTCTGCTTCTTCTTCTTTGCTTTAAATATACTACTACCTTACAAAATATAAAATTCTTACTTCAGCAAGATAATTTTTTGCTGTTTTATATTTTAATTGAATAAAAATGAAAATATGAAACACAAAAAGTACAATCAAAATATCGTTTTAAATTTATTTAATCGTATTTTTATTTAAAATTTTGTAATATAATCAACTATTAATTTCATGCTGGTAAAATTTCTTCCGAGTCAATGTTTAAGAGCATCAGTAAAACAAATATGTATTAAACGGATATCATTTTTCATTTTCTTCTTCTTAAATTATAGTTGGATAAGAATGTTAAAACATGAAATTAAGAAAACATATCTAACATAAGTTTCTCTTTATTTGTACAAAATGATGAATTTTGTACAAATGATTTTAATTTGTATGAAATTAAAACAAAGAAGTTAGATACTGCCATGAATATAATGTCATTGACATATAAACAGTTTACTGATATTATTTATTGATTACTACATTTTAAGCTATTGTATTTTATGCATCTGGTTAGGTCAGGACCTCGAAGTACTAAACTCAAATCTACAGACTCAAATCTACAGATATTCACCCTTTCGAACTAATGACAGAATGTTGTTTGTACATATTGATTTATATTTATTTATTTCCTCAGTTGTCGGTCACTTTTTTCAATTTAAAGAAACCACTTATTTGTCCAACGACCTATTTATTATCCGAGAAAAAGTCAATTAGTGGGAGATAAGAACTGAATTACGGTGAGGAACTGAGGAAGCTGCTAATGGCAATTAGCAGTTTCTAAAGACGACACTAGGTGACAGCACTATTCATAGTCGTAGTATCGTTTAGCAAACTCTAATTGCCCATCTAAGTTTCAAAATGGCGACGGTTATCGAGGAGAAAACAACTACAGGGGAGCATGATGTAGAATTTTTATGAGTAAAATAACTTCTAGAAAAGGAAAGTGAAAAGACTAAGTCTTCATGTTATGGAGAGAATTATTTGAAATGTAAAGCAGTTACAACTGGGACTAAAAATTCTCTCAAAGACGCAGCAAAAAATTACAGATGAATAATAATCCTGATAAGATTGTTGTAGAAACAATGGCATAGCAAGTGGTGGAGACGTTCAACCTGAAGAATTGAAAGAGAAGTAGCAATGATCGAATGTCCTTATGGTTAAGAAGCTAGATTATGCATGAAAAATTGATTTTTTTAACTCACCTAGCCAGTGAACGCTTACCCGAGAACAAAGAGCTTGAACATTAGGCGCTATGGCCATGACAGTGGACCACAGTCTTGCATGCCGCAATTATTCAGCCAGTGATATAAAGAAAGAGGATAAAAATTTGAATAATAGGGGAAATTGTGTTAAAAATAAAATGAATGTAAAGTAATAATAAAGGATTTTAAAGTAGATATCTGCTTTTGTACTTTTTAAGTAATCAACTATAACGTATTATTTTCACCTTACAGATCTTTCTGACCTTATCTTCAGAGCTTTCATCACTTTACAGACTTTCACGTTACAGATCATTTTTAAAGGGTGGGTATGATTGAAACGTTTTTTGCCAAGGTCTATCCATGGACCTCTGGAATTACATATGGTCTTTGTAACCGATAAAGTTACCTTATTGTTATTTTTCATCTCTTTTATTTTTCATCACTTTTTAAACTATGAAAATATCTGTGATAAATAATATTGAATAAAGTCGCCCAAACATGGCTGGTGGAGAGGATACAGTATGATGGTTGCATATATTAGCTTTAGGCAAAATATGAGATTATTCGAGTGCTCAAATTAAATTCGGTTGGTACGCAGAACCAAGTCTCCGGACCTGTGGGATGCTGTCGGGGGGATTGGTTATCAGGATTCCGAGAGCCTTATAGCAGGGCAGTTTAAATTATTGAATTATTTATTTATTTTTTTTTAATTTAGCCTGCCCTAGTCTCAGTAAAATCCCGACTGACATTGAATAGTATTTTTAAACAAAACAACCCAATAATAAGGGATCTAATAAACTCTTTAATATGATTAAGTGTGATTAGTATTCATTCATGTTTTGGTATAAAAATAATTTTCGTTCAATTCAATCTTTGAAATTTATAGGACCGAACGTGTGCTACGATTAAGTTTAATAATCGGACGTAAATATTGGAAAAGAGAAAAATATTTTGAGTCAAGAGAAACGTCTTTGTTTGTCGAGAGTTTGAGTCAAGAGTTGAGTCAGATATATAGAATAGGGTGGTTCGAAAAAATCAATTTTTTTTATTTCGGAATCGCGTTACCTCTCAAAAGTTGTAGTTTGGTATCCTCAATTGGGGAAAAATAAAAAAAAAATTCTAAGTTGACATCTTCAGTTCGCGCATGAGGCTGAAAGTTTGAAAAAATATGTTAAAAATTGAAATTTTCAAAAAATAACAAAATTAGTTTTTTTGTAATTTTGTATAATGCAACAGCCATAAATTGTCAGTATATAGCGTAGTTTGAACCTAAAAAAAATATTTTATAGCTTTTACATAATATCTTTAGTTCGCGTGTACGCCTTAAATTGGGCTAAAATCGCCTAAAATTTGAAATTTAAGTGTTTAATATACAATAATACATACATGACATATTTACGTTTCAAAAGTATTTTAAAAATTCTAAATTTGTTGAATATAACCTTTTATTACAGTATTATACGTACAAGTATAGTTACACCCACATTTATATGTATATAATAACATTGCATGTCATAGCTAATTACAGAATGATTTATACATTTTACCTATTTTTGTGTCTTTAAGATTCCTCAGATGTGTCGGGCATTGTTTTAAATTGAGATTTATAGTCAAATGATGGCATAGTTGACCTTGAGAGCAAAGTTGTCCTTATGAAACCATCCCTGTTCTCTTCTCCACATACTTTAGTACAAGATTCTGTTACGAGCTTTACAATTATTTCGACACTTTGCGTGTGGCAAGGAAATTTAATTAGCTCGAACTATGGGAGAACATTAGTATTAATAAGTTCTTCTAGGCTTTGCGTTGACACATTGCTCATTATTGGTGGAGGTGTAAGTTTGCACTTGGACCAATCAATAAGTTCAATGTAATTTGAAGCTGCAAAATTGATGGTCGGTGGGTGAAAAGTTCGCACCAATTTCCCTTTTGGTTCTTGTTTTCTTGCTTTTAGCAATCTTCGAAAAGCTAGCTGTCTTACGTGCACTCTCTCATCTAGTACCATTGAAATTAAAAGATTTTCGGGATGACAAAAATACGCATTCCTCTGAATGACAGGATCAATTATTTTACGTACCCTGTCGGGAAGCTGTCTTGTCTTCTGTACTAATTTAAATACATGAACTGCTCTAAACTTTACAGAGGGATGCATTTTAATTCCAAACCATACTGGAGCGTATATATTCATAATATAGCTGACCAGCAGTTTAATTTTGTCAGAAGGTTTTACTTCAGAAATACTATATAGTCTTAAAATCCTATTTGCACAAGTTAACCACCTAGAGTTACTAAGAGGACCAGGATCTTTCACAGCGAGATCTGGCGTACACTCTCCTTTCTTGACTGTTCGATAAATGTTAAGTAAATACTGTTGGTCCTTGCCTAAGTCAGTTTTGGTCACATTTATCTCCTCACTATTAATCGTTTCAAAATTAGCAACAGGGAGTTTTTCACAGTCAGTCAACTTCTTGCCAATTTGTCCTGAGAAACTTGTGGGTCCTGTAGTATCACCATCTACACTTTCAAACAAATGTCTGAACAGAAGTTCGTTGAAATGTAATAAACATATAAACCATTGTAAAGGACGACCAAGTTTAAGCTCAAGGTTACGAATAACACCGTTTTTCCATCCTGTGTTAGTCGCTGTTCTGTCACATCCAATTGCAACAAGCTTAACATAATCAAAGTTATTGTTTTCTAAATAGCAAAAGATGCTATTAACTATTTCACTTCCAGTGGCCCTCGGAGTTGTCAAATGTCCCAGATACTTTCCACCAGGCTCTTGAACCAAGCTGATGTGCTCCTCTTTCTTTAGTCTGCGATACATTTTGTTACCATTCTTTTCCTGATAGTAAGTGTTACCTTTTCTCCCGTCAAAATACAGTCCATGTAACTGTACATTTGGAGAGTCTGGTTGTAAAGAGTATCGAATTTTATGTTTTTCTCGTCTGATCTTACTCTTATCTATTACTAGAGACATATCTCCTTCATTTATCATGCCTACATCTTGCAAAACACAGGAAACAATAGCAGCAGTGGTTCTCTCGGATATCCCATATCTATCGCTTATTAATGCTGTTGCAGGAAGCTTAATTCGCATTTGCGATGTTGAGGGCAAACTGTCACATTTTGCTTCGTGACTCTCAAACTGGCTATTTTGGGCAGAATTTATAAGAGTATCTCTTTTGCTAGCTCTAGAATCAGGTTCAGCAATCTCGTTTTTCTTTTCACTTTGCATTCTTTTATTTCCTTTTGCGATATTATTAGTCTCTACTCTATCCAAATTGCCAATAAATTTTAAACGGCCATTTCGCTGGTCGTACAAAAACTCTTTCTCAGTAATAGGGATCTTATTTCCTTTATCACATTTACAATCCATAATTACTTTACAGCTACAAGAGATAGGCTTCTTACCACTCGAACGCGCAAAATTCATTACATTTTTGACATTTTTTTCAAATTTTAAGCCTCATGCGCGAACAGAATACATCATCTAAAAGTTATAATTTTTTTTAGGTTGAAACTACGCTATATACTAACAATTTATGGCTGTTGCATTATAAAAAATTACAAAAACATTAATTTTATTATTTTTTGAAAATTTCAATTTTTAACATATTTTTTCAAACTTTCAGACTCATGCGCGAACTGAAGATGTAAACTTAGAATTTTTTTTTATTTTTCCCCAATTGAGGATACCAAACTACTACTTTTGAGAGGTAACGCGATTCCGAAATAAAAAATCGATTTTTTCGAACCACCCTAATATAGAACTTAAATTCAACACTTTACGTCATTATTGAATTTTACGGACCTTACAAAATATATAATTGAGAATAATTATTTTATACAAAACTTCTCGTCACATTGATTTACAAATTATCATATCAAAACGTACGGTAAAATTCTATTTTTCTTGATTACTTTGCGAGGAAATAAAAGCATCAAAATATATTATTTCACGTTGCAAAAAATGCTTCAAATAAAAAACAACATTTTTTAACTACAGCTGTAATACCCTGGAATTAAAAAATGAATATAATAGAAATATGTTATGCCTCAAATCGTACTTATACAAACACAGATGTTTGTTTATGTATAATAATACATACAATTTATGAATCATTAATGATCCATTATTTGTCCTTCAATACAAATATACCTCTGTCTTTTGAAATATAATCGGAATAAATTTTACACAAAGATCCTTCCCCATTTATAATGTCATTTTCTGTAGAGTTTTAAAATTTTGAATAAATAAGTTCGAAGCTCTGTAAATATTCATTAAACTCTCTGCTCGGTAAATTACGCGAAGACTGCGTTTTCTGCTTGCGATGTTATTTCTTCTCATTTTAAACGCTTTATCAAATATTCCATTAATTTACTAAAATTTGAGTGCTATTTTAATGCATTTAGAGTAAAAATATAAAAGACCGTTCTTTGATTTCCCATAATTTAACGCTATTGTAGAATAATAAAATAAAAGCTTACTATTTGATAAGTAAATTCATTCATTAATGGAAATGTGCTGTTTCATATTCATAATGACAAATAGAAAGTATTATTAGCATAAAAGCGTAAATTGAAAATACCGTTATTAACGTAAAAGGGGTATATTATACGAAATTTGCTGTGAGAGGCGAGTTCATAATTTTAATATTTTGCTTCAAGTGTTAAGAGTTTTTTATGATGGTTTGTTCCAACTGGGTTTCATGCACCATTGATTTTGTTGATATAAATATTTTAATGCGATATTAAGGTGTAAATTGGTTTAAACGTATTATGTTTTTGGTTGTTAATTATTGGTTGTATGGAGATAATAAGTTTAACTTACCGTCTCACAAACAAAAACTGGAAGGAAAATATCGATTGATCTGTTACTAATAAGAATAGATTCTGTGAAATTTCACACATAAATTTGTACAACCGTATGTGGGAGTGATCGTGCGTTATTGAGTATTATAAGTCTAATAGTGGGGAAATATGGCAGGGAAAAAGAGTATTAAACAATTTTTTTCTACGTTTTGATCATAAGTCAGATGGTTATAATAACAAGTTTTGAGATTAAGAGATTGTAAACTTCGGTTCCTTCAATAATTATTGTGTGCTAGGTTACATATAACATAAAATCCTATTTGGAATGTTTCCTTCTATTAAGTATATTCCCCTTGAATTATTTCGACCCATATAAATGCTTTAAGAAGTCTAATGGTACTTGAATTATCACGATATAAGGGAAATTACTTTCCTCTTGGCTTCAAACAAATTGATACATACTGATCACGATTGCATAATACTTTCTAAATTATTTTAGACATGCCGTAAGACATTTTTTTCAGTAAAATGAACAGTGTCCCGTCTCTTCCCCCAGAGAGGCTTTGGTTCTATATTTTTGTGGGTTTATATCTTTGTAAAAGCTTTTCAAAACTAGGAACTATGTTTTAACATATTCAGTCCTTAACATTTAGTTTTACTTAATTTACACACAACTTTATAAACTATAAAAGAATTCCTCAATGCACTGCAATTCAACAGTTCTTAATCACAATAATAATAATGAAATAAACTCACTGAGAGTTTCAGCCTTAAATGAATAAGTCCTTTGTTGATTCCCAAGTCTATTCAGAACTACATTTTCCTGACGCGTGATCTGCGAATGTCCTTTTCCCTTGACCTTTTCTGAAACATGCAAATGCACCTCTCCTATTTGCTACTTCCATGCAGAAACAGCCAGCTTTATGATATAGATCTCCTTCTAGTGGAATGATTACTGCTCATCCTCTTATAACAGCAGTTTCCTTCAATTAGTCGGGCTGAACACCTCACACAATAGCCCAAATATATTCATGGTTTAGTCGGCCAAAAGATGAAAAAGGGTATTCGAGACAAAGACTTTGGATATAATACGTGCAGAAATGTAATTCATTCCATTCATTAAAATCTTCTGAATTTTACTTTTTCTTGTCACATCAATCACCGTGGGATAAATATATTTACTTCAAACATATGAACTTAAAACTTGGTTTAAAACTACCCTTAAAAATGTGTGCATTAGAATGATTTAACGATGAATAAAAACTTCAGTAAATGCCCAGTAAAAACCCTCTAAATTTAGAAAAGAATACCATTATAATAACATTTAGATTTTCATTTAATAAGTAAAAACTGAATTATATTTATTGAATTAATTCCTTCCTTGCAGATATTAAAATGATATACTTAAAATTTTTATACTAGTGCATTGAATACTTTTTACAAAATCTTACATGCTGCTGTCAAAAACACAGGTTTGAGAAAAGGCCCTTGTAGTTAATACTAATAGAATGAAACTTTAAAAGTATCTTTTGTTGTGACTCGGAAAGTTTTTTCAAAGTTTTTCACTGCTGTTTCTTTTATGTTTTTGAAAATAGTTCTTTTTTTAATTATTTCGACGGTTTAAAAGGCAAGTAGCTCTTTAAGTGCGTTAAAGTTTGCTGTAGAGAGAATGTCTCCATAACTGCCTACATCTATTTCGAATTAAATATTTTTCGAAAAAAATGTGACAGAGATATTTAAATTGAATTACGTTCCAATGCAATGCTAATAAAATTGGAGGAATGAAAACCATAAAAAAAAACATAAAATAAATGGGGTACAATTTACCCAAAAGAAGCTATTTTTGTATTCTTGATAATTATGTATTCCTTAATTGTAATTCATATACCCATAACATAATAAAAACAAAAGTAACAGAACATAAAAATAGAATAGAGAATATCCCAGTACAATCTAAATTATTTCCCCCCCTTTTCACGAAATAAATAAATTTTAAAAAACTAGAGAGTCAAAAATTCTTTATTTCTTCAAGTAAAACTCAACCATGTGATCTTCTTTCACGATTTTTTTCCTTCTGCTTTTCTGACTACTCTCCTTAATTATGCAATCGGCCTTTCGGGTATTGAGTCCCAGCCTAGCAATAAATACTGCAATACAGAATGCATGTTCTTGGATTGTTACATGGAACATCACGCAATGCTGAAATCATAACTGTACCACACTAATGATGCAGCAGTCAGCAATTGGAAATCATTGGAATCCGCGGGTAGTTTTTTTTTATTATTATTTTTTCATGCACTTTCATCGTTTTCTGATTATGGTCAAGTTGAGTTATTACGGTTCCTGTTTTTTGCGTTACGAGACATAAGCTCGTGTAATCCCAGCAGTCGGTGACGGCATTCTTTCGGTTACAACTCTCACGCAAACTGTTACGATTCGAGTGAAGAGTAGGAAGTAAAGAAATGATGGAAATACAGTTTTATACAACTCTCAAACCGCTATAAAAGCTACTGATTATGTGGTTCTTCATTATAAGAATCATTACAAAATTATGTAATAGCTGTGGATCTTGAGAAAAACGTGTATGTTTTTGTAATCCTAGTATTATTAAATTGTTTTAACTTTCTTTGCTGAAAAAAGATAAATAAGTAAAAAAATTCATTAACAGTTATTTTATTTCGATTAAATACATCTTATCGAATACAGTCAGGCAGTTTCTTTAATTTTATGGTTAGGAACAAACATACGATGAACATCTAAAATTTAAATCAAAAATCATAAAACTTAACATTCATTTTAGTAGCTATAAAATAACTGGAGATCATTTCTATGTAATTTTTCAGAACAGTTATTAATAATAGCCTTGGGATTAAGTAAGCACGATCTTTAAAAGAATGAATATTTATCAGAATTTGAATCTCGATTCATTCAGAGTTCTCTGCTCTTCAAGGGGAAAAAACGTTATAATGGGCGATCATGTAATGCCTTAACAGAACCAGTGAGAAGTCTGCACATTCATAGAGTTCAGTAAACAAAATTGATTTTTAACATTTTTTGAATGTACTCAAATGTATTTCATACTTCTCAATTTTTGTTAATTTATAACACTGGTTGTTTTATAAATGAAACAGATTTAGAAAATTTATCATGGAACCAAAAATTCTATTTTCAAAACCTAGTAAGTTTGCGTAATCTATAGAATTATGTGTAGTAAATAGATAATGAACCAAACGGTTACTAAACATTTGTGTGACACTTCTCAGAATTTCCAGTGCAATTTCAAAACTTCCATCCATTTGTTGTTGTTTCTAACGCTCCCTGGCCCTGAAGTATTAAAGTTCAGGTCCATACGGGTTCCGGCTTATAATGACACCACAAGAGTCAGAATCTGATTTAGCCAGGTGCCACCTAAATTTAGACCAAGGACCCCCAGGGACGATATCTATGGGGGGATCGTACCCTATCTCACCGTCTCTGAACTCATTACAAGTAGTCGAATGGCTAGGGCGCGGGCATTCGGTACCGGAGTCTGTGGGTTCGAATCCCACTCTTGGCATGGACGCTTGTAACCGTTCAGAATCGGCTTTAAGCAGTAGATCCCGGTCTAATTAGCCCTCGTGTAGCAAAAGTTGACCGTAGCACTCCAAGCCTAAACCATACTAGTCTACTGCATCTATACGGCCTAGACACGAAGGCGTTTAACGGCGCTTGTCAGGATTCGATCCCTCAGCACCTTAGCACCTCAAGACGACGCGCAACCACTAGGCTTCCTCAGGCCCTTCCATCTTTTTACTTATTAGTAGTTTTAAATATTTTTTAAAGATTTAAAATTACTTAATTCATTGAAATCAAACTTGTGAAATGCACAGGTGATTGTAAATATAAAAATACTTTTGCAACATCCCAATATTAGTTAAACCCAAATGCACTGGTGTAAGAAATCAAGAGAATTTGCAGACTTAGTCGATTATCTCTAGAACTACTGTACCGATTTTAATGAAATTTGATATGTACATGCATTGATACAATACAAAACAAATAATCCTTCAATAATTGTAATACACACGCATGATCGTGCGTAACACTCGTTGGAATCGGAAGGTATCAAACAGCGGTTGCAGAATATACAAAAAATGGGTTAATAGATGGGTTAATAGGGGGTATGGTCCCCTCTTACAGATATACAGGTTTCGCAGCGTGATTTCATGCTTGAAATAAAGCAGTTTATCATTTCCTGTGGCAATGGGTCCCACTCGTTCAGCAACGCTGTTTTCATTCCCTGGATGGTTCTCGGAGGGGGGCTGCGAGTTGTAATTGCCCTCCCCAGAGCGTCCCAGACATGCTCTATAGTGTTAACGTCTGGAGATCTGGCTGGCCAATCCATCCGGCGAATATCCTCACTCTCTAGAAATTCGTAGACCAGAAGAGTTCTATGTGGCCTCACGTTATCGTCCATTAAAATGAACTCAGGGCCAACTGCACCCCTGAAAAGGTGAACATAGGGCTCCAAGACCTCATCCCTATACCTCACACCAGTCACAGTGACTCTTTCAAAGACATGGAGTGGTGTGCGGCCATCCAACATGATGCCTGCCCAGACCATTAAACCTCCTCCGCCATAAAGATCGATTTCGTGGACATTGGAGGGTAGGTAGCGGGTCCCTGGTTCTCTCCATATGAACATACGGCGAGAATCGGTGTTTAGGCTGAACCGGGACTCATCAGTGAAGAAAACGGTAGCCCATTGATCCATACTCCAATCTCTATGCTCTCTGTACCATGATAAACGGATTTTCCTGTTCATAGAAGTGAGCGGGACGCAAACAGCAGGTCTTCTTGCAAACAGCCCTCTTTCATGAAGTCTTTTGGAAAAAGTCACCCTTGATACACGGGTACCTGTGGCTGCATACAAGTCACGAGAGAGCTGAGAAGCTGTAGCACTCCTGTTACGCCTCGCTATAATCGACAAATGGCGATCTTCTCTGGCCGTCGTGGCTCTTGTACGACCTTGCCCAGGCTTTCTCTCGATCGATCCGGTATCCCGGAACTGTTTCCATAAGTTACACACGACGCTGGGCGTTAAATTGAACTCTCTGCAAATTTGGACTTGAGATTGGCCTGCTTCTAGCCTCCCCACAATTCGCCACCTCATTCCATCATCTAAACGTTGGTGGTTACTCATTTTTACTGTTACAATTTGAAATTAACCGATTGCTGCAAAATAACACCAAGAAATTCGCCGAGGTGTGCTAGCGTACGAAATGCGTCTTAACTTACGCGCGCTTATAAAGCCTGTTTCTCTACTGGCTCCGCCTACACACACGTGTACGCTTACGTATTTGATGTACAATATTTGCATTTTTGTCTAGAAGCAGTGGAACATTCAGTTCAGTTCTTTTCATGAAATTCGATAAAATATGCAAATTCTCTTAATTTATTTCACCAGTGTACGTTTTGTCTTTTCTTAGATTTGCTTAAAATTTTTAAATATATCGCTATATGTTGAATTTAAAATAGTTACTGTGAAAGATTTATTCTGAACACTGGTGATCAAGTATAAGATCTTTTGTACAATAAACAGCATATAAATCAAGCTACTTTAAAATTGGTTTATCGTTATGAATTTGCAATAGTTTCAAATCTGATAATATTGAGTTTGGTGACTCAAACGTAAAGTAAATATTCTTCGTGATATTCATCTTATCAGGAATTATGTACATGGTTTGAGTAAAAAGATCTCATCTCTAGGAAATTCTAAACACTTCTGTCAATGTGAATGAATTCTGTTCTGAACTTAGTAAAGAGAGAAGATTGTGTATTATAGCATATAAGAAATACCACAGAAACTCAATGCTTTTATTTAGTACTAGAAAAGAAAGCATGTGCATTCTAAAACAAAATATGATCCATCGATCACGAATCAATTAGCCCTTCGAATCTTTCACTAGATTTTCCATTTGCCCCGACAATAATATACATCAGAATGGTTCAAATCCGATTTATTCTCAGACTCCTTTTACAAATATAATCCAAGTAGAGACGAAAATTACTTCTGAATATTATGTACGGAAGCTTTGAATAAAAGGATTGCGTTTCAAACAAATGTAACCAATTCTGTTACTGCCCATACATTGAGAAAGAAATAAAAGGAGGTAGAGAGGGAATTACAGCAGACGAAAATTGTATGGAAAAGGAAGCTCTCTTTTATTTCATTTTAACTGCTCTTTTTATTGAAGGTTTTTATATTGTATTTTAGTTTCTTAATACAAATATATATTTCTGAAAGAATTCGAGAGGCGTATTATGGCATAGAGAATGCGCATCACATGTATATTTATTACTTTGAGTTCCCATCTTGATTTCTTTGTCTAAGTGTACGGTAGTTTTTCTAGTCTCACAACTGAATTCCTTTAAAAAAATTTTAAGTAATTTTGCGTCAAAGGAATTACAAAAAAGGCAATTATACACTGAAGGTCAATTTTTACGCTTAATACAAATGTTTCAGACGCTTACAATTCCTAAGGGAAACTACCAAGATACAACGAGATTATTGTGTATAATCTGCTGGAGTTTGGGTAAGATTGAATGTAAGCTTTAGTTAAAGTATGCTGAACAAGCTTTAGAATACATCTCTGTTTCTATGTGAAGTACTTCTTACATCTATCACTGAAAAGGAATTAAATGGAACTCAAAAAATCCAGGCTGGTATGAATAGCTCCGAAGATTGCTCTGTATACCATGTACTATTTACATCCAATTTATCACAAGGTTTACTTTTCATCCCAGTAACAACATATTTCAAACTTTGAAAATCTATTGAAATCAATGAATTTTAACGAAATCTACATTATTTTTCTTTTTTTAATGCATAATATATGAACAAAAGGTTTTATTAAAATGAATGTCTCTGATTGTAGTGTGAGAGATCAAATATTTATTGCAATGTGAAAGCATCTGATTAACAGTGTCTGAATGACTGTCTGGATTTGTAAAATAAATAAGTATGACTTACTTTTGCAGTCAAATAGGAGCAGTACGATAAGGATGTTAATGAATTCATGGAATCAACATCTGAATTTCAGAGAGCTTGCACATCTAGGCACAAACTATTATAAATAATGGAAAATATTACTTACTTGTGATAAATGCTTGTTCCAAAAATGACATAAAATATTACAAGCAAAAGAGAAATAAAAAATATTTTCGGAGATAAAAAATTATGCTGTAGGATTCAAACTAATGGAGAATAACAATGACAAACAATAAGTGTTTGTTTCAAAAAGATGTCACGAAACACTACGTGCACCTGATCATTAAAATGTGCCTGGATGCTCATGACTATGTACAATAGCAATCTTTGGAACTTTTCTTGTTCCTCATGGGCACTTTAATCCAAATTCTGTTTCACTTTACAATAAAAAATATTTTTCTTATGCTTCTAGCGGCATGCAGTGATGAAATTTGTACCATACTGTGTTAAACTGCGAGAGAAATTATTTTTCAGCCATTATTAAAATTCAGTATATGCATGCATTAAATTTTCCGCAACGCGAAATATTTGTTTAGATTATACCATGTATTTATTCATAAAATGTATTTATATGCAATCATTAAACCCAAATATACCTTGAAGATCTTTTCATGGATAAGAAACAACAATGTTATTTGGAGTGATAAAAATAATTCAATTCAAAAATTTGCATTTTACATTCAAGGTCTATTCATAAATTTCCATTTTATATTCAAGATTTTAAATTTTATACTCGCAGTAATTTTGAGTTATTTGCAAAAAATATAGATAAATAATTGTCTGAGTGGCAAATCAACTGTGTTTTGAGCAATATGTAATTTAATTTTTGTATTCTGAATGTATATAACTATAAATTTATATATATATATATATATATATATATATATATATATATATATATATATATATATATATATATATATATATATATATATTGTTTGATTAATTGATTGACTGAAACACACACACACATATACTATATAGGGGGTTATCAAGATAATGAAAGCAGAGACAAATTCCTCAGAACTTTTTATTAATAAACTGTACACCAATCTCTGACTTGCAAAATACCATGATTTCGAGGTGGGACAGAGTGAAAGTAGGATATTGGAATTTCGTACTGATCATCCTGTAACATGTCTTAACAATTCCAATGATGTTGGAGTAGGAGAACGTGATCGAACCTTTCGGAATGCTCCCAGAAATATTCCATAAGGTTCAGGTCAGGTGACTGAGACGATCAGGATAGATGCTGTATCTCGTCCTCATGCTCTCCAGGCCACTTGTTGAAACGTATCACACGATGTATGGTTGCGTTATCGTCATGGAAACACGGACGGTCATTAGGGAATAACGTCTGTGCCATGGGAGGCATGTGGTCCACCATAATAGTTTATTCCCATTTTACTGAAAGCTGAAAAACAATTAATGTCTCCAAGAGCCCCACAGCATCAGAAAGCCTTCGTGATGCTTGACAATGGGCACCAAGAAGTCGAGACGAGGTGCTCTGGAAGGTTTTGCCAAACGTGTACAATGCTGGTAGTAGGAAAAAATGTGAAGCTCTATCCTTTCAACCAGATGCTACGTTACCAATCATTTCAACTCCAGCTTTTAGATTCAAAGCACTAACTGATATTTTGCATTGGTGTCAATAATTAAAGGCTCCTGCATTGTAGAGCAACCATAAGTACCAGTTTTAAGCTGTTATTTATGAACTGTTATTACTGAAATAGGATCATTACGACTCACATTCACCTCTGTTGTTATGCGTTATACTGTAGTCTTAGGTTTTTATGGTATAATTCGTACCAAGTACCGCGTATCCCTTGCAGAGAATTTCTTGAAACGTCCGCACTTTTTGTTCCTCTCTGTACTATATCAGAACCTTTGAGTCCGTGCCTCGTGATGCATAGACAATGTCTGCCGATTTAGATACATAATCAGCCGCAAGCTTCACGCCAATTATCATACCTTTCTGCACGTGACACAAATCCGAATTTTTCCACGTTAATCCCACAATAACTAATTCTACATCGACTGCACTTCTTCTCCGTAATATCTGACAAATGTGTTTCACTTTGTTATCTACCTCTGGTCGCCCATGATTTCCATACGCCGCAGCGCACGAGCTTTTTTTAAGTGATGTTTTCATTATTTTTATAACATAGTGTACAAATTCGATTGAATATCCCTCAATAAGAAGTATTTCAGATTTTTACAGATTTATTTCCACATAATGACATATCTTGGTAATGGGAAACATGTTTAAACATTAAATCCATTTATGTCCCCCCATTACACCTTATATAACAAATTTGCAGAAAATTTATTCAGCATTTCAATAATTTTGTGCATAAAACAAAGATAGAAATATTATGTAAGTTTCCTAATATTAATAATAGTTGTGAGATTTATAAAATCTTAAAGTAATGATTCCAGTCCTCGCAAAATAATCCCCAGTGATAAAAATATGCATGCAATAATAATAAGATTTGTGAAAAATTTCCTTTATTACGGATTTATACAAAACGTTATTTGAGTTATTCAATTAAGCGGGACAAAAAATATATAATACACATTATGAGACTGAATGATAAATTTATTAAATTCATTCCTAATGATTCCATATGTTAAAATTTTGTTTATTAATAATGGCATCTACGAACTGTATGTTTAATTGTCCTCAAACAAAAATATTTATTTATTTCTAAAGTAAGCTTTTTTAATGTGTCTAGAGGTTTGAAATTACTTTGTGGGTAAAATATTTTTGTCCGATGCCATATAAAATTTTAAGAATAAAGAGCAAAGGGATTATTTCCTACAATCAAATGAATCTTTAAGGCACGTTCAAATGATTTCCAATTATATATATGTTTTAAGGAAAAAACAGGCAGAGATAAATTATTCTTTATGTCATTTTATATAGCTTTGCAGAAAATGTTTCGGAAAAATAGTTCTTTGCAGCTAAACGATACTTTTCACCTCCTAAGTTGTCTTCATTATGGCTATAACGTACACGTTTCATGTAGTTTCCAGCTTAAAATTTTATTTTCAACTTTATCTTAAGGTAAGTTCAACAGCATAATTTAATGGTTCTTTTAGAAGAACGAAAACTTTAATACTTAAACTTTTGCATGTATAAAGGCTTTTGGAAAACAAAATAAATTTTCAGGAACTCAGAGAAAAAAATATGGTTCAATATTTACCTTCTCATGTCTGCGCAAATTTAATGTTCTATTGAACATAAATTTCTACTTTGCTTTCAAAAAGATAAACCCTCTCAATTTTCAACGTTCGAGAGAATTTTGTTTTCATGTTTTCATACTTTATTGCATTAAAAAAATTGCAAGAAAAGCCTTCACACTGTAAATTTAAATTTGCGTTCTAGAATAACAAACATGCAAAATATTTTATGCTTTGGATAAAAGAAAACTGTAAAATGAGATTGCCTACAGAATTTCAACGAATAAATACGTTATTCTTCATTTTAATCGTATAAAGACCATCATTTTTTACTTTTTATTGATTAGTAAAAAAAAAATATTGCAATTTGCTGAAAACTTTTGCTAAAGGAAATATAATTTTTGAGAGATAAAAGGTGTTTAATATGAAAAAGATGCTTTTATAAATTTAATTCTAAAAGACGTGGAAAAAGAGAAAACCTTTGAACTCGACATAAATAAAGAAAACAGCTATGTCTAAATTAACTTGTAGTATTTGCGTATAAATAACAGCGTTTCAATACTTTCGAAAAGTGAATTCTAAAGGCCATTTTTTAAAGCAAACTCTCAGTGGTCAGAGAAGCAGCGAATAACAATTTTAAGGTAAAAGATAAATTATAGTATTACAGAAAGATTTTTGAATAATTTTGTAAAAAAGTTTTGGTTTGTTATTTTTTTCACTTATTCTTCCTTGCAATGCATTAAAATGTTTTCAGAAATTTAGGTATCGACATAAAAAATTTCTTAATATTATTAAAGTTTTTCTGTATTGAAGTATTAGCTACGTTGATTTTATTAAGATTCTGTTTGGAAAATTGTGACGATTTCTGCTTTAAATGCAAGAGCTGCTTTGTTAAAAATAGTTTTTCTCTACATAATTATGACTTCATGTTGGAATCTAGTGCAGAAAACTATAGATAGTAGACTATAATAACTTCATCTCCTAGCGTAAACTTTGAAGCTGAAATTAACATTCTTATAAATATGGGGTTACTTCAATGCATCATCAGCGAATGCCAAACAGGACAACGCACTAAAGATGTCACATTTGTCATTATTATATTCATATTATAAAGCAAAACCTGAAAAATTTTATTCACATAAAAAAACTAAACTCATGGCGTAACAGTCCGCTGTGGACCAAGGCCGGCGATGCCTATCTCCGCTTTCTTGACCGTGGGCTTGGGATGCCATATAGCATATGTCTCAGTCAGATGGTCAACCTCACGTGGTATCCCCACAGTTGAGTTCCCAAGCATGCTTGGTCCTCATTTTATCGCTCTTCTCATGGGTTGAAAGGCTGAGTCAACTTTGCCCAGTCGCAGGGTCGAACCCTGGACCTGTGGTGTGGCAGCTTGAAGCTTTTAACCACTACGCCACCAGGCGTCGTATTTTATTCATATATTGAATATATAGTTTTTCATGTTTGTATGTTTGGCAAAATTTATACTGATATATTTTCTTTCGAGAGAAAAACATGAATGAAAATTTTGGCGATCAGTCAAAAATCATTACATTAAATTTATGATTACGGAACTTACCGGTAGATACTGTACGATATTAGACACCTTTATATTATTGGATTTAATTTAATTTAATCTAGTTAATTTTTTTAGTTTTCAAATCAATGATTTTAAGATAGTTATAGAAAGTCATTAAGATAGTCATTTTAAGATAAAATTAAAATAGGCATTTAAAATTATTCATAATGTTGTGGATTTTTTTATTTGTTTAAAGCACAATATTAGTATTAGAAATAACAGGGTATGAATGTTATGATTGTAAAACATTTTTAAGAGGTATTATTGTATTCTGTGGAGTACTTTTAAGCTAACAACTCTAGTTAAATGATCATCAACAAATAAATATTTCTTTAATGTGTTACTTAACTAATACTATGTTAGTGTGCCACATAACTGTTCAGAAAACGTTTTATTGTTTTTAGTATGTTTCTAGTTATTATCGAGAGGATTAAATCTAAATTTTGGATACTAAGATTTAATCTCACACCTTTTCTATAATCAGTGTTTCAGTTAGAAAATAAGAGAATAAAGGTGTAATAATTATTTTGAGTAAAATTTTGAAGATGTAATAACAATGAGTTTTATTCTCTTCTGCATCGTATTTAAAACCCAAAACAATTCTTTTATTCTTCATGCTTATTCAAAAAAATGAAAATAAAAGGATTAAATTATGATTTAAATTTATGATATTTATAGCTGCTGATTTCCATTTTTGCGTGTTGACACTTTCTTTACTCATACCAGCTTTGAATGCTATTATTTCTTTTCAAAACAGTCTTATCAATGCAATCCAAAATGTTTTTCTGTTCCGCATCATTTTTTTTATTAATGATGTTGGAATAGCTTATACAGTAAGAATAGCTTTTAAACACTAAGTTCTTAAATATCAATTGTTATTTAATGAGTTGTCATGATTGTGATAAAAATAAAATTAGAAAAACTAATTTTAGAGAATAAGATTGAGAGATGCGAATAAACACATTTGTCATTATATGACCAAACAATTTTTGGCAACTATTCAAATTCTCAAAATAATGACATTAAAAATGTCGCCTTGCAATTTTTAATGTCTCAGAAGCATTCTAGGCTATTTTGAGACAATATGTAAAGGAATAATGAAACAATATTAAATATTCTCAATATTATAGCAATGAGATTCTTATATTAATCTTCCCCATAAAATACGTCTTTTATTTTGGAAGAAGCTTTTATTCTTAAGATTTAAAGAAAAGTGTAGTACTAAATATCTAAGCGGATATTTCTATAAATTATTTTTTCAAAAGCATTAAAGGAGAGTTATTTTTTGAATTATCTTTAGAGGTTGATTTAGTATCTTTCAGCCCCTTTTTTTTCTATTGAGTTTCCCGTAACTTAGAAATATTTTCTTGCTGGCTCTCTACTTTTTACTATTTGCAGATGTATAGTTTGTTGTATTATATAATTACGAAATAATTCATTATGTATATTTATTAGTTTAAATTAAATACAATAAAATGATAGAGTTGAATAACTTATAATTTTATGAATTATGTTAATTCAATAACAAAACATATAGATATTCAGTACATTTAATTTATGATTAAAAACTTTAATTTATGATTAAAATGTATCAATATTTGTGACGGTACGGCACCTAGTATTAAAATAAAATATTTTAATACTATGTAAAGATATACTATCATTCCATCCTCGACTGTACTTATTCAATTTTTTTCATTATTCTGAATTATAAATAATGCAAAAAAGTCCAAGCTGTATAAATAACATCAAGAAAATTGTATAATTATCAACAAAGCTTTTTTTTATATGAGAATAGTTTTCATAGAAATCAGATGAAACATTGACCTATTTCCTTTTTAAATTTTCATTGTTCTTTATTTATACATACATTCAGATGCATTATTTTTGTATATGCTATATTTTAATTGTAGTGAGAAATGATTTACACGCAATACACAATTTTACTTATCATAATTTTCAATAGTTTATATGGTAGTAAAACCACAAAAAACAGAGCAATAAATGTCTAACCAAAGGCTACACAAATTTTTAAGTTCTGCAGTATTTTAAATTCAGTAATTAACAGGTAAATGGGATGTATAATGTTACTTTGAATGTGTCAGTTTGCCAAAGTGCCTATTTAAGTCACGCTCTAAGAATATATTTAAGCGTGGAAGATCTGACCCACGTCATTTCTATCCCACTATTTATTCTGGACCATAATCTGTGGACCACATTTAATTCGCAAAAATAGCATAATAACACACTGCATTTTTTCGCCATGTTTGTAAATTTAAAATTCAAATTTAACTATGTAAGCTAACAAATTCATAAAAACAAACATATATACTCATACAGAGGGAGAAAGATAGGCATAATATATTTGAAGGAGAGCCTGTGATATTTAGATAGAAGTAAAGCACTTTAAGTCAATAAATCACAGCTATATTTATTACAGTAATGCATTTTATACACTTTAGCGATTTTAACTCCGCAGTGGGCAGAAAGATTCAAAAATAGATTGGTAGCAAACTCGCGAATAATCAAATCATGAATTATATTATTAATCATTAAATAAATACTTACATAATTAGGTTTATTTTAGATAATACTTATTTTAGCTAGTCTTATTAATTTCCCATCCGAGGCACAAGCGATGGAAGGGGAAAGTTGAAAAACATGTGACTATAGACCAGAAGTGTTTGATTGTGATCTAACAATTTGGATTTTAAGTTAAGAAAAAAATTTATAGTTATGAACAGACCTGACAGAGAGGTTACTGTAATTTAAATCACCTGTTTTACTTTTTTTTATAATTCGAAGACTACAAAGATTAAACATGTATTTATTAAACAAGCCGGTTGCGATTTTTTAAAATTGATCTGCTTCTTCAGACTGTTTACTTTTACTGCTGTTTTTATCACAGTGATGTAAATTTTCTTGTGTTTAAAGAGTATATAAACTGAAAATGTATGCACAGTACTAGACTTTTATTATCTTTATAACCAGGATAAATATTTCATTATCTCTCATCTTATCCTAGCACAGAGGATATATAGTTTTCTCAACTTATTTGAAAGAACGTATTACATGGTAGAAAATATAATGATTTCGTATCAGTATTTATTTATCTTATGTTATCCAGGTGAGTTAGGAAAAATTTTCCTATTGAATCCTTTTTATCCAAACAATATCACATGCCCATTTCAGCAACTATTGTACGTCTTAAACCACAGCGTTTCTTCTCGATTTTATTCAAAAAGTCACGAACGTCTGGCTGTTTTTTTTTGTTACCAGTGAACATTGGGTGAAACCACAAAATACATGTTATAGGTAAAATATATTTTTAAAAAATACGCTCAAGTTGCATTTTCTATATATAATCACCAGATCTAAGCCTAGAAGTAGCAGTTCCTTATGAAAAATTTTACAAAATGACAAAAAGTAAAATTTATTCCTTTTCTATGAAATAAATTTTTTGAATAGTTTAACAAATTTTCAAGCAGCTATAACATGTTCAAAGGAAGGATTTGATACAAGGAGTACTTGACGCAGAAAAATGATGGCGAAAATTAATGAAAATGAGATTTTAAAGCATTGAGGGAGTAACTTGATAACAAAATTCAAGTAACAGCCCTGTGTGAAATTGTAGCGATGGTACCAACACGTTAAAACTGAACCCTACTGAATCATCTTATAATGGGTCAGATAGAATCAATGAAAAATTAAGACTAATCAAATAAATTCAAATAAATAATCTGAGAAGGCCTGTAAAAATGCACTGCAAAAATGGCAGGCCGTGAAGGAAAACTAGAAGAAATGTGAGGAAAGCAGTCGAAAATAAAACTTCCCAAAATCTCAAGAAGTAGCTGAATACAGAGACTGTTCTTTTAGAGTTTGGAAAGTCTCAAATAAATTTTCAAGCCTGCTAAAAAACCGTTGTAAGTGTTTATTGCATTTGCATAACATATATGATAAACTCTAAAAAAATTAGGGCATAGTTATTTGTCTTTTGTTGAGGTTGTTGAACATTTTACAATTTAGGAATGTTAAATTTATAAGATTTATAAAAATGTTATATTTGGAAATCGGGAATATAAATGTAAAAAATGTATATTTGCTAAACTATACTTTCCTGAGATGAAAAAAATTTTAGATCTTTGAAAATTTCTGAATATCTAGGAGTTCCGTATAGAGATTTATAGCAGTAGCTAATTCACATACCTTTAATATGATTATATGATTAGGTGATTTTGCGAAGAGAATATCACTCCCAAGTGTATTATAAAATTAATTTGAGCGATCATTTTCTCCTATATAAAAGAAAATAATCTATATTATAATTTAACGGGTTTTCAAATCAGTGAAACCCATTAGTATAATTCAAGATGGTAAGAACAGTATGAATAGTAAATTTTCTTTTCTTGCATATTTTAAAGTTTTAGCAATCACACTTAAAAAATAACATATAGTTTCTCTTTCTCTTATGAAATCAGAATATTAGGTACTTTAAAAAATAAATAATTTTGTTTAACACAGTTGACTGTCATTGTAAACGTCTTACTATGAAAGCAATATCACTGAAATATATCGAGGATCTTTTTGCACATTTTGTTTTGAAGAGATTTTTGGTAAAAGGTTTAAAGTAGTAAAAGGTCTTGTGAATGTAGGGTTCTCCACTTAAAGTTTTTGACTTTATTATCCAATACAAAGACAGGAGAATGTAAAATTTTAAATAAACGTTTGTATTTGTGCACCAGAAAAAATCATAAAAAATCTTTCGATAATGTATATGGGAAGTTGAATAAATAAGATGATTTTTCCTTACATCATTATTTTTTGCATTAATACGTAGATCTTTCAATACGAACATTTTTATTTTAGTCATTTACCTAAAATACGGTTCCAGGAAGGCCAAATTTAGAATTTTATATCATAACACATTCTTTAAAATTTCAGTATTTTAGTAACAGCCACCAATTTGTCTGAGGTGGTGGAAATGAAATTCTATAACTTCTATATTGTGATGATTTCAATAACTTTAAAATATTAGTTTAATATAGATTATTAGGATTTATATCAGCATTTTTATTAAAATAGTGGTATATGAGTTAGTCTCATCTAATAATGGCTTTTCCTTATCTTAAATAATATTATTTTGAAGGAACCACATACATACATGACGCCACATACATGATGCGCGTTATCACTACGATAACACGCGTGAAATCAGAATGAATAAAGTTTATTTTAGGAATCATTTGAAAAATTCTCCATTGCCTTAGTTTTACATTAGAAAATTCTGATAAGCTTTGTTTGAAAGCTTTCATGATTTCTTTCAATGGACTGAATTCTTTCCTGTCAAAACATACAATATGAGTATTATATATTTTACCAACAATTTACTCTATAATGGAACTAATCATTAACTAATCATATTTTTTATAACTTTGTTGCGCAACGTTGTTTAATTTGTCTTCAGTTTAATGTGTTTCTAGCTTATTAAATATAGAGAAAGTAGTTTGAAAGATAAGTGGAAGTAAATTAAAGTTTTATGTTTACCAATCGTTATCATTCACCTTCTTGATAGTGTTGTGGTGAGATATGCTATTCATATATCCAAACCTAAATCTGCTTCACGTATGCAATTCAGAATTCAATGCATACAATATTCAATATCACCGTTTATTTTACAAGTTCAGATACATAATGTACTTTTGTATTGATTTACAGCACCGTTATATTTTCAGCAATAGAGTTCAATTATGAATTTTAAGAAGCTAACTTATAAGAATTCACGGAATTTTGACTCCATAATTTGGATGCCTTGACTCATAATTAATCTGATATTTGAAAAAGTTTGCTTCTATAATAACAAGTTTCAAAGTTAAAATCTAGCAATACCATTAATTGTTCTCCTCATATTTTTGCAGAACTTAATCAGATTAAAGTATTAACTGTATCTTAATTAAAAATTTCAGAAAGATTATAAACTCCATACAATATCTACTAAGGGATATGAATGACGTCAAATATTTCCTAAATTAATAGTATTAATTGACGCACGATTTCCCTTGCTTTAAAATTTTATGTACCAATAATTACTAGATAATTACTTTTAGTGGCAAAAATTGTTTCATTGAGTTTCTAATACCTAGAACTGGACGCTGTGTCTTCTACTAACGTTTTATTATCAGTGTCTCCACCAGTTTGTTGTAAAAGTTAGGAGAAATCCTCCTCCACTAGGCGTTTGACGCGGCTACTAGCTCAGCCCTTGACTTACAAATTACTCTGATCACCAGTTTATCCCAAATATTCTAAAAACACACAAATCGAGAGTTTTTAGAATAATGTGGGCAATTCAAACGTGGGCAATTCAAACTTTTCAATATCTAGTGTACTCAAACATCTTTATAATAACCCTGGCACAATGGCATAGCGCGCTTTCCATAAAAAATACCTTGTAACTCTGTTGATGGTTGTCGTAAAACACTCCCACTGGATTTGGCCTACCTCCAACAGCTTTATTATTTACGACTGGATAGAAACAATCATATCAAACAATCCCTCTTATATGTTATTTGGAGAGAATACCTGGACGGGTCTTAACTGGTATAATTCCATCCTTTATATTACTAGGCAATGCCTTTAACAATTTAAATGGATACCTCCACAGTTACTATCTTATTTCGTATTAGATGTTTGCTAGTGAGAGATCCTGCTTTCTTTCCTTATCCAAAGTCAGTTAAATGCAACATACTGCATGCTTACATCGTAATATTCACCAAAAAAAACGAATACCGCACCAAATCTGATATATCACATAAATTTCCCAGAACTTCCTTTACTTTCAGAAAACTATTATAGGCAAGTATCGAAAAGTCTCCCCTCATGGGTGATGCTGAAATGTGTTTTCTTTTTTAACAAATAAAGCGAGCTGAACTAAGAAAAGTTGTGATGCAGTAATAAATCAGGATCTACTTTCACATGTTAGATGATTTCCACTTTGCAGCAAATTTTGGGAGGAGAATGCAGTTATTGATCATTTTTTCGGCCTACTGAATAGTGATGCATTTCTTTAAAAAAGTCGATATTATTTTTAACTTACTCGTAACTATGAGATCAGTGTACAAAGTAGAACCATTAATTTAATTGGTTGGGTATTGGTTTATGAATGATCTTCGTTATAAATCTGCAATTACCTTAATTGACTGAATAAACTGTGGTGCTAATGTCTAAGACTTTTGACTTCATACAGCTTAGGCAATTTTATATCCAAACACCAGTATGCCTAGCTATAGGCGGTTCAGTAACATTGAAGGGCACAAACGTTCCTAACGTGCGAATTCTCTATATGGTCAAATGAATAACGACAAAAATATTATTAATTCAATAAATAATATAAAGCAAAATATTTGACTATCAGTGAAGTACAACATACTTCAAAAATAAATTCTAATGCAGCTCCGAATCAAAAAATTAGAATAATGTCTTCAGAACATTTATAAATATAACATAAATATATATTTTATTTGCTATACTAATAATTAACTATTTAATAAAATATTAGAATTATTTAAAAATTAGAATATTTGGACAACATGGTTCAAAAAATTAGAATATGCATCTATTTTCCTATTTGTTTAGAGAACAGCTGAGGGACTACAAAATGCGTTCAGCGGAAAATGAAAAGTAGTTTGGCATTTGATTTTAGTTCAGTATTTGCTTAATATGGGACGAAAGGGCGACTTATCTGAGGCTGTGAAATTTCGTATTGTGCACTTGCACAAAGAAGGAAAAACACAACTGTTAATAACAAAGGAAGTGAAATGTTCCCAAGCAAGTGTGAGTAGAGTTTTGAGAGGATATTGCAATAATAAGTGTTTTCAAAATAAACACTTTAAAAGTGGTCGAAAGTCAATAACTTCAGCCAGAGATGAAAGGCAATTGAAAAAGATTGTGAAGAAACATCGCTTTCGAAGTATGAGATATTTACAGAGAAAATGGAAAGAAGTGGGTGTAAATGCCTCTAAATCTACAACATTACGACGACTTCACAAATTAGGTTTTAGATCAAGCGTGCCTAAGACAAAGCCTCTCTTATCATCTAAGCAAATGTCTGCTAGAGTTAAATGGTGTAAACAAAGGCTATTTTAGGGTCAAGATGACTGGAAAAGGGTACTCTTCAGTGATGAAAGTATGTTTTGTGTGTCCCATGGGAATCAATGTATACGTGTTTGGAGACTTAAACGAGAAGCTTTTGATAAAGAGTGTTTAAAACGTTCGGTTAAATTTGCGACCTCTGTCATGGTATGTGGTTGCATGACTGCAGAAGGCCCAGGTAGGTTGTGTATTATTTACACAAAAATCAATTCAGAAGTGTATCAAGAAATTCTTGAACACTTCATGATTCCTTCATCTCAGAATTTATGTGATGACGATTTCGTGTTTCAGCAAGATTCAGCTTCTTCCCACACTTCCAAATCGACAACTAAATGGCTCCAAGAGAAAGAAATAAATGTACTCCCTTGGCCTGCGAATTCACCCGATGTAAACCCCCTCGAGAATTTGTGGGGAATTATGAAAAAACGACTTCAAGAAGTTGCACCAAGAGACAAAAAAGATCTTATTTCTAGTTTGAAGAACATATGGGAGAATATTGATAAAAAAATTTGTGAACCTTTAGTCAATAATATGCCAAACCGTTTAAGAGATCTCATTAAAGCTAAGGGTGATGCAACAAAGTACTGATTAGCATGTAAAAACCCTTCGAGTTTAAATTGTGTACAATATATTTACCTTATTCTAATTTTTTGAACCATGTTATGAAGTATTCTAATATTTTGAATTTTTTTCACTTGTTTTAAATATATTTTCTATTTCATTGTAGTATGTTCATATTTTTATAATCTACAAAATATGCAGATTTATATTATGATAATTTATATTTGATATCATTGATTATTTATTTGATAAATTAGATTTGCAATTCCCTTTACCATATTTTCTTCCATTATTCTAATTTTTTGAACCGGAGCTGAATATAAGAGACCCTATTCTTAATTTTCAACAAACATACAAAATATAGGCAAATGTTATTTTCCAAAAATAGACGTCACAGAATTTCTCTCTTTCTTTACTTTAACTAAAATGATTTCTTTAAAAAATGTAAAAATCTTAATTTTTGATTACCACAGTTATTTTAGAATAGCTTATTACTCTAAATTTTATGACGCAATGGTCTCTGACAATTTTCAACACCTCTCATTTCTTGACGATGAGTGAAGATTATTAACCGATATTAATGGAAGTTGTAAGAACTAAACAGCTTAATTATTTTAAAAACGAGCAATATATTTGTATAAAAAGTTGTTAAAATAAAAATATTTTAAGTATTTTCTATTGTTAAAATAAAAATATTTTAAGTATTTTCTATTGTTTTAAAATGAATGATCCTTTTGAGATTCGAAAACTATTTTTTAATGAAATGCATAAAACTTCGTGAGCGAAGCAATTAAAACTTCCGAGCTAACCAACAGCGGATAAACGGATTTAGATAAGCTATTTAAAAAAATATATTATAGCCAGTTAGTAGTTAGGAAGTTGATTTTAAAAACAAACATGATATTTTGAGATTCCAGAAGAAAAGCAAAGTTAAAAGCTTATATAAATTATTTGGGCAAATATGTAAACAAAACGGAATACATATGCGATAACATGTTAGTACTTTTTTGAAACTTTACTTCATATGCCACTGAATTATATATAGAACCTGAATTATTTATTAGAATAAACTACATGAAAATCATATTAAATAGTTCATATATTCACAAAATTGTCTGCATCAGCATTTGAACATTTTTAAGTCTTAGTTTGAAAATTTGAATAAACTTGATAACATAGAAAATATTGTTTGGTATGGTTTTGAAGTTTATATTGCATATTAAAAATGCACTGAAAATAATTATGGACAATAATCGAGGGGTATTGAGTTTGTGCATCAAAAGATTTCAGAATAATTATATTACTAAAATATGAATGTGACATAATACCCAATATATATGTATATATATATATATACTTTCTAAATACTGTATTGAATACGTTTTATTAGATTTTAGAGTATCATTGGTATAATTATACCGATTAGAATATTGAGTACTAAAATCAGATCCCCCCCCCCTCACCTCAATGTTAGACTTATGAATAATCCTACTGTAAATAAAATTTCAATTTTTTTTTTAAATAAAACATTTATTATAAATTTAAATTACATTTGTGTCCAAATATCTAAAATTACCTCTTTAACTGATGAAAATAAATGAGTTAAGGTATTCAAACACCTTCGGAAAAGAATTTTGCAATTTTTTTTTATTTCTGCTTTCAAAACAACTTTTTATATTCAAATACAATTTAGAACTATGAAAAACACATTCAGTATTCCGATTTTAGTTGAAAAAAATTGTAGACTGGAAAATATAGGAAAAAATGTCAAAAAATGGATCATTAGAATGTTGGACATAACTCAAAAGCAAATAAAAATATCAATATTCTGTAAATTTTATATTCAATATCATAACATTATTTAGAGCTGGTTTTTACTCTAATGATAATAATCAAGTTTCTTGAATTTATATAGATGTTCGAGTAAAATCACAATGAAAATTCCAAAAGACACTGTTACAATGCTTGATTTATACATACTTCCTAAATACTGTATTGAATACGTTTTATTAGATTTTAAAGTATCATTGATATAATTATACCGATTAGAATATTCCGTATTAAAATCAGGTCCCCCCCCCCTCACCTCAATGTTAGACCTATGAATAACCCTACTGTAAATAAAATTTCAAAAGCATAAATCAAACGTATAATTATGAAAGCATTACAGGCTCTTTATAAATATATAACAAAGGTACCTGTTAAATTTGAAGAAATTTTGTTCATAACTTTTCTGAAATCTTCGTCATTGTATTCAAACAAGTTAAAAACTTATTTTGAGAAAAAGTGAGAATAAACTTTCAAATCAATTTTTTAAATTGAATATAATAAAATATTTTTTAAATGCCCCTTATTTATAAATAGCACCCCCTTTTCTCTCTAAAACACTGGTTTTTATTTTAATTAGGGCTATTAGTATTTTTCGGCGCTGTTTTACATTAGGTGTTGAATGTCGTAAAGCATCAAAATTTCCAGTTTTGTCGAGATGTTTGTTGATATGTTTGTACGTAAAACAACCTGGAGTTACATTAATTTTCTTTAAACATCAACACACCCTTCATTTCCATTAATAAACGGAATTACAGCATCAAATGAGCCACATAAGGCATACAAAAACTTCTTTAGGCACCCTCTGCCGTATTATACCATTAAAACATTCATTTGTGTTCAATGTTTTGCCATGCAGACATTTTGCGAGAAGTTCTAAACAAGTTGCCTTACCATATTTAGCGCCGAACGATAGTCGAGTGGCTGGCATTTGGCACCAGAGTCTGTGGATTCGAGTCCCACTCTTGGCATGGGCGTTGTAGCCGCTCGGAATCGGCTTGAAGCAGTAGGTCCCGGTCCAGCTAGCCCTCGTGAACCCAGTTTGGAGATTTATTAGTGCTCTTGGTACCGAAAAAAGTAGAACTTAACCTCTTCCCAATTCTCACGATTTCCTCCGTTTATATTACTTTACGCATTATAAATCCCCTTTGTTATAAATACTCATCTATAGAAAAGGGGAATTATTGTATTTAGCAAGTTTACCAGAATTCGGCATGCTAAGTAAACTTGCTAGAAATGGTTGAGTTTTCTATAATTACTAATAGGATTTAATTTACTGGCTGAGTTGTCCCCAAATCGTCCAAAATGTTTCATTTCTCGCTTAGAAACATCAATAAGTAACGCGCCAATATCATTGCTAGATGCTGATCTCTTTATTTTGAGAGTACACAGAAATCTCTCCCGGGTGAGGTAAATTTTTGATGCTGAATGAGGATCCAAAAATGTGAGAGGAATGTTTCTCCAATGTATGCAGCAGCATTCACATTTTTATTGTTTTTCTATAGACTATATATTTATTTAAAATTTGACCCTATTGTAAGTGTTATACAATTTTAAATTACTTTAAGTTGAATGTTTAAATAGAAAGCATGGTAAATTTAATCTAAACGATATTAAGTCCTGCTAAAAATTGCACTGAGACATTTTGCGTAATTATATTAGCAGCCACTTCTTTTCAATAATCGAAAACAAATTGCAAATCGTAAAAAAATTGAATTATTTTGGAAAATTACCCTCATTCACTTATATATTTACAAATATTCGTTAGGTATTAGCTTATGTCTATAGATGTCTGTGAATATATACCTACATTCATCAAAGACTAACCTCCCTAAACGTAATCTTTTTTCTTATGACTCAGCCAATTTTTGGCCTATGATATTAAAGTAAAAATCCCTTTTAATGTACAAAAGCAGACACCCAAGCAAACCACAGAACTCGAACATGAAGATTGTGCCACTGAGAGCCGAGATCCAAGCTGTTTCCACCGTCGATCTACTAAGTCTCAGAAAATTTCATTAGCATCAATTATAAAGAGACTTGAAACGATGTTGACAACTGGCGATTTACGTTCTATAGAATAAAAATATTTATTTGCACCAATCTTACAACAAGAACATACTGCTCTTTGTTTAGAAAGGGATATTAACCTGCTGCTTGTCAGTAATGTTCTAACTTTAATTAATGTTATTCGAGTCTACCCATATCATCCATATTGAACAAGTCGCTTACGAATGCCTAATGTCTGTCTTATCGCTCCATGTAATTTATTCTCGACATTGATGTCCTATTTTATAATGTAATTGGAAGGTTTCATTCAGTAGAAGGTATAATTTTTAAAATACGTGATTAGTTTTTTTTTAAATTTGTATCGACAGGCTTCAGATAATATATTGAGAATTATTACATAATATTTTTGCTGTTTAAATAACTCATTCCGGTGAAATATGTTTTACAGTTTATTAAAATGTGTTAACACTAAAAAGCATTTAGTATCATCTGAAAAGGCAGATGAGAACAATATTACTACCCAATTACTACATTTAAATTATAAAAATTAAGAGTCGAGTGGTATGAACTTTTAACATGGGATATTGGGAGTTTAAGGAGAATTACTTGTGATGATTGTCGATGTTATCTACTGTTGTCGTCGTGTTAAAAGTTTACAAATAAAGATTGAAGGAAAACAGTGATGACATTCAAATTACGCAAACTAATTTGCATTTCTCGTGACATTGGATTATAAACTGTATGCATTTCTCTTAGTTGTATTTTAACTACATATTTATATGGGTTTATTTACATTTTTTCTTGGTTTTAATTTCTACCTTAATACTACGATGTCCCAGTGAGATGACGACTATAGAGTCTTTAGTTGTATTTACAAACTCGAGATGCCGAAATTTGATCTTATTTAGGTAATGAAAATGCAAGAATTTCAAGCTAAACATTATACTTTATGAAGTCAATCAGAGTAACTCAATTTTTAAACATATGATATTGTCATTTTATTCTATATTGTATTTTTCCCTGGTTAAAATCATCTCCTTTAAATCTCCTTGTTAATAGTTTTTTAACTCTCCTTGTTAATAGTTTTTTTTTTTTTTGGTGTGTGTGTGGGTTTCCTAGGACTAAGTTGTCTAGTTCAAATGATGACTTTAGATTATTTATTTATATCTGCTCTTAATAAGAAGCAGCAAAGGATCTTGTTTAAGAAAGAGGAAAATAGCTCATTTAATAATGCTAATTATGTGACACATTATTCTATATGTTTTGCACATGTCGCGTAAGATTGGGAAAGAGATAAAGAGAATTTGAAATACAACTCCCTTAGATCCGTAAGAGGTATAAATAAAGAGATAATTATTCTCCTTGTACGAATGTGATTCGAAAATGAATTATGTACACTACTGAAAGCTTCATATAAACATCCACTGGAACTTAACAGCGATTTCGCAATCATGATTTAGACCCTTGAGATTTGAGGGAAATCTGTCACAAAGCGGAAAAAATATTGAAAACATTCGACACACTATTATAATAAAAGAGGTATCCCTAATTTCACATAAACAGCACCAGTATTTGACTAAGAGCGACTTAAACCACATGTTTTGTTACTATCATGAATAAAATTTCTTATGTTTACAAATTTTTCAGAGATTTCTATTAAATGACACTGAAGTTAATGATTTTATTCAAATTGACCACTAGAATCTAATTTTTACAAGATGATTGAACATACATTTATGCTTAATTTAAGCTTAAAACCAACATATTGCTCTCGTTTTGCCACTATTAAACCGAAATATGAGTGGCTAAGGTAGGTAGTTAATGTTTAATACTTGTTTGTAACAAGATATATTAGAATTCCATGTAAGTATAACTAACTAACCAACCAATGGCGCAACAGTCCATTGTGGACCAAGGCCGCTTTCTTGACCGTGGGCTTGGGGTGCCATACAGTATATGTCTCAGTCAGGTGGTCACCCAGAGTTTAGTTCCCAATCTTGCTTGGCCTCCCACTCAAAGGAGGGAAGGCTAAGTCGAACCTTGCCCAATCGCAGGGTCGACCCTGGAACAGTGGTGTGGAAGCTTGAAGCTTTTAACCACAACGCCACCGGGCGTCTCGTGTAAATAAGTATAAAAAAGTAAAATTGTTTGCTTGCATATATTTTGGAACTCTATTGAAACACATGAATAAGTTTGTAATCTATCCCTAATAATGGCTTAAACAAGTGTTTGATTTCTCAAACTGCTTAAAAGGAAGGGCATTAGTAGATCATAAATATGCATTGGATTGTTAAATAAAAGCCTCTTGGAATTCTCAGTAAAATAGAAAATCAGCCACAAGTGTTGGACTTACTGGTATAGTCCATCTTCAGGACTGAGAACACTTAGTGAGATTATCTCTCTAGACAAGTTCGAAATATATAAAAGATACTCGAAGAGGAAAAATTGTAGTTGATTGAATTGTAGTTGGTTGAATTGTAGTAACTGTTTAAATGAACAAAAAAAAGTTCGATTTGTTACTAGTTTTGGACAAACCGATGAGCTCTTCGTCATGTGAAGTGGAATACTCAGGCATAAACTAAAATCTTATTTTATGCTTTAATATCGACTTTAAAAAAAAAAATTTCTCTCTTTATTTTAATAGACAAGTGCGTATCGAATGAAAAGCAGATATAACATCAGTTCGTCTCAGTCTTAAGTTCATTTCTTCCCTTTATTGGTAATTTTAAGGAGCTTTCATTTACAACAAATTTTTTCTCCAAAAGCTCCTTTAAGGGTTATTTATTGAATGTTCATATTACAATGAGGAAGTTTCTAATTCATTTCAATTTACTAAATATAAATTTATGGAGATAAATGCACATAATAAGATATATAGTTTATACACATCGTTGTCAACTTATATATTGATATGATAATTAGCGAAATGTAATTAGGATCATCTCGGACATCATCAATCCAATCTCTACGGGAACGCTTTCGCAGTAGAGGGAAAAAATGTTGTTCGGTTCTTTAAAAGACAACTAAATTTATTCGATGACAAACATAAATGCTTAATGTTTCATAATTTATCTATTTAAATAAAACAGTCTTACAGAGAATGTTTTTACTATTTTATACATTTTTGTTATTTTGCAAGGAATACAAATGTTCATTTATGATGGCATTAGAGTATGGTAACATATCATACACAAAATGTATATCAATTTATTTCTATTCGTATATTAAAAAAATCAAAATATTTCTACTCTCATTGCGAATAAAACATATCACCGAAAAAATTTCAATGCGATTTACATTGAAAAGTACCGTAGTAAAAAAGGCTGGCTGTTATAAGATTGTTTGCAAATTGTTGTGAAATTAAGTTTGGAAATTTTATGTTATTTCAATTTCTCCAACATAAGATATTCGATTTAAGTATATAGAAAGATTCAAATTTGCCCCCAGGCCGTTAATAGAAATAAATATACAGTAAAAATACTTTGTCAATGCATCGAAGAAATAAATGGTATGCAAATACATACGCACGAGTGTAGGAAATATATATAATGCAAATATATATGCATGAATAAAAATAAATTATACTTATGTACAAAAAGGAAAGTATCATTCAAATCTTTATGCTAAAAATATTTCAACATTTAACTACATTTTTTCTAAACAATCAGCTTAAATAATATCTTCACTGTTCACAGCTCATGCTCCATTCAAAACATGCATTTCACATCTAACGCAGTTATGACTTCTTAAACGCACAACATTGTATTTATTTTTTTTTCTCTTAAATAGCCCCATCCAACTCAAAAATCGAATGAAGGATCGTCTTGACTTAGGACTGTTTTGCTAATAATTAACAAAATGCAAAATACAATTTATGACAAAAAAATCGTACCTTTATCTTCCTGGATGACCTCCGAGAATCACATTATTCCTTATCTTCTCACAAATTTGTGAGCTCCACATTCTTCTCAACCTATGACAAATTGGAGATGAGAGACTGCCGATTGAAATCAGTTTGTTTACTAAACTATATCACTAACGAATTTCCAAAGGAATTGTCACACTTTCAGATAGGAATTTTTGAAATTTTTTTATGTTCGTCCGAATAGCTATCATTTATTATGACTACGAATTAAAGCTTTCAAAAAATGAAAAAATAAGTGTATGGCATTTTCTGTTCCTCACTATCCATCAACAGTGGGGTTTGACAATGGTGGGGTTCACTTACAAATATAGTTACTGTTCATTCTTCATAAAAGACTTATTATTTTATTTTTTATGTGTTAATAATTCATTATAATATGTGTTATCCACTATTGGTTTGCATTTTGTATTTTTAGTTGAAGTTACTATTCACTACAGGGTGGCTAATAAATACTGTGACAAATATCGAATCATTTAATTACAAACAGATGAAATAGAAAATGGAAAATACAACAATATTATGAACATTATACATGAAAGTTTACCATGAAATAATTTACTCGAATCGACCGCCATCTTTATCGATTACTAAAGATAATCTCTTACGCCTCTGTCCTATTGCGGCACGAATCATTTTATGAGGTAATGTTGTCCCATTCACTCCGTATGGAAGCTTTGAGGGAGTCCAAACTTCTGTGCTGCTTAGCATTTACTTTCGACTCTAAAATCCCCCAAATGCAATAGTCTAAAGTATTTAGATCTGGTGAAGAAGGTGGCCAATCTTCTTGCTTGATAAACTTCGGGCAATTGGCATGGAGCCATTCCTGTGTTGTTTTCGATCGGTGGGACGGTGCAAAATCTTGCTGAAATATCCAATTCTTTTTGGGATACAATCTGTTAGCATGTGGTAATAAACGTGTAGCCAATACTTCCTGTTTGTAATATTCAGCATTGATTTTTACCCCTTTATCGAGGAATTTCAGAGGCAGTTTTCCATTGTGTGACACTGCAGCCCAAACCATAACAGAATTCTTGTTCTAAAAGCGTTTAACAGTTCGAAGATTTTCAGGTATATCCTCGAAGGTTGCTGACTATACAACATCATTTTTAGCATTATAACTTTGTTCTGTACAAAACAGCTTCTCATCAGAGAAAATTATTTTTCAACACTTTTGCTACCGTGCCGGTTCAGCAATTTCTTACATCTTTGCAACCTTTTCCTATTTGTGCAGTAGTCAAACCTTGAACTTTTCTTTTGCGATAAGGGCGAAAACCAGGTCTTCATTTATGATAAGTTGCATAGTTCTGCGACTGATGTTCTCTTCTGCAGCCATTTTATTTGCAGAACGTTGTGGATTTCTTCGTATCTTTTCACGAATTCTTTTGATACGTTCTTTTGTACGAACAGTGCGTGGACGACCGGACCTTGGTCGATCTTTACAGCTATTGGCATCCAATAATCGATTTATAGTCCTATATATAAACGTCCTATTAAAACCAAGGCATGTTAATTGCTTAAATATTTTACCTGCAGAAAATCCGCGATCAAAAGCTGTTTAACCATTAACCTTTGGCTTCCATCTTTAAAAAATATTCTACATGTTTTACTTTAAACAAAAATCGTCTGCGTTTACAAAAAGTTGCCAATCACACAAATAGATACATAAATTGTTTTCCAAACGATTAAAATTAACTCTAATTTTTGGAGTGTTACAGTATTTATTAGCCACCCTGTAGAGGGCGTCACCATGTTTGTTTATATTTTTGTTGTTGATTCGACGCATGAAGATTCGACGCTAAGTAATGCAAAACAAAATGGCTATTCGCTATGTTGGATCCGATTCCATTTCTATTCTTTTTGTTAAGGATTGACATTTTGAAGTCAATAATTCATGTGTTATACTCTGATTCAGAATATTTATTCTTTGTGTCAACAATTCAAGCTATGTGCAAAACTGAAGACTCAAATTAAATTTATCGTATGGATACATGCATTGAAGCTTTATTTCTTATTGATTTATTCAACTATTATTCAGATGCTGGTAAAAGGTAACCCATTACAATATTATTTTTATTAAAAGAATTAAGAAGATTGATTCACTACATCTTTAAAACAAGTCCATAAGATATTTTCTTTTGGTAATGGAAAATAATACAGTCCACTAAACGATGAAATTATATTAATAGCTTCACTGACCCTCCAGTTACTTAGATTTTAATCAATCTCAACAACTAATAAATGATATTGTACAAGTAAATACTGCTAGTTTAAGATTCTTACCTCGCTTAATTTAATACATTTACACCTTTAGGTAGCCTCTTGCAATCGGCCTTCGGGAAAACATTATTGCATCCTCTAATACGATGGATAGTCACATCAGTAGAAAAAAAATATTTAAAATGGCAATTAAAAATATTCTAACGTCTACAGGCTTCGAGAGTGAATATACAAACATTTGAAGAAACAACTGTTAAATGAAGCTATGCATGTAGACGTATGGAATAGGCTGAAAACCATTGAGGTTGAACTGTAGATAACTGGAAAAGGTAACATTTTTTAACAAAAGACATTTTGAATTACAACAACAACCATTTGGGCACGGAGCAATATGAGCACAATTGGCCAAGAAAACCCCAGGTAAACCGACCTCATACCTTAACATTCAAAACATCCAAACTATATCGGAAAAAATATCTGGCAACAAAATGACATTTAATGATCCAAGATTCTTCGGTACTCATTGAAGAGATGATAAATTTGGAAAAATACATTTATTTACTCAAAAGAAAGGCAATTTCGCATTTTTAGGCAGAAATTTCAAACTAGAGACACCATACTACAGCAAGAGTTCACCACCGTTGCCATATTTCGAAATTATACAAATGCTTTTGCAACAAGAAAATAATGGTACATACAAGAAAATAAAGCTAAAGAAGTGATATTGTGTAAACCCGATTGAGAATCTGAGTGGGATTGGTAAAATGAGACAAAATAAACAAGATTATCCTTAAAAAATCCTTTTGGTTAAAGCTGGGGTTTATGTATGGTATCGTGTAACAGAGAAATAAAGAAACAAAGACTGAATGAATCGACTCTAATAGCGCGTTCACATCCATGCTCTCCTCAGAATTCTGCGGGGAAACCAGTGATTTATGGACAGCGGCCTGCAGAGCAGTCCTGCACTGATCTTGTGTCTAGTCGGTCTTTGTCGCAGAGCATCAAAGAAAAAGAAGGGACCTTGGGGGCGGGAATGGGGGATGAGAGTGAAATGAACCCTACCCGACGGGTAGGGTTACCGTGACTAATGTGATGACAGGAGTTGGGGGTACTTCCCTGCAGAATTTCTGCTTCAATGTGGATGTACCATAAAACTTGATAAACAACAAAAAGAGGGGTCATTGGTAGTAAGTAGTTATGAAAGGAATTTATAGAGAATCTATGCTCACTTCTACCCAGACTTGGGTGTATATAATTTGAAGTGGCACTCTATTTGAATTATATACAAACACAGTTTATACATGAAACAATGTTTATTGAATTCGTTGCACATATAATTGGCTTTTACAGCAATAAGCATGCGTACTACTTGTACGGATGTATAACACAGCTTCAAGAACAATATATTTTTATACTCACGAACAGTAAGTCAAACCAGCAGTACTGCCATGTAAACTTCTGGCCCGCTAAGCACTAGCGCAGGATAACACCTTTCAACCTTAACAACCTCCCTTTTTTTCATTAATGACGCTGCGTGGTATTTATACTAAGCGCGTATGCCGAAATTAGCATATCTAAAGCAGCTTCTTTAATTCACTCAAAAGTTCGATTCATGTGAATCGAATCTGTGTATACCTTACACTGGCCTCCCTCGAAAAAAAAATTAGGTAACTGAGGTCTGAACGGCTTCAGTTAACTAATTGAAAACGCGTGCTGGTCTGACTTTTTACATAATGGGTGGCAAAGCCAAAAACCTTCCACACGTTGTGTGGGGGAAAAAACGCCACTACCATTTTACAAAACTAACCCCGAAGGGTCCAGGTGACACCATCAAACAGTGGATTTGCAGAGTTGCGGATACTGGCTGCCAACTGCGCCCTAAAAAACTTATTTTAGTTAAAATTGTCAACACAATTGCACAGCAATGACATTTCTTGACTGTTTGTATCTGCTCTCCCCCAATTTATAATGCACATGTGTCATGATTTGTGAAGTTAGTACATTAGTGGTTAATTGGTATATTGTGCAGTATGTATTTGTTTCCTAGTCACTACATGTCCCCTTCAAAAATTTATAAAACAACAGTATGCCGTATTTTTTTTTCAGTGGCTCACCCCTTCCCCTCAAAATGTTTACACAGTATATAGACTGGGGAATTTCAAACCAATTTGGTTCGGTTTTATTAAAGGGTGGGAGTTAGAATAAGAAAGTTGATACAAGACTTGTTCCTCATGAATGCAGCAACTTCCTTGCACCAGTCTGTCCAATCCGTGGAACCTCTCTTGATGGTCGCAGTCCTAGTAAAGGGGTTCGTTGACCGTGTGGGCATCCTTCGTGCAGCAGGTCGTAGGTCCTGAGGCGCTAGTCCGGCTTGACGATGGACAGGAGGTCTCTTGGGAGGAGGCCAACCTTGCTGGGCGGCAGAAATCTTCCGTTTCCTGTACTCATGCAAAGGAACTTTAAAATTGTCATTCTTCCTTTGATAACCTTGTGTACCTTATCAGCGACGCATTCATCTTTGATGGAGTTTTTGTAGTGCACACTTTACCTTCTTCGTAGTTTTGCTTGTATCGGTATTAGATTTTAATGCAGATTCTATTTTGTCAAATTTATACGCCGCACCAACGTGTTTAGTTACTGGCTTTATCTCTCTACTTGTGTCATGTTTTTCAACAAACTGACTCTGTTTTGGTATTTGTGCTTATACGACTTCTTGTTTACCGCCTTAATTACTTCAGTATTAGCAGTTTTAATGCTGGAACCTGAAGGCGCTTTTTCACGTTTTTATCCCCTTAACTTAGTTTTATCCTCTTTTGACGAAAAAGTCTCTTTGAAACTTGCGATATCAGAATCGTTATCATTAAATTCTTTAACACTGCTTCAGTTTAGGAAGATTAAGCTTTTCGTACTGGTGCGTTTAATGCAACCTGCGTCTATAACTTCCGAAGCATCAGCTAACTACTTACGTATAACTCTGTGTCAACTTTTCATCCTGACTCTCAGTATGGTTTTCATGTACTTTATTTAAAACCATATTATCAACCTGGCCTACACAATCCCATTCGGCTGGAAACTTGAAATAATATCATCATTACCTAGCGAGTTCCTACTATCGTTTAAAAGAATTTTATTGTCGTCACTAATAAGTATTCACTAACTTCCGTAACGCATACTTCGTCATCTACTAAATTTCCTTCATTAACAGATGTGTGAATATCATCTAAAATATCAGGTATAGCATCAATAAAATCAGGTATAGCATTAATAGAAGTGGCAGATGATTTATTTTCTAAACCACTAGCATTAGTATCGGCACTATTTTCAGAAATTGTACTGGAATTACCTCATCATTCCAGCTAGACTCACTTTCTTTATAAGCCACAAAAATACCCTGACTTTCACTATTCTCAAAATAATGATTACTACTCGGACAAAATAATACATTTGACCACACAGTTTCAACAGGTTGAACCATATCATGTGAATCAACTTGCCAGTGCAAGTAAAGTGCTTCCATATTATTTACTTTAAGAGCACTAATTTCATTATAACGCCGTGCGCTTCTATTATTTTGCCTGCGTACTGCTTACGCTGCTGGTTTGAAACTCGCGAAAAATTTTGGCGCGGCTGTATAAAACTTCTCGTACCTGAATGACGGTGAGGGGTAGCGAAGAAATGCCTATTGTCATATTTAGCTAAAGCTTGAAGGAGGGTAACCTTGCTTGTAATTGTTTGATTATCTAAAAATCTTGAACACTTGGCTTCAAACGTTGGATAACTATTTTTAAGGATTATCGCTTCCGTCACCCCTTCTAAATATTCCTCACACTTGGAAATCGTTTCCGTAGCAAAATCTAACGCAGACTGACCTTCACGTTGCCTTAGCGAATAAATTTCCGCTTCAATTTCACTTTGATTAAGGTCTTTGGAAAAAACACTAAGAAACTGTTGCTTGAATGACAAATAGTCAAAAAATCAGATTACTGCTTTGCATGCATGTGTACCACTGAAATGCACTACCTCTTAAAGCGGCTAGAGCAATTTTAAGTTTATCCCCCTCTGGGGTGCATTGTTGCTGAAATTATGCTCAATTTTCTTTAGGAATTGGCTTGAGGGGCCGCCATTGAAGGTGCTTCGAATGGCGCAAAATGCTGAACCATAATTACCCGAGGAAAATTTCCAGCAGGATTTTGTTCTACAACACTCATTTTTTAAATAGTATATAAGTACTTGCAACAATTTTATCAATATAAGTACACAGTACCAGTTTTTAATTTCCAATTATGTTGTTCGTTACAAATGTAACGCTAACTACCAGGGTATATATATTTTTCGGGCGCCAGTATAGAGTTTCTATTATTTTGCCTTTGAAGCAAACACAGTTTATACATGAAACAATGTTTATTGAATTCGTTGCACATATAATTGGCTTTTACAGCAATAAGCATGCGTACTACTTGTACGGAATGTATAAACACAGCTTTCAAGAACAATATATTTTATACTCACGAACAGTAAGTCAAACCGGCAGTACTGCCATGTAAACCTTCTGGCCCGCTAAGCACTAGCGCAGGTAACACACTTTTCAACCTTAACAACCTCCCTTTTTTCATTAATGACGCTGCGTGGTATTTATACTAAGCGCGTATGCCGAAATTAGCATATCTAAAGCAGCTTCTTTAATTCACTCAAAAGTTCGATTCTTGTGAATCGAATCTTGTGTATACCTTACAAATTCTATAATCATTTTTCTGTTACTATTGAAATCAGATAATTTTAAAGATTATTCCAACTGATTCAGAGACACACTGCTTTCCGGAAAATACGACATAAGAAACTTAGCGGTTTAAAAGCATGCAACCTTTTCTTTTTAAAGCATCACTGTAAACTCTATCTTTAAGTACACAAATAACTATATTAAACATAAAATCGACCGAAAAAGAAGAGCACAGAAAAAAAATATAAATTCATCGATGAATCTCTAAACACTGACAGGATAAACTTCCCTGGCCTGTTCACCAATCAGAAACTTCATTCACTCAAAAGAAAATGCAAACCACGACCGCAAGCTGCAGGTACCCCTAGCATGGTTCCCATATCTTAATTTCCTAGCCTTTTTAAACTTGCTGTTCTCGTGAAATTAATATTAAGCGCTTCGAAATAGACAATGTCTAGACTAAATAGAATTATCTTAAAAAATTGAAAGGAAAATCTACGGAGAAAACTAATTAGACACGTATATTAATATTACATAATTCTAGAATTATATTTGTTAACAAAATTCTGATAAAAATCTTATGAAAGTAAGTATTTAACTCATAAAGGCAACAAATTACTAAATCGCCTAAATTTCTAGAATAATATTTCATAACAACCAATACTACTTAAAAAAAATAAGTCAAATAGCATCATTTCGAAAATTCTACATATTATTTATATACTCTGTTTCATCATATTCTCATTTTGAACACAGTTTAAAATGTTTAAAGGGAAAAAATGTCGAGTTCTATCTCTCTTAAATATTATTTCAGAAGCGGAAAAAATATTCTCGTAACGTATTTAGAAACTTAAGAGCAAGAAGTAATAAGCTGGCATGGATTTAGAAACCGAGAATAACTCTAATATGTTCCGAATTGAGGTTTTAAGTTTATGCTCTCATAAAGACTTTTAAAATCCATCAATCAAATAATTTCATATGATAACTTTTGCAATGCACAGTTTTGAATTCATTAAAGTGAAGTAAATATATTTAAGGAAATATTTATATTTCAACGGGCGTGTTTAATATGTCTCATGCCGACTGAATTTGTGTAAAATAAAATCAAATTTATTGAATAAAACATGAAGAAATATAAACATTTGAGTATTGTAATGCGCATTGTGGAACGTTTTCCAGAGCCCGAGAATAAATCCTTGATTCGGTTATTGATGTTGACATATTTGAATTTATAGACTTAAAATGCGTGTTATTCAAGCGATCATGATAGTAGTAGACATCACATGTTTTGAATTTAGAAATAATAAATTGTACTATTAACTTCTTTTGACATAAATTCAGTTAACATTGATTTATGTATTTTGAACGTGGTGCACAGCATAAACAGAGCGAAAATCTTACTTCAGGAAAGGCAATTTCATACTAAATTATTACAGTAGAGGAGAAAGTATTCATTAGAGGGTGATTCATAAGATGGTCTACAGTGTGAAAGTAATACCCTCCGTCAAAAATGTGTAGTGACACGTCAGGAAAGCGCGAAAAATTATTTAAATAGCTTCTGTGAAATCACAATATTTATTAGTCAGTAGGACAAGGACCTCAGTGCTGGTATAGATTATTTTTTATTTACTTTATACATAAAATTGATTCCGGTATAATCGTCTTCACACACTTTTATTGACTCACCATCTTAATTATGAATAGGGGAGATCCGTGTATTATGGACCATGTGGAAATGTATCTGTTCTTCACTAATAGCAGAACAAACCCATTGCCTTCAGTGAATATGATTGTTATCCAAAGCAGGAGGTGACTTGTACATTGTGCCCTTCGTTTGGACGATTATGAAATTGTGTTTTGCGTTTTATATAATCATTAATGTAACAGGTGTGGTTAAAATGAATGTATACTTTTTGCGGTTAGGTAATTTTTAATATAATTTTCACGTAATAGTAGCAAATTGTACTTATTTTCTTACAATCCATACAGGTGTTTTATGCGTGTCATTTTGCCTAGCGATATGTGATTGGAAAACAACGTTGCTCCATCCATGCGTGTATATGACCATGCACTGTTGTGTAATATGACCTGGTCCATATTACACGGTTAAATATGCAGAGAAGGGAAAGAACGTCACATTTGTCTGCACAATGAGTGCTGATGGTCACTTGATCTGCTCCACTGATGACGGTGCTTCCCCGTAAGCGAAGGAAGCTGGAGCGGAGCAGGAACTCCTTCAGGAACTCTTTTCAAATGCCAGGTAAAAGGGGTTGGATGACGATCGAGCTCTTCGGTGAATGGATGAAACATTTCATTAGTTTCGCTAAACTTGACAAGAACAGGAACATTTTGTTAATTCCTCGACGGACATGTGTCCCACACTCAAGATCTCGAGGCTATAGAATTGGCCAGAGAAGCAGGGGTGTCATACTATCACTTCTTTCGCATACTACCCATCGAATACAGCCTTTGGACCTCGTTTCTTTCGTCCATTAAGCGTCTACTATCCCAAGAGATGACAAGCGGATGATTGAACATGCGAAACGGGCCGTTTCACAATTCCATGTGTGTGAACTGTTCGGAAAGCTTATGCACGGTCCGACATCTCTTGAACCGTTGCCATGGCTTCCGTGCAGGTGGTCAATCGACATGTATTTCCCGATTTCGACTTTGCTCTATCCGAAGTTTCTAATAACGCTTCCACCCGAGTCACATCAAAGAGACCAACGAACACATTCCAGAAATAAGGTAGCTCCCATCGACCCAACACTTGACGCTACAGTCCAGCAGAACACGTCTGTTAAGAAGAGCAACTTCAGTAAGATGTAGTCCAGGAGAACATCTCTTCCCGTGAGTCATAAAAATGTTCTCAGTTGAAAGACATAAGTCCCTTTCCTCATTGCGTACAAAGAAGCCAAAGATAGAGAAAGGGAAACACTTCAGAGGCCACTGTTCTGACTTTAATCCCGTTTCAAGAATGTTTGTTGCAGAAAAACAAACAAAAAAAGAAGTGACCAAAGCTGGACATCCCAACGGCTTCCAGAAGAGGGAACGAAATGACAAAAAAGCTCAAAAAGAGGAACGTTTGCACAGACGACGACGACCAGTGAGCGAAACGGCCCCGGCAGGCTCCAAGGGTGAGAGACATCGGAGGGCTTGGCAGCTCCATGGGTAGGGACATTCTGAATAGGGGACATACCCAGGAACCTCCTTCCAGGGGGACAGCTGCGAATCAAGTTCCTGAACCGTTTTACTTTCTGCCTATATATTATATTCTGCGGGGAGATCGGGAGGAAGCCTGGATCAGATGCGAGGAAATGCTGCTCATGGGTGCATGAAAGCTACATAACCACCCATATATATTTATTGGTGAGGACTTGCTGTATTTGAACTAAATTTTACTAAAATCACAGCTTTGTGCGTCCGTCTTTCATTCTATATCATAGATTCATTCTTCGACCTCTCGGTCCATATTACACGAACGTATGTGGTGTAATATGACCACTGAGACGAAAATAAAAAATATTATTCCTGCAATTATTAATAGTTAACTGAGTACTTTACCAAGTTTGAACCATGCCAGCTATACAATTGTAATGAGCAGCCAAAAAATTAATACTATTTTTAATAATTTAAGTTTTATGAGCAATTCTTGCTTAGGTGTCGCCATATTACACGGATCTCCCCTAATCTATTAAAATAGATGAATGTCTGATTGCAACAATTTTTGGGTATGTTGATAAACTATTATAAGTAATAGAATATTAAGATATTAAACATTTATTCTAAAAAATGTTATTGCATTTTGCTGTAGTTATTTCATTAGAAGTAATCCGGGAATTAGAAACGCAACAAGACAGAAATTACATGTTATAACGGAAGGGATATTATTCACAGATTATTTATGGGTAACTAAACATCTATATCATAAATCTTAGCTTACATTTAGTGAACATAATTTAACGTACTGATACGATAAAGAGCCAAACAGCATGGTCATTACAGTACATGTCAAAGAAGTTGGAGTATGATGCAAAACATGTCTCTAATAAGTTCTCTTAATGTGCATTATTATACAAAAAGGCTTATTTCAGGTTAGTCAAAGAAATACTTGGTTATTAAGTCAATGGATGACAGTTCTTTTTAAAATTTTTAATGTTGGATGGTTTCTTATATTTGATAGCTAGCGAATCTATTCCTCTTCAATAAGGTTCTTCACAAATTGGTAGTGCTTGCTGGCCAGCTTGACCTTACACTTTCCTATTCCGAATACCCGCTTAAAGAAAATGTCGCAGCTTGAGCCCCGGTTATAGGTCCTTCCATGAGGTTAGAGAGGTTGGGAGAAAGTACGAGCCCCCCCCAGATGTGGCCCCTGCAGGTGTTTAGTCAAAATTGACATGCCACCAGTTTTTGTTGTTGGGTAACCTATACGGTGCCCCAGGTGAGAGCAACATACGATTCTTGATGATATAGTACGAAAGTCTTCATTGACAAGTGCCCGGCATTGGCAATAACAGCAGCAACAACAGCTCCGGGTATGGCAACAGGAAAAACGGAAAACCTCACGACTTCTAAAGATTGACTACTGACGCTCAGTTGGAGGGGCGAGTGTAATCCACTAATGATCCTCCAAGGAAGTGCCGTAACTCGATGCAAAACCTACCAGCTGACCGCTTTGACGGGTCTTGACTGTAGTTGAGGAGTACTAAGGCGAATAAGCTTCGCACTTCCATTAACATTGCAACAGCTATCAAATAAGTCTACAGTTAACCTGGCCTCAAACTTCAGGCATATAACCAATACGAATATAATTTAAGACACTTGAGACACACAAAAATTATTAACTACAAATAATTTTATGTGTATTAAATCAGAGAACAATAAAACGTATTTAAAATTTAATGAGTCCTAAAACGACAATCTACGTTTATTTTATAGCAAGAACATCTTAGTAAAGCATGCAAACGAGCAATTTCCTTCTCCAAAAATCACAAAATACTAATGCATGCATTTTTTTTTCAAAGTAAGGGAAAATACATATTTAGTAATTATGCTGGGCATGTATGCATATTAAAGAAAATCCCGTATTGAAAAAAAACGACAAAAAGCTTGTCAAATAAATTTGTTAGAAAATAAAACTGGAATCTTTTATTTAAATGGCAGGCTTGGTGTATGCTATTTATGACACAGTAACACTTTCGACTTGTAAAACATTTTACCTTCAGCCTTCTAAGCTAACAAAATTAAGAATATAAATTTTTAAACAGAAATTCCACCTCAAAAATTCCGGCATTTTAATAACTGAAACACACGTAACAAAAGCCAAAAGGAAAGAAACGGCTTTCGTTAATTTTATTTTTACTTTCTTCTAACAAAACAGAAATACGAGCAATTTGGTTAGAAGTAAATATTTGCAGCTCCCAAAGAGAGAGAGACATAAAATACCAGCATTAATATTTTCCATGCAGCTGTTTTTCTATCTGTTTGTCTCTTATTACTTTGAGATAGATTATTTCATCCAGGGAGACAAGAATGTGCACACACAAAGAGAGAATAAAAACAAATACAGTTGTGTCGAAAGTGTAAGCAATGATTTTGTAGGCAACAATTCTCGTTTCTGAAGATGAGATGCAGTAACTGTGTACTTGATAGATAAAAGATAATGGAACATTTGAACCTGAGGCTAAAAAGACTGCACTGTTTGATGTTTTTGTGATATTTATTTATAAATGATGGTTTTGGTTTTATTTGTAGCATGTAATAGAAAATGGATAGAATAAGACTTTCTTTATATTTACAGAACAGCACATTTTCGTTACGAGCTTTAAAGACTATTGTTAAGGATGTTTATTTCTCGTACTATTTAAAAGTACTGTGTACGAACAGGACCTCATGTAAATGAGTTTTGTTTTACATTTATAACGTTTAGGAAAAATATTTTTAGTTAGCTTATGCGTTCGAGTTAGTGAATAATGCAAATGTACATGCTTTTGAGAGACTAGAAAAAAAACGACCAATAGATAACAGTGTCATGGTATATATATATATATATATATATATATATATATATATATATATATATATATATATATATATGACACGGTGCTTGTTTTGCTCCCGTGTTAACATCAATTTTATGCAGTCACGTCCATTGTTGAATTTGGCGAGTGGTAGGCCTTTTAAGAAATAGTCCAAACTTGTATTAATTCCCTCTTTATCGAACTTCGTAAGTTGACCACTCTCCAGGTTTACTTCCGCGCTTCGCCATTTTATAATGTACTCGGCCACGACTGCCGCGAGCATCCGCTCTCAATGAGATTCCAACTCAATCTACCGCCAAAAGCTTAATTTTCTCCGAGCTCCTGCTGCACGGCGTATGTGCAGACCTCATCCTTGGGCATCTGGACCGTCATTAGTGATGATCGTGCCCATTCTAACTTCGCGCCCAAAACCTGTACACTTCTAAAAAATAATTCTCTCGCCTAGAATATTCGCTTTTCCACTCAAAGTCGCTTTTAAAAGATGATTTCTCCCCACAGCAAAATACGTGCTCTTTGTAATGGATTGTTAGATTCTTATATATTTTAGCCCCCTTTCCCCTCACGGTTCCCCTCAACTATATTTGACAGTTCAGTTATGTTTTGACATTTATATATATATATATCTATATATTAAGCATAACCTATATACCTAAAAGAAAAGTCAAAATTCGTTCGAAACTTGGAACGCTTTCTGGTAAGGGTAATGCAAATATAATAACAAAAGATGGAAAATGTAATTTATTACCAAATATATTCATTTTGTAAAATTTGATACCCAAAGAGATTTCTCTTCTTCTCAGAAAAACACAACTTATGTCTGATACAAGCGCATTTATAAGGGGAGGTTACCAGTTTTAACACACAAGCTTCACATTCCACTAATAGTTGCCGTGTTCTGTGTATGTATCTGTCATGTAACGCTTCCGGACGCGACCGCTTCATAAATATATCAGCCTTATGGCATCATTTTGCTTTATGAGTTAGGTTAACAATGTTAAAAGTAAAGTTCAAAAAGATTATTTGCTATCTAAACCCAAATTAATTTTAACTAAAACAATTTAATATCGACACAAATCAACTTATTTCGATTTTAGACGGCCTGTAATACAAGTATCATTTTATATACTCAGAACTTGAAAAGTAAAACACGAATGAGTCATTCACCGTGATTCATTCATCATCGCTAATTTAAGAAAAATGAATTAGAGAATCTTCTTACAATAAAACAGTTTTTCATTATATTATTATTTTAATATGCATATTTTAACCAGATATTACAATAATGTCAAATTAGTATTTCAGAAAGTTGCAAAACTCGACGCATGCGTAGTGATATGTTCAAAACTGTCTGTACGGTAGAAATGAATATTTCTAAATTGCCAACACACGTGGCTGTCATGTGCTCACATGTGGCTTTCATATGATTTTTCGTAAGCATTCTATTCGATGATAGTGTTTAAATTTCTGTTTAATATTTACTTTCTAATAGTACTTCTATAAACGTTTGTATTCTATTCGATTTTTATTTAAACGGTGTTGTGACGTGACATATCGGCTCGTTTGTTTTTTTTTTTTTTTTTTTTTTTTTTTTTTTTTTTTTTTTTTTTTTTTTTTTTTTTTTTTTTTTTTTTTTTTAATTTCGTAATGTCTGAATGATTATATTTGGATGTAAATTTCAAGCTAAGTAAGTGAATTTAACATTTAATTGTGTTTAATTGAATATTTATTGCTTAAATGTTCTTTTGTTCATACCGAATTTTTCGTAAAGCATTCTATTACGATGTAGTGTTTTAATTTCTGTTTATCTATTGTATTTTTGCACGTGAGTAATTTTGTATGATTTTTATCTGATTTTCCTTTAGTTTATATATTTTATTTTTGCTTACTTATTTATACTTAGCATATTATACATGTATGTAGCGTAATACATGAATATATAATATATTTATATAAATTGAAACAGATTGAATTAGATTGTCAAATTTGAATTTATTCTTATTTATGAAATAGACTGCAAAATTTTTTGCACGTGAGTAATTTGTATGATTTTTTACTCTGATTTTTCTTTAGTTTATATATTTTCTTTTTGCGAATATATTTATACAAGCATATTTATAGCATATTAGTTAGATTGTATACATCGCAATAGTTAGATTGTGCAAGTCGTATTGAAAAATCAGCCGGTAAGCACGCTTTTTTTCAGAGAAAGACGTTTTTTTTAAATTATAAACTCGATTATAACATCTCGGATTATAATAACATTTTTAATTATAACATCGGATTTGAAAAACAGCTAATCTTCTGTAAAAATTTTCTATATTTTAACAAGGTTATGAACCTTTTTTTTATCTGGAACTGTTGTTCAATTAGTCTAGATAGTACCGTGAAGTTTTGACGGATACTATCTAGTCAATAATTAGTCATGGTTACTATAAGGTTATTCATAACATAAGTGGACCCCATATCTCCCTTCATCTCTCATTAACCCATTAAGCGCCAGTTCTCCCATTTTGGGAGCCTTCAATTAAATTTTTTCCCCAGCGTGATATTAAGGTATATATAAATCTTTTTTTTTTATTTGAACATAAAGGTACAAAGTATAATGTGAATTTTTTCAGGCCAACTTTAAAATTTCTTTATTTTAAAATCCCGTGAATATGCTCAAAATTGATAAATTCGAATTATATTAGTAAAAAAATTCAGAAAAAATATAAATAACTATATATATATATATATATATATATATATATATATATATATATATATATATGACTGACTTGCATTTTACGAAAAAGGAATAGCAATAACACTGTGAATCTTGCATTTCAAGCGAAAATCAAATGAAATATTTTAACACTGATTTCTAAGCACTTATTTTGAAAGATACCAAAATGGGAGACTTGTGGCCTTCCAACTAGCTGGATTTCACTTCTTGCCTACTATATGGAACGCGCATTTGTTACTACTGTTTCACTATCTTTATATCTATTTCTGTGAACAACAAGGGATCAGGTGGTACCCAGACACATTTTCATGAAGAGAGGTTTATTTTATTTTTTTAATCTTAAAATTGGCAAAAAAGTTTTTTGGCGATTTAAGAAGCTTTCGATTAGGACTTTAGATATGCAATCTTTGGAGTCTGATGAATACTCAGATAAAAGAAGCATTAAGTATTCCCCCCCCCCCGATCAGGTAACTTATGAAGAAAATATTGTAGATAATGATTTAGGTGAAAGGATTTCAGTTTATGTTTCTGGAGAATTTGAATTAAAAGTCAAACAGAGGGAAGATAGAAATCTCGAGAAAAGGAAATTAAAACGTAAGAAGAGAATCAGACCCATTACGAATGATACTTCAGATGAGGATACAAGTATGGAAGGAGACAAATTGAAGGGAAAGAATACCAAAAAGAAATTTTTAAATTGTAAAAAAGTAAATTAAATGTTGGCTATTGAATCCGAATGCATTGGCAATGAAATCTCCGTATGAACTTTTCCAAATGTACTTTGACTTGGAGCTCATGAAACGTGTTACCGAAGAAACTTTAAGATATGCTCTGCAAACAAATAACAAGGCATTTTCCTATCTGAAATAGACATACAGGAGTTTATCGGAATCGTCCTATTTATAGGATATCACGTTCTGCCTGAGGAAATTTTTACGCATGATTAAAAATTACAATGATATTTTAAAAATTTATAATTTATTTCCATAAACAATATAGAAATACTCATCTGAGAAGGGTTTCAAAATGCATGAATTTAGCGTCCTTACATACGGCTTGGATTGTTCATAACGCCGCGAAGAAACAAGTGATAATCCCATTAGCGACCACCAAGTCTCCCACTTTGGGACCCTATCGTAAATTCTATTACGCAGTGCTAGACTTCTAAATTTTTTTTTTAAACTGCATATCTATTGAGACCAGTAATGCACTTTTAAGTTCGATTAGATTCTATGCGTTAGATTCTATTTACACGATGCAGTTCATATAGCGGCACCTATACCAGTAAACCAGCACCTCCAACTTCCGTGATACTAAAGATATGGTAACGAGCTTTCCGATCTCTCCTTATCAAGGGCGATGAGAATCAGCCTGGAAATTGAATACGAACTCAGCAAAAAAGATTTGATTTGGAGCGCTACGGTCAACTTTTGCTACACGAGGGCTAATTAGACTGGGATCTACAGTTTAAAACCGATTCTGAACTGCTAAAAACAGCCATGCCAACAATGGGACTCGCACCCACAGGATCTGAACTGAATGCCAGCGCCCTAGCCATTCGGCCATCAACTGGCGATACCATACATGGAACGACAGAGGTACGCCAACAGTGTGTGCAGCAGCACTAGATATATACTGAGATCCTTTCGTAACTGAAATTCAGCAGATTGTTCAATTCCTAAACCGGGACCTATTGCTTTACGCCGATTCCGAACGGCTACCAAGCTGTTCGGAACTACCATACCAACGGTGGAACTCGAACCCACAAACTTTTGTACCGAATGCCAGCGCTCTAGCCATTCGGCCATCGTCCCTCGGCAAAAAAGAACACGTTACCCCATTTATTATGACTTTAATGGTCTTGATTCTACTGTAAAAGTGCAGCATGTGCGCAGTGCTGACCTTGATACAATCTGTTTAATGTCTGGCTTTCAGATTTGTATTCCTTGGTTGTTTGTAAACAGATTATTGCTATACAGTTTTTTTTTCAGACAACGTCCTTCCGTTAACGCTAGATCACGATCCTATTAGGAGGTTGTAACTCTAGAGCAGATTTCAACTAGTCATGGACTGAAGTTTCGAGCGTTTTAAATCTTCTAGATAGAAGGAAAACTACATATTGTGGTAAATTCAGCGCTTGCGTAAGTTGTATTTGTGACTACCCCCATTCCTTCATTTCGAAGGTTATCCTTCCCCAAAAAATCAACTGGACGTCTTTCTACCCTGCCTAACACTGGCAACACCTCTTTTCTCGGGGACTACAAAAATCCACAAGAAAACTTGCACTTTGTTGTTAGCTATATTTAGGAAATTGCATCAGGTAAAACTTTCAGATACCAATGTATATAAAAAAAAAACTGTGTAAAGATAAGCATGAAATAAACATCGATGGGTGTCAAGGGCTGGTTGAGAAGAGAACTTGGTGGATTATTCTAATGGAATTTCCATGCACTAAAATACTAACAAACTAACTAACCAATGGCGCATCAGTCCATTGTGGATTAAGGCCTGTGGTGCCTATCTCCCCTTTCTTGACCGTGGACTTGGGGTGCCATACAGCATATGTCTCAGGCAGATGGTCAGCCTGCACCCCCAGAGTTAGTTCCCAAACATGCTTGGTCCTCATTTTATTGACCCACTCAAGGGATGAAAGGCTGAGTCGACCTTGCCAAGTCGCAGGGTCGAACCCTGGATCTGTGGTGTGGCAGCTTGAAGCTTTTAACCACTACGCCACCGGGCGTCATGCATTTGTATTCAGTGTTTACTAAAATACATTGAATACAAACTATTGCCACCCGTACTTTTAAAATGTGGTTATCACATCAATAGACAGGGATTATTTCATCAACGAAAATAACTAAAATTCAACGTATTTCGCAAGAAAATCTGAAGTATGAATATTTATCACGGAAACCTGGTTTTGGGTTCTTTTATTTTTAAATAATAGCTAGTGGAATCATCCTAGGCTGAGATCAATATATCAGTAGTTGACCTTTCAAATGGTGCAGTTACCTCATTTACATCATTAATTTGTGATGGACTCCATCATATGGAGATATCAAAAGGAGCATTAGGTCTCAAGTTATCTTCGGATCACAGTTACTTAGCTGTACGAACGAGATCAATCTTACGTAGGTAGCTAAGAGAGGAAGGTTATGCATGAGGCAGATCACTACTCAGCGAGAAATCATACCTGCTGCACTGAGGTAGAGAGCCAAATGGGGTTTTTCATCTTATTAACATAAAACAGTAGATTCCGTATATGACACTAATATAGACACAGCAGACTAAGTTATGTGCTCCGATCGAACTACAGTTTGCCCTGGACACAGATAGTAGACAGAATGACATAATAGATAGGACGAAGAGACCACATTAAATTTGCATGAATGTTAGAGGATGATACATAGCGTACAGAATTTACGTACTGAAAAAAATTAGGGCATAAAGTTTATCTGCCCTTGTTTTACTCCTCACAATATATTTTAAAATTATTTAAATGAGTTTAATATATATATATATATATATATATATATATATATATATATATATATATATATATATATATATATATATAACATTAAAAACCTCATAACACTTTTAAATTCTAAATTATTTTAAATTTCCTTGGGCGTACGAGCTAATTTCATTTTCGATTCTAAGTTCTAAATTCCCTTGGGTGAAAAAACCTGAACATGGCTTCCTTTTTCCAGTCTGTGTAGCGTGGGTACCTAAATTAAACACTACTGAGCATTATCACGTCACTTTTAAACATTAGCCAATTAGACACCACTACAAAGATCACATGACGAGATCGTCTATAAAAGACCTCGCACATGTAGATATAGTCATTTTCATTTTGTACGCTGCCTCGAGAAGCTGTATTTCCGTGCTTCTTATTAAATAAAAGGAAGTTCGAGAAACTTGTTGTGTGATAAGTGTGCCGAGGTTGAGATGTTGCGGGAACTGATTTTTAAACTACCGTGACGAAGGCCGGGGGGCGACATTTTTATCCATTTCGCCTTTAGGTAAACAAAGGAAGGAATTAAATACTAATATATCATCCACTCTGCTTTCCCTTCCTCGCTCAGCGTCCGTGTCATTACACACCCACAACAAATTATATATATTATATATATATATATATATATATATATTATATCTATATATATATATATATATATATATATATATATATATATATATATATATATATATATATAATATATATATATATATATATCAATACCACCGCTTTTAAAAATCAAATTTCTATATATATTAATCTATTTACCACTTGAAGTAAGTCAAGGGTCATGAGTAGCTGTTAATTTCAAAACATGTGAGTTTCAATGCTTAACCTTTTCTTTCGGAACAGAATCGCACCTTTTATTTCACATTTAGCAATATTCCTTACCCCTTTCCTGAAAATAAATGGGGAAGAGAACAAAGGAAAGAAAAGATAAGAAAACTCATAACATGATTCCACAAGACATATCAGGGGTGTAAAGAACTAGTTCTCATGGCTTTCGAAAAGTTTCTTCGTCAAATGTTCAGTTGGAATCTTGTCAGCTGGGAGTGAACATGCCTAAGCGTAACGATTTAAATGTTAGAGAAAAGCAAGAATTTCTGAAAAGATATGACGAGATGCTAAGATGCAGCCAACGAGAAGCTTCGTCAAAACTGGGCATTTCACGAACTGCCTTATTCAACTTGCTGAAGCAAAGAAACTCTATCTCTGATGAAATCCAAAATAATGGAAAATTATACCTCAAAAGAAAACGCGATGGAAAATCTGATGACATAGAGTCTGAACTTTTAAACTCGTTTGAGATCTCGAGAATACAAAAATACCCATTTCTCGCTCAATTCTATGCGAAAAAACACAGCAATTTGCTAGCCTGTTTGGAGAGGAAAACTTCGCACCTACGGATTGATTGCTAACCCGATGGAAGGAAAACAACAACATTGTTTATAGAAAATTACACGGCGAGAACCACGATGCGAATAACGAGGCTGCTGAGAACTGGAAGGAAGAAGTCTGGGTTAAACTGATCAAAGATTATCAGCCTGATAATATTTTCATCTCAGATGAGACGATCATTTTACCGAGTATACTTTGGATAATACATTGGTACATACCTCCGGAACATACTTTGATCTTTAAAAATGAATCTGCTGCAGGATGCAGTAAAGTCAAGCAAAGATTCACTATGCTGTTAACATGCAACATAACAGGGACTGTAAAGAAAACGCCTTTGGATATTTGTCCAGCAAAAACTCTCGATTTTTTAAGGGTTTTAAAAGACTTCCAGCCAATTCTGCACACAGTAGAAACTTATGGGTGACCACAGCTATCTATACATTAAAGTGCTACCCACATAAAACAATTTTTACGAGATTTTGCAGGATATGTTTAAATTTCACACAAATTAGAGTTCACAACCCCTTTCTTTACGGCATCTAAAAATATAACTGTATTATTTCTCTTTGTAATAAGTACTAAAGGTACCGTAATGAACTCTAAAAGGAAAAATCTTTTTGCGACAAATGAGAGGTTTAATCTCAAAGTAACATTCAAATATTTTAAACAGGAATTTTTTTTATTATGAAATAGTAATCGGAATTTATACTTGAATCTATATCAGATAAATTTTTCATAAATATTAACATTGCAGGTTATATAAATGGTCAGATATTAAGGTAATATTATTGAATATTCCTAGTTATTTTGACGAGAGATCTGCAGAAAAAGGAATAATAAAGAGAAAAACTAAATTTCTATGAGTTTTATTAAAAATTAAAAAAAAAATTATTATCTAGTTTAGTGATCCCCAACTGGTGTGCCACTCCACTTTAGGGTGCCTGGATCACCAGATTTCTTGGGGGATTCAAATAATATTAGTAGGGTCCCCTTAAAATAAAAAAAAAATTCTCACGCCTGAAAAATTGTGACATAGAGATGCATTCGTTCCGAAGGATGAATTAGCTTCACAACTGGTATCAAACATTAGTGCATATTTTAAGTATATTTTATGCTTCACAGTAATAAAATTAAACTCCATTTTTGGGATTTCTATTGTTGTCTTCTAGAGATATACTATACAAAATCTCATGACTAGTTCTGAATTTATATTAATATATTTTATTCAGGTATTTGCTACTTATATCTTCTAATAAATGTATAAAATCAGCAATGGAGTAAGTTTTTATTTTAAATTAAATTAACACGTTCCTGATATACGAATATCCCACTTTGATTTAATATTTAAAGAATGGAGAGAAATAAAATCCTAACAAGGGTACCCCAAGTTTCTAATCTCATTCCTAAGGATGCCACCAGTGTAAAAAGTTTGGGAATCCCCGCTGTAATTGTTTGATATTGGTGCTGAGATGATATTGGTCTTGAGTTAGATATTAAAAGTTTTATCCCGTTATATAGATACTAGCTGAAAACCCGCACTTCGCTACGGAGTACATTCAAATTAAATAGAATGGTCAATGTATGCAATTGATGCCAATATATATATATATATATATATATATATATATATATATATATATATATATATATATATATATATATATATATATATATATATATAATAAATACGACGATCAATGTATATAATTGATGTAAAATATATCTATATTTATAAAAAAATCGTAAGGGATATTTTTATAGACAAAATAATGTAGAAGAAAATATTCAAATTGAATCTAATATAAATAATACTAAAGAATATAGTACAGTTAACATAGTACAGTTGTAGAACATTTCTTTTACTGTATTTTAATATTTTTTTGTCTATTTAGTTGTTATGCACGTGACGATAAATTTATTTAAAGTACCAGAAAAAGAAATCACGTGATCAGCATTTAATAAATTAAATTCTAAAAATAAATCTTTAAAAATTCACCAAAACTCAGAAAATGGAGGCAAAGATTCGAAAAAGATTTCATTTTAAAGAAATTTTTAGGATCTTTCTCGTGATATAAATTTTATAACCCTCAAATTATTATTTTAAATGCAAACTTGAAAAAAGTTACAAAAACAGCTTAAAAATTTAATTTAAAAAATTTAATTTGGAAAAATCTAAGAAGAATTTTTAAAAATCTTTCTTAGTGCACCCCTATACTATAAGAAGAATCGCCATGCAAAATGTCAGCCCTTCAGGTCCAGCGGTTTGGTCTGTGCGTTGTATGTCAGTCAGTGAGTCAGTTACGGAACTGTTTTATATATATAGATAAATGAAATCGAAACTATTTTAATGCCTAATTCAGATTAATGCAGATTGCTTTTAACCTTACCACTTACTTAAATTGAATGACAATAACGACCAGACGAGTTATACAAACTGCTACCAGCATTTGGTGAGCATGAAATTGACATCGTAGAAAGAAGTTTGTTTATATGTTTAACGTGCTGCACTTTTCTAATGAGACTATGCCGTTTTCAACCTTCTTTTGTTTAACATATAATGCTTTAACATAAAATATTAAGCTTTACTTTTGAAACTAAAAATAACTGAAATAAAGGAACTAATTAGGAACTTCTTATGAAAGAAAAAATTACGAAGGATTATTACCAGTGGGCCATGTTAATAAATTCAGATTTATATCGAAGATAAGTCCGGATATAATTTCAGTAAAATCCTACATTTGTGTAAATCTAAAAGTCTAATAATATTTTTTAAAACTTCTTTTGATTTAATATCGGAACTGAAACAATTTCTGCGAACGATAGAATAACGCCGGATAAATTTGCTTTAAAAATGTTCTCAACAAAGACAAAAAATTTTCTATTTCTTATCCAAAATATTAAGGAACAGTCAAAAAAAAGTTCTCAAAACTACAGGGCAAATTATTAGTAGTAACGCAGCACAGGGTTTTTATATCGACCCTACCTTTTTTCTATGCTTGGTTTTCAGTTAGAACAAAACGTCAGATTAAAAAATGTCTTTTCAAAAATGGTTTTCATGACCTTTATTTTTGTCCTCGGTATAGTAAAGAGTTGTTACAATAAAATTTCTTATACTAATTTGCCTTTTTAGAAAATATAATGGAGGCAGAAATGAGAAATTTCTTAGTTTATTCAATTTTAAACTCGATTATTCATCTGATTTTTAACTTGAGAATTTTTTTTCAGAAATATATTTTCCCGTGAAATTATGCAATTATCGCTAGTTAAAATTGAAATTTCTGCAAGAAATATCTGTTTAACTTTAAAAAAAATTTTTAAGTAATTTGCGGCTTATGGAAATTTATGGATAGAAATTACTTCTTTGGTGGGAATATAGCAGAAAAAATTCACCTTTTCCCCTACAACCGTCAAACTTTTTAATAATTATACATAAAAGCCCATAGGTACTAAAATGTCAATTTTTATCTTTGGAAATTCTAAATTTTCCTTCACAAATACCCCAGTTTTTCAAATATAAAACACCTAGTAATAAGTCCTTTGATTTAAACTTAACTTACTAAAACTTAGTTTATAGATGAAGCTTACATATTGCTATTTATGGTATATTATCTCATCACTTTCACACTGAATTAAAGGGGAAAGATAATTTGCAATTTTACATAATAGGTAAAAAGCTAAGGTATATTTTTTAAATGAATTCATAACAAAACGATTCTTTCATCCTCGAAAAAGCAAAAAGTTCATGCAGTTTTCTCTCCTACTTATTTATATTTAAACGCTACAGTGATTTAAAATACTAATATCTAATAAATGAACGAAATTGTTATCATTAAATATCTTAAAAGTCTTTATTTATATTCTCAAAATTAAGCATTTTTTTAACTCCGTTCAAAAATAGATTAGTAAGTTAGAATACTAAGAAAAGTCATTTATGCTATGAATGCCGTTTATTAAAGAATATGAAATTTATTAATAAATTTCCTTTTGGGGGAATATAGGTGAATTAGTATCAGGAGTTTCCACATTAGCATATATATCACTTCCATTAAACAGAGTAATTCAAAAAATTTTCTCTTAAGAAGGGGTTTAAGAATTTCTAAAATTATCATGCAAATAAGTGATTAGGCGAAGCCATTGTAATGCAGGCAGTATAAAGTCTGTCAATTTAACCGTTCAAAGATAGAGTTAAAGCCATAATTCTTATCTTTGGGAAAAGACTTACAAGACGGGTTAGCTTAAAAGAATTATGAAGATGAAATCCCCTCATTTTTAATTAAAATCATATTTTAATTTCTAATATTTTCCACCAGCACTCGAGTTAATAATATGTATTCATCAAAACCGTAATTTGCGGTAAGGACATTTTTTTCGTAGTAGCAAAAATTATATTACGTTGGGGGAAGCAAAAATAAAGTGCGTAAAAAAGTCGAAAACATCGAAAAGAGAAAATATTGCACTAGAAATAATGGGAATATGTTCCTATGAAGTTTAATGCAGCATTATCGAAACAGAAATCGAAAGTCATAAAACAGAATATTGATATCAGCAAAAATTCTTGTACCTCGCCTCAAAGTAAATACTTTTTTCCAAGTATCATGGAATTTTCAAATATTTTTTATACAGAATAAACCAAGTGAAGACAAATTCGATATATTTAACTCTTGGGATTTTATAATTTCTTTCTTATATTAACTACCTAATATGTTACATAAAAATGCAGTAAAAACTTGAATTTTAGGGTCTTTGTTCTATGAATTGATTTTTTTTAGGAAAATTAGCAAAAATAGTTTACAATATTGTTTTTCTCAGCACCCTATTTCCTTTTGCTAAAGCCTATAAAATTGTACGGCCCTACCAATGTCATGACATGGTTAATATATCTGGTCTATGACTCCGAAGTAAATTATTTAACAACTACATCTAACATTAAAGAAATGTCCGGATCACAGCAAAATTGTGACAAGATTACATAAATGTTCTTGTCTAGAAATACTGATTTATCACATCCAAGCTACAAAAATATATAATGAACATTAAAGTTAACAAAAGGGTATGATATGGCCATCAAACTCCAAAACACGTTTATATCTAAGCTTTCTGAAAATAACACTAGACATTAAAATCTGCGTGTATCAAGTAAAAGAGACGATGTTGAAATAGAAAATCCTTGTATAACGAAAAAGAAGTAAGTGCATAGTTTCAAGCAAAATAATTCTATTTCGCATTTCATTGTTTAATTATGCAGACATAAAACACTGATCAGTATGAATTAATTCATCTTTTCAAATGCATTTACAGTAATTTGATTTTGTTTTTATACTTACTTTTACCCAAGCAATTAATGTAAAAGATATATATTTATATTATGTTGTCTTATTACTGCATTCTCCATGAACATTCTCTCCTTGCTTCCTTTTGCCTGACAGGAACATGTAACACAAATCATTCATTGGCAAAGCCTACATTTTGACAAAATCGATGCCGCTCTAGAGTAGGTTCCGGAGTTCGGAAGACGTGTCCTACCAAGTGATCGGGAAAAATAATTTAATTTTCAAATGCTTTTGGGAATCTGCCTTTGTTTTCTACAAACACTCGGTCATGCTGCTGAAGTAAATCTAATATTTACTCTATAAAGTTTCTCTTTCTATCTTCCTATCATTCTCGAGTGTACTAACCTCAGGTGAACAAAATGCCTAAGCCTTTTATAATATGGTGGTTGTCCTGTTCATATGGATTCCCTAGTCAAAATCAGATAGGAAACACGCACAAACCACCTCACCAAAACTATGTGTATTAATCGCAACGGAGGAGATTAGAAGCTGTCTTTTTCTCCTGATGTGATTAATATTTTTGTCTTTTAACTATATAGGGAGTAACTTTATTGGCTTGATATTTTAACGAATCATCAAGTATGAGGTTTAGAGTACATGGTTGATATACTTTATAATTTAATACACGCTAATCAATAGTACTATCCAGACGAAGTCCCGAATACATTTAAAAAATTTAGTTTTATGTTTCATTGCAGCAGAGAAATGAAATTGCCATATAGGAAACAAATGCAACTGTTTTGTGTGTATTCATACAGGTTATCATATACCACTCTTGCCTTTAGCAAAATAAAATTGTTGAGTCTTATGATATTTGGATTACATGTCCTGTTTTTTTCTCTTCCATTTCAATATTTCTTTCAGTTTTACTATATGATATAGGAGGGGGCCTGCAGTAGATTTTGGAATAAAGAAGTTTTTGCCTCTTTTGTAAAAACTCTTGAAGAGGAGGCAGACATTCACTATATAATATTCTGTTATATATATACTTTTCTCATTTTTTAACTGTAAAATTTTTGAAATTTGGTCATTTTTACCAATGTATCTTTACCTTGATGGAAACATCTGTCTCTTCGACCTTGTGTACTGTGCGTCTACAAGTGCTTCAGTCAACATCTTGTCTTGTGTATGAAAAAGGGGATTCGTGACACCAGCCTTCTATGATTCAGGTAGGGGCCATTTTTCTAGAATAACATTGTCTGTCTACTAGATAGATATTCCCACTAAAGTATGCTTAAATATCTAATTGCAGGACAATATTATTCATACATTTTTGTATAAAACGTACGGGAAGGCGGAAAATCTTTCAAGATTTGATTTTTTGTAGGTTCAAACGAATATAAACGAAGGCTGAGTAAGACTGATTTTGTAAATGTCTCTACAAAGCGAACTGTAATATAGCCAGTGATAATTGGTTCTGTGCAATAGAAGCTGGTCAAGAATTAAGGAGAAATGGTTTGACGATTGTGGCTACTATGAAATGTAATAAACCACAAATACCCTCGAATTTCTAATTAGGAATACCTGGGCAAGAGAGATTCCATCTATATCTGCCTCACAGGCAGATGTTCCTACTAAGCGGGAAAACAATCATGTTCCCACCGGAGGGTTAAGAAGCGAGGCTGTATAAGTGATTTTAGGATTTACTTAAAACGAGTCAATTTTAGAACTGGTTATTTCTACAGGTAACATTATCTAAAAATAGTTTTCTGTTTTCATTTATGAGGAACTCAATAAGGAAGCCAAATAAGGTTTTTGTGAAGATTGTTTTGTAAAATAGAAACAAGCAATAACGGAATAATTTCTTATCGGCAGGTTTGTTTGTTCATGTATCAGAGAGACAATTACGCAAAAATACTCGTACCTTTGGTACATACAATGTTCTATGGAAGGTATGTAAGTACTTTCCGATGAAAACATACTTTGCTACGGTCCAGGTACTAAATTTTTAAACCACATGTTACCGGTTTTTATCAAAACATCTTAAAAACATTATCTGAAAATAATGGAATTATATTACCAAGCCAGTCAATTCCCTTTCATAATCTATAAAAATCCGCAAAAAAGGTGGTTTTACTTTTGCTGATAAGAAATGTACTATAGCAAGTCATAGAGGTTGGCAACATTTCGCCGCCCATAAGTTATTTCTAGTTTTATGATTCATATAAAAAAAATTATTTTTTTTGTTACTGAAGTACAGGAAACTTTTATTGCGCCTCCATTATGAGACATCGTCATAGACTTCATTTATATCGGGTAGTAGTCTTGCATCCGGATGCATAAGGATGGAAAGTTGATTACAGTTGCAATGTGTTAAAAAAATCTTAAATATGTTTGTTGCTAGCAAAAGTTTCAGAAAAAATGCGTAAATAATGATCTTTAAAGCAGACAATTTATTTAAGTTACAGCTAGTAACCAATAATTTTGCTTGGCAGATAATTTTCAACCAAAAGTCCTTCATAAAGAAAGCTAGCAAATTTATAAAGTAATCAAATATTGTATTTTCATTCATTATTGTATTTTTGTCTTTAATTGTTTTACTTCTTCATTTTTTTATGTGGATTGACTTGAGGTCACATTTCTACGAAACGCTTCATATAACATGAACAGAACTTGAGAGTAATGAGTGCTTGAAACTGAGAAATGAAGAGACTTTAGAAACACGTAGATACTTCAAATTCACGTGTGCAATCTTAAATCATTAGTGCATGGAAACATTTATAATATTGTTTCGTAATAAAATCAATCTTGTTCTTTTATTAGATTATTGCTGAACTGTGTTTTTAAAGGGGGGTGCATTGTACATGTATATTTGGAGCTCTCTTTCTACCTTTTACTGTAGAATGAAAATTTTGAGCACTAGTATTTAAACAGTCTACAAATCTAAGATTGATTTATTTCCACTATCATTACGAGGATGTAGATAGTCCCCTTATCCTTATAGTAAGGTCCTTCCCACAAAATAAGTCCATCTTTTTACGTAATTCAGTTTTTTTCTATACAACGACAATCATAAGATATAATTCTGTCGATTCTTGTGATATTGGTCCAGTTCAAAACAATTTTATACCCTATATATCCATGTGTTACTTTATATAAGGAAGTGGAATTCTTTGCGATAACTTACATGGTATTTGTTTATTTTAACATCTGAGAAATGGCTCAGATTGCTACAATGATAAATTTTTTTTCATCCACAAAGTCTTGTAAAATCCGGAAAACTTTTATCTGATGTTATAAAATGAGTTTAAACTTCTCTTCAACTTTTATTAGAAATAATAAGAAAGAAACAGCAGTTACTCGATAGTACCACCTACGCTAATATAGTAATCTGTCTTGTCTAAGCCTTGAAGGTGAAATCAAATCAATACTTGAACACCTGAATACAAAAGTCCAACTAAAAGAGCAAAAAACTTGATATAACTAACAAAATCAGAATATGTAATCTAATATTGAGAAGACTACAAAAGAAATGTTGCCTGCCATAGAAAAAAGCAAGTCAAGTATCTTTTGACAGAAACTGTATTGATTTATCTTAAGATGTAGGGTTGTGGCTTAATGTCATCACAGATGAATTTGTGACTGCATGTCTTGACAGAAGACCTGATTACTTTCGAAATAGATATCCAAGAAAATATCATCTTTCTGTTAGACAACCGTGATAGACAAAGAAACCCTACTAATGCACGGGAGACATAATGTCAATATCTTTTGTTCTCACCGATGAGCAAAAGTGTTTATTATTTTTCTCCGGAAGCATATTCATATTTAGAGAGCACTAGCTCATGAACCCAAAGAGATACGCTAATTTAAGCAGATATAACATATTTTCATCCAGAATATAAGCAGGAACAATAAGTAGCAAGGGAGAAAAATAAATTCAAAGTAATGCCATTCATATTGAAAATAAAGTACATTCAAATTGTGATAAACCTAAAAACTGTATTCCATTACCGTGTTTCAATATATATTTACCTTTACGAATAATATTAAGGCTATATTAAGGACTGTTTCATTGCACCTAACAATTTACTAAATTAAAAGTATTTGTTGTGCACTAAAACCGGAATCAGTGCCAGAAATTGTGCCTCAATTATTTGTAGAACGTGACTGTACATTTCAAACAAATTTCAAGTTATCACCTGAATCCCTGGGGAAGAAAGATACATTTACTGGTCCCAGTTTTAGAAAACAATGGGATGACGCTATCTTCAAAAGGAGAATGATAGTCATTGTTTTAAATAGTGGGTTTCTTAAAATGATTCATCCTATTTCAATTAAAATATCGCTTCGATGTTGCTCGCGTAACAGAGGGGAATCCCTAGGAACACTTTCAAAGAGAGAGACAAAAAACATGGCCAGTTTATCTTTTCGCTGTTGCATCAATAACCACCTCTTTTTGTGTTCATAATATATGAAGTTCATAAATAGAGTCTTTTGAAACCAAATGCATAAGTTTAAAAATAGCTGTAGTTTGTCACCGAGTTCTTTGTATTGCAAAAAGTCATGTCTTTTTTTTTTTTCTCTTTAGAGGAACGCTTGTAGAAGTTAGAATTCGTTTGTATGCATGCTACTCGAAAATTCATTTTGGGGGCTCCTAACTCATGTTCTCTTCAAATCTAAACTGCATCAAAGAATACATTGCCAAAGTATCCATCTAGACTTAAAGAAGGTAATAATAGGAATATCAGTTACAATCGAGCGTCTTTAGGCTGTGACTATTTGGGATGCTCCTGCTAGATAAAACCTCAACATTCCCGCAGACGAAATAGAATAAGATGAAGCAATTGTAACACAAAAAAATAAACAACGATTGTAATTTATTTTAATATCTTTTCAAAGGGCTAAACTTCAAACGTATTTTTAGCTAGTTTTGTTTTTTAAGCTAATATTTGTACAGAACCTGAAAATATTACTTAAATTACTTTTTTCCCCGTTAGAATTTTGACACCTCAAATTAAAAGGAGTAAAAGTAATTTTAAATACCATATAGTGATTCTTGCAAATAGTTCGAATATTTTGCGGACATTTATATAATCTATTAGTATTCTTAAAGTTTGAGGGGGGGGGGAGGATAAGTGATAGAAGTAAACCAACGTGTTAAATTATTAATATTAGTATTTCTCATCTTAAAAATTTTCGGCGAGTTAAAATAGGAACTAAATTTTTGGTTAAAAGACTCTAAAAGTTCTATTTATTGACGTCATTACGTTCAGACAGATTTAACAAAGTTCATATTGATAGACTCGCTTAACTATCAAAATCTTGTCTAGAGAACCCATAAGCAAAACTTCAAAAATTTTTTTATGTATTTTTCTATGGTAAATTCATTACTTAATCGATATAGGAGTTTGATAGAGACTGTTTGGGTTATAAATCCTGACTTTTTTTATTTTTAATCAGTTTATTTAATTTTTCCTCGTTGTAAACAAGTATGTTTCAGTTTTCATGAAATTATGGTATGCTTGCAACGAGAGTAGTTATATCTTCCTCAAAACGGTTTGTTGCATCAAGTATGAAAATATGAGAGTCTTCCGATACTATACACAGCAATTTACTTAAAATAAAATATCTCAATAATCACAACGCGATTGCGCCCGAAAATGTTTCCATTAAGACCTTGCTTTTAATCCCGTGTTTAGTATCCTTCGCATTTTTTTAGTATATCATACCTGCTAAGTGGGCCGAGCGTAGTCTAGTGGTAGCTAGCGCCTTCGAATTTTTCAGGGGTAATTCCCGGACAAGCGCCCATAAATACCTCCGTGTACGATATGGCCACGTTTAAATCAGTAGACTGGAAAGTCCTCTATGAGGTCAGAGCAGGGTGCGATCCCTGAGGAACATCGCCCTGGGGGTTCTCGGTCAAAATTGAGGTTAATGCGGACTCCGACCCCTGGTTGGTGCCCATTGTAATCCGAGCCGCAGCCTCTATGGACTTTCCGGCCACGAGGCACTAAAAACAACAACTTACATTGTAACTAACGAGAAGAAATATATATGATACGTCAGAAATAAATATCTTGCTGAGTGAGTAATATTTTGAGAAAAAAAATGGGAAATATTACACGCTATTATATAGTGTGTTTATAAAGTCCCGGGTGATCAGAAAGTCAGTATACATTTGAAAAAGTAATAATTCATGGAATAATGTAAGTAGAGAGGTAAAAATTGACACACATCCTTGGAATGACATGGGGTTTTATTGCAACCACAAAAAAAACTTCAAAAAAATGCCCGACAGATGGCGCTTTATGTGATAAGAAAATCAATAATTAGCATAACAAATTACGATAAAGCAAAGATGATGTTCTTCTGAACAAATGCTCAACATTTCGACCGTCATTCCTCATCAATAGCTGTAGTCGAGGGACAATGTTGTTAACAGCACTGTACAGCATATCCCTATTTATGGTGAGACATTGGCGTTGGATGTTGTCTTTTAGCATCCCTATTGATGTTGGTCCATCGTGAACTTCAAAATCATTCTCTTCACAGCTGCAATTGTCATAGGACCTTTACCCGTTCGAATGCCCTTCCTATGGCGATAGGATCGTAAAGCTGCAGTGGCAGATTCCCCATTCTGATAGTACAGCTTCACTAAGAGTGCCTTTTCTGGTAACGTCAACATGCTGCGATTGCTGGTGCATCTCGTTACAGCTCCTTTTATACACGATTCTCATGCAGCGTCACTGACGTTTTGCTGTCCAGCGCCATCTGTTGACCATTTTTTGAACTTTTTTGCGGTTACAATAAAACCCCATGTCATTCCAAGCATTGGAATTTTTACCTCTCTACCTACATTATTCAGTGAATTATTACTTTTTCAAATGTATACTGACTTTCTGATCACCCGGTAGTTATGTTATGTAAGCTAATGCTTATGCCATTGTTAATGAATGGAAAAAAGATAATCGATACAAAATTAATACAAAAGAAGGTCTTGAAGTTCGAATGTTTTACACACAGAGTTGTATAAATGGACATTTGTTTCTTCACAAAAAGCATTTTTAAGATTACTTCTCCAATTAAGTAAAAAAAGGTTCACTGTTACATATTTTTCAAATCAAGTAATTATCGTCAGATTGATAAAATAATTTATATATTTAGGCATATTCATCAACTCCCCCGCTTTTAGATCTTTACGGAACTACTTTTTGTCTAGAATTAATGCAAATAATCCAAAATATATTGACAAATCATGGATTTTTTGGCTAAAGGATTTTGAAATTTCTAATGTCAAGTTTGTGACATTATCTGAGTTTGAGCCTCAAATCAATTTTTTAAATTTTACAACATTTTTTTAATTACCTTTCAAAAGTAGCTATTTCAGAGCTCCCAATCTTACTTCATTTCATTGTTTTCTTTACTGTGATTGAATTGCTGTAACAATATGTTTTTAAAAATTTACACCGATGTGTAGAAATGTATAACAAAATGTTACAGCATCACAGATAAAGCTGTGATATTTTATAGCTATTTAATCATATTCATTTATATATATATATATATATATATATATATATACAGAGAGAGAGAGAGAGAGAGAGAGAGAGAGATCCTATGTTATGTTTATTTTTGTTATAAAAAGACAGCTTTCACGAAAATGTCAAAAGATCTGTCATTATTAAGCTATTATAATCTTTTCATAATCATATGAATACTTCAAAAAGGCAAATGTATAAATTGAAAAATTTTATCATAAAATAGTATTTAAAAAGTTTGAGTTAAGTTTATTTGGTATTTGAGGGCCATAGACAGCTTTGCTATCTCAAATTTTATCAGCGATGGTGGCATTGAAGTGAGAAAATCTGTGTGAAAGAAAAAGACATTTACAAAACTAAATACGTAAAATACCAACACGCATTTTTCCTGTAGAACAATATTCTTAAAAGTTTCAATTCGATAAAAAGCCTCAGAGAGTAACTTTAACTTGAAGACCCTGTGAAAATTTCATGTCTTTCAGAAAGGAGGTGATTTATTTTAAGAGTGAATGTAGGAGAAATTTGAAAGTCAGATTCTCCAGTAAGTTGATGTTGCTAAAAATTTTATGTAAAATGAATCATATCATTCATGGGATTTATTGATAGCGATATATATATATATATGTGTGTGTGTGTGTGTGTGTGAATCCAATGTGCTCTTACTGAAATTATTCAAAAAACTGTAGATACTACAAAGATAAATTAATAATTTGTACCTATAATGGTTTGCTAAATGTGTGTCTGAGCCCTTTTACTATTTATGCCACCAGTACTTCTGTTAGAAAATTATCACTTTTTCAATTATGATTCATTTTACATAAGTCAAAATTTTATTAATTAATCAAAATTATAGGAGTATAAACCATTAATGTATGTTTTCATTCTTTTAATGGATTACTATATTTTACTATAGTAAGATATGACAAATTTATTTGCAATGTATAAGATCCAGTAATATTAGCTATATATTAGCTTAATTTTAGAAGGATAATGAAGGTATAATTTGTAAAATTCAATTAAAATTGACCTGTCCATCTTTCTTGTGATTAAAAAAACTATCTTTTATGAAATGGCCGCACAGCTCTTTAAGTAGGGAAGTAAATGATACATAATTATATTTAAAACAATCTTTCATGGTTAAATCCAAACGTAAATTGTAATTAACCGTTAACTGTTCTTAGAGTGAAAACTACGGAACAAAATGATGGCTTAGTTGAAATAATTATAAAGGAATTATTACGTGGAACAAAGGTAAGTCTGTATTCAGTCAATATTAGTATTTCCAAAAATATTAATTATCTGTTTAGAACCTTTCTAGGTACTCTCTACTTCACTTTCGTAGACAAATCTGTATTTTTCAAAATTCAAGGACATTTCCCTTAGAAATAAAAATTAGTTATTTAAACATCTTTATTAAATATTTTTATTAATTAATATTACAACATCGTTATTAATTAAACATTAACAATATTCATCTAATTAAAATACCATTTAAACATATAAAAGCTATGTTAATGCAATCGGTGAAACGTAAAGGTATTAAAATCAAGACAATGAAGAATTACGAGACATTCTAATCCCAACAAAGGTAATTATAAATTTCCAAAGTTCCAGCACTAATAAAATTTTAAAATTATTAATACCAGAAAAGAATATTAGGTTGACACATTCACATAGATTAAAATTTTATGAAAATTCAGTAAAAGGGTATTTAAACATTTCATAAAACAGATCAAACTTTAACTATATCTGAAAAGGAAGCAAAAGATAAATAGCTAGATCGTTAAAAATTGAAAACCCAAAATAAAGTATTATTAATACACCTTGGTTCATCATTATTTGATCTTTATTACGTTAAAAACAGAACTAATCATTAGTATCAATTTTTGTACTTGATACAATGAGATTTTAGTTCCTCTAAAATTAGAAATGAAAATATATCGCACATTGCTAAACAATTTTTTTAATGAGATTACAATTTTATATGTACATAAATTAAAATAATAAATTCCAGTTTCTAGTAAAACGAACTAAGACAAAATGCAAATGTGTAAAACAGTTTTTCTATTAAAAGATAAGAAAATAATATTACTACAGTTTTCGTTTTCAGAAATGAAATTGGCAAATATAAATAAATCCATCTTCTAGAGAAAAAATCTCTTCCCCCTAAATTTTATAATACCTGCAGTCAGTACTTTAATTCGTAATCTCAGAGGCAGTTTTCGAGGCTATAAAATGCGTGATCAAGTTTATTGAAAAAAAAAGAATTGAAATGAAAATAAGCCTTAAATAGAAATAAGTTAATTAAAATTCAGAAGTAAACACATTTATTTCGTTCTAAAGTAAAATAAAAATTAAACGGAACAAAGGATAATCAAACATAATTAACTTAATGCGATTTGAGATGTTTTAATCTTACATTAATCTGAAGCTAAACAAAAAAGTTTATACGGAACTCGTCTATTGTTAACAAAAATCAAGCATAGCTGAAGCAAATTTAATTCTTGAAGACTAATATAATTATTAATTTCTACTGATCATTACTTCAATAATTAGCATCATCGGGGAAATGAATGTTATATATCTCATTTTAAAATAAAGTATAAAGAGAGAGATATAAAGGTTTTAGTAATAAATACACGGATAACGCGACTTGAATTCTTTAAAGATAATTTATTTATATCCAGGTTTTCCTCTAATTACATATCTTATTTTTTGATGCTTTTAGAACCGCAGATGAAGATACGAAATTCAAATTCTTTATTCAAGAGTTCATACACTAAAAAATGTTTGATCGATGAAAAAAACAACTATTAATTACAAAATATTTACTTTGTAGGACTTTAATGTAAAATCGTATTTCTTGTAGAAAAAACTAAAACAACCAAATAACCTTACGCTCCAAGCACAATTTAAAGAGCTTGCCCATTATAACCACAGGAAACTTGTTTGGATGCGTAAAATAAGAAGCACAGTTTAAATATCCACAAAAAGAACAGAAATTTTTAAAAATCCACAATTTCTTGCAGTTACTTCATTTTATGGTGTCTGTATTTTATTTTATTTTATTTTTTTTTCGAATGCGGAGGCACTTGGTCGTGAGACATTCGCCTATACCCACGCTGCAATTTTACTGCCCATTTTATTGTGGGGGCACCATATAGGTGGACAGCATTACCCCTATGAAGGGACGACACGAACGGAGGCATATTTCGTGGAGCTTCGCCAGGATTCGATCTGAGCACCCTCAGCACCGCAAACCAGCGCGCTGTACCACTGGGCCGCCACAAGCCCATGGTGTCTGTTATTTTCTGTATCAATATGGGCATCGCAATTCAGTTAATCTTTGCAACAACTGAAAATGTACGCCTTCTTAAATATTCTAAATATCAAGTGAAAAGGACTCGCAGGGTTTCCGTGCTTGCAACATGGCCTATTCAAAATGACATTAAATATTTCACTCTATGTAAAGTTTTTTCAGATAGAGATTCGGGGAATTTATTGAACATGCAATCAGAAAATTTTGACTTATTTTTCATTTGTAAAACGTACCATAAAATACCGTTTTACTGGGACTGCTATATGATAGGTGGCAATTGATGTATAAAATTTTGTAAATCCTTCGTTTACTAGATTAGAGTCATGGAGTTGTTGACCTGGCAAAGGAATGAATCAAAAAAATCGTTTACAAAAGATTTTGTCTATTTTCAGAACACAAGAGTTTCATGAATAGCTATGTAAAACAGAGCTACGTTTGGTCGAACAATTGTATCTTGCAGCGAAAAGTAAGCTTGTAATTAAGGGTTTTAATATGGGTTACGTAGGAAAAGATTATAGTAGAGTTCCATGCCATTCAATCAAAGCATTGTTGTTAATGGGTAAGTTGGAGGTACCAACAGCATGATAAAAAACGTCGCTCACTAAGTCACTTCCCAATGGAGAATTAAGAAACTAAAGAATTTTTTTTACTTAAAATTTGGATAGACGTGAACCAGGTTTTGATATACTTTTGTAGAGAGTCACAAGAGTAGACACTTCGATCTCTCTCCCATTTTAGATGGGTTAGCATAAAACAAAAGTATGTTGGTAGTTTTAATTTAGAAACAAGAAGAAAGTTCTTTAACAGCGAGTAAAAATGTGTTAATACTTTTAAATAGCAGTAAAAATTACAATAAAAACATTTTCAGCAACTGTTAACATTCAGTTTGGTGGTTGTTTGGAGCTCATTGATCATCTTTTACAACACGAGTCCCATATTCAGTAATTTCCAATGTTGATAGAAATAAATACGACAGTTAAAATGTTTCATGGCAATCTGATATCACTTCACTTCATTTGAAAACAAATTACAAGCCTGATGTTACAACTAAGCAAACAAAAACCGCTTTTGCTCTCGAGAAGAAATCAGGTTAAAATAAAGGCATTAATATTCAGTTAAACATTATAGACTGCTTTGGGGATTAACAAATAATTCATAAGCACTGTGCATTTGCTTCTTTTCAACTTATATCTTACCCTCACATTTTTTGTGGGTTATATCCTCTGCTCCTGCACTGGGGATTTACTCTCACAAGATATCGAAAAATATTTTTAATGAGTGCCTAATTTAAAAATTTTCAATATTATTTTTTAGTATCACCCCACGCTATTTCTTCAAAGTTATTGTCTTGAAATTTTAAAAAGCAACTAAATACTGCTGTCATTTAGGATAAAGCCTTTGCGTAAAGAACAATATCTTATTATGTCACTCACAATGTGCCTCAGATATTTCACCCCGTTTAAAACTATAATATGTAGGACACTGACTATGTATTAACAGCAAGTATACATAATGTATTCAAAATAGCAAAATATACAAGTTTGTAGAATGGCATATTTAAAGTTCACTTCATGTAGCTGTGAAATTTAAGTTGCTGTGCAATTTAAAATTAATAGTTTTTCCTAACTTGTATCGCATCTGAATTCTCCGTTATTATTCCATAAAAGTTGTATCTCAGATATTTTCAGAAGTTTTCAACAACGACAAAAAAATTCCGGCACATACCTTTTCATCAAACATAATATTCAGAAATTTGGGAAAAAGTTTTTCAAAGAAAAAAACAGGATATTTAAATGTCAGTGTCGATGCAATTCAGAATTCTTTCACTCATTGAACTGTTAAAAAAATTCAATGTTTTTTTGATCGATATCTAAATAGATATAAGACTTAAACGTATAATCCTGTGCTAGACAAGTCTGCATATTTTAGTTGAATTCTACGTTAAAAATGTTTTCAAAAATACAAGATGTAGATGCCAACATACTTATAATTACCAACATATTCATAATTAAGAATCGCTGTCTAAAACCAGAAATTATTTCAATATATATTTACTTAGAAATAAGGTCTTAGTTAATATTAGATCTTTAAAGACTTCTTCTATAGCCCATTAGGATATGATGGTCTTATAAGAATAATTTTGCATTTCTTCATAAAACTTACAAAACAATCATTTAAATGGCATTTATTTTACACGTGTATGAAAGAATAGTTCTAGATATAAAATATGGTGTATTTTAGATTTTCGAAGTTTATCTGCGAATTTAATTTCAAAACACATCGCACTGGTTCACAAGTCAGAAATCTTCGACATATTTAAGCCAGATAATATGATGCGATCGTAAAAGAACGGGCTCGTAAAATGTTATTGACTAGACACTACAAAAACACTTATTTTTGAAGACATTACGAGCTCCTTCAATCGTATTAAGTTGTTTGTCTTTACATGACGATTTTCCTCGGAGAAAAACATAAATATCAGTATTTCAATCACAACTTGCTGCCGTTCTAGTAAGCTGCTCGCTAGTTGTTCAGTTCAATATTCGTATGGGAATAACTTCATGCAGTAGCGACAAGTGATCGTATGTTGTAATTTAATTTCAGTCTGTTTTCGGAGATCTTGTATTCCCTCTTCACATTGAACAAATCAAATTGTCCTTTACTACCCGTCTGATATTTCGATTGCGTCCAGTTCCTTGGTGGTTGAATTTACGCGAATTTAAAATATGTGAAATCCGAGACATATCAGAAAAACATCTTGACATTTTTGTCCAATCAACATCACTCTGATTTTCAATGAAAAAGGAATGTATATACATCCTGTTCACTTCATTTAGGACCTCAAAGATCATAGGAACTTTTTTTTCCTATTAAATAGCGCAAAATAAAGATATAGTTTTTTTTTTTTCCATTTTAAAATTTTGTAGCAAAATGCGCATACATCACTTTAAGAAATGGTTACATCAATGGTAATATCTAAAAATTCTAGATTTAATATCGTGGTTTAAGGTTTCTTAAGGTATTGCTTTCTCGGCTTGAATTACACCTGCACACTTGTTCAGTCCCAGTACGAGGAGTTAATTTGCATCCAACTTATTAGTTCAGAGGGTGAATTTAAAAAAAAAGACTGTGTGATACTGACTCGGCTTACGGAAGTGAAGTGGGCTTACGGATGAATGACATGTTTTCAGAGTTTTCCTGCTCTCCATCGTATGCATCGATTTCATAATTCGCCAATGAACGCACGATATTAAGGTTAATTGTCCTGAATTACAGAAAGTGTATGGTTCAGGCATACGCTCAAAGTTAAAATCAGAATAATTAAGTCCAGATGTCTCGGATGGAGAATTATGAACCTTGAAGTCATTTTTGCTGGATATGCATATTCACATGGCAGTCCATCTGTAAAATCTACATTTGCGAATACTAGTTTAAAACTGCATGTACAAATAATTTCTCAACCTTGGTAATAAAGGGATTTGTTATGGGAAATGGATATTCAGATAACAATTCAGAGGCAGTCTCAATTTACATTTAAGATATGATAATTGGGCACTAACATTAGGCTCAAGATCATAGCAGTATGTTCTAATGAGAGAAATAAAATTTTAAGATCCATTCCATCGTTAAAGCTTCCAACTTAAACGATTGAATAACTAGCTTTAATTGCTAAAGTAATGAATATCCAGCTTCAATTGTTAAAGTATTCCAGCTTCAATGTCTAGAATTCTCAAAATTCCTGCCTGTTATGACCAACTTAATATTTTTATACATACTGTAAAAATACTGTAGCTCACTTGTCTCCTTATTCACATAACAATGCTGCAGTTAACAAATAAAGTTTGCAGCAGGAATCGTGTCAGGATATGGAGGTTGAAGACTTGGATATTCTTAACAGAGCCTCCTGATCTGAACGCCATAGAGTCTTAGTGGGTCAATTGAAACATCCTCAACTGATGACCAACCAAATTCTAACAAATCTCAGGAAATGACAACACCGTTTCGTAGAGTTCTAACACCAGAAGCTTAGCGGATTAATACTCCTGATAAATTAAAAACAAAATATTTCTACAGCAACAAAATAAAATCTTATGGAATTCATTCCCAACAAAATAGATAATATGATAGAAGCAAAATGGTACAGGCTAGATAACAGTTTCTTCCCTCATCCAGGAAATTGGTGGATGAACCCTTTCTGTATAATTAGAATGTAAGTATAGAGAGTAACACTTTAGCAATTTGTACAACATGGTAATTAAAACTGAAGAGGGATATTTTTCTACATTTAATTATTAACATGTGAAGGAAACATCTGAAGCGGGGTTCAGTAACCTATTTATTATCTAACGTTTTAAAAACAAAACTCTTAAGAAATGGTTGGTGAGAACCATCTCTCTTATTCATTACGTATGCAAATGGTATATATGCTTAATTGCATAATTTATGAATTTATCACAAACCGAGTAATTTTCAATACTCATGTCATATTATCTAAGATAAAATTCAAAATGTACTTGTGCTGTTCAAAAATGTCACGTTGATGGTTCATTTAAAAAAAATTTGTATGTGAAAAACATTTCTTTCTCAACAGGGATGCTACTTCGCAAAAGGAATAATTTTTATTAGCTGTGGATATTTTTGTAAAAATATGTTCAGTAATCATCTTTTCATTATTTAAGTTAATCTACTACCCTCTCTACTTCTTGTCAGGAAAACTTTAAGTGCATGTGGAATATTTTACATAAAATACGGGAGGAAGTCTTAATCACGATAAAATAGATATGAAGCAAAAGTGTCTCTTTAGCCCTTATATTTTAGATTGAATTAAAGGACCACAAAACAAACAAAATACAAAATTGAAGCAGTGTATTTAAAATTAAGAAAGATAAATTATCTTACAAAAGGGTTCATTTCTATAAAAATGTTGCAAACAATTCTTGAAATTCACCACAGTAATGTGTTGAAAAAGATAACATTACTTTATATAACACAAATACTTCTAATACTTCTTCATTAATGCTTTTTTTTCTTCTTTTGTTGTAAAATAAATGTTTCGAAGCATTGAGTATAGATTTCCGTAACGACCTAAGTAATCCTGAAATAATCGTATTCTACTTAACATACAGAATTCTTTGCTAGGTAAATATTCTCCTCGTTCTACTTCCCTTTTTCATTCTATGGCCTAAATAAATCATCTCAAAGTGGCTTTATCAGTTTTATTGTTTTACTAAGTGATAGTAATTTTGCGAAACACCAGACATTTTTTTTTCTCCGCTTTCTTTGTTTAAGCTCTTATTTTTTTACCCAGAGGAGTAACGGGACTATATATATTAGATTTAATCTAGTTCCTCATATTTTTAACTCTAAAATTGATGAAGATATTTCTCGCGTTCTCTCATACTTTGTTAAACGCGCTTAACAAAACAGTTTTGTAATTAATATCCCCTTCTTTTTTTCATCAGGGTAATTGTGTAGTTACTTTAATTTATTTCCGTTGGTCTTCGTCCTTTAAATTAGCTCAATAATCAAATCCAAACAAGCAGCAGTCTCTAAATAACTATTCGCTGAGGAGAATCTAGGACCAACAACGTAACTAAAACTAAAACGGAAAACTTTATACAACTTATTTACGCTTCATAAATCTACTCTTGACAGCTGATCACAGCGACGACTGCCGGCATCTGATACTGAATGACACGGAATAAGGAATATAAACCAGAGACGAATTATATGACCATACTAAGTGTGCGTTCCAACTCCAGTTCATTCTCTGAAGACCTATCACATGTGGACGGTGTCCCGAACTTACATTAGGCGAATGCTAGGGGATTAGTTCTTACTTGGTAGTATATTCCCTCAACACCTCAAAATGTTGTCTGTGTGTTATGAAGCAATTAGGATATAGCTGCAAGACATCGCTTAGATTCAACCTTCAAAAGCCTCTACTTCGGATGAAATGTATCATGGAATAGGAGTGTCTCAAGACTTCCCATGGAACTATGTGAACTGCGTTAAGATACAGAGAGCAGAAAAGTTTCTGCCAGTGTTAACAAAAAATTCCAAAGAATATGCAGTGTAAATTGAGGGATTCCAAGGAATTCAGCTTTAGATATTAGAATAAAATATATATATTTTTATAGTCTGAAAAAAAGACCTTCGGATATTTAACATCTATCTAATGTTTATCTAGATAGCATTCTCGAAAAGTCACTTTTCAATGTTTTTAGGGACATGAGGTATTAATCGGTGTTGAGGGTAGGAGATGTCGACAAAATATTCGTGAAAAATCAAGTTTCGGGAATCACAATTAATGGTTAAACACCACTGAATATATTTAACGATAATGTGTTACAGATAAAATCTCTCTGAGACACAAATCCGTATTTTTCGAAGCAAATAAGACTTCAAGACTTATTTTGGACTATAAAGTATGCCCTTACACACGATATCACAGAACCTAAGTAGTAGATTAGAAGGTTAAAATAGTCGCTTAGATACTCCTAAACGTATTAAAGAAGTCTGGATACTCATATATCTCATATTAAATCCATTTTCACCATTTCACGAGGAACTAAAATCACCTTTCTTAGAAAAATAAAATCTTAACAGCACTCGGGACAGACTCATAAGGAGTTTGGTTGTCTTTCCATTCCATGTAGTCAAACAAATTAATTATTTTACCCTGATTAAATCATCAACGAGGATTCATTTACTACCATAATTCCATGATACACTATACCAACTGTTTCCACCATCTTTCATATTCATACATACCTGTGCCAGATGGGAAGTTGTGTAGGAAGTTGTTTAAGAAACGGCCATTTAAGCAAACGGTTGTTTAAGCAAAAGTCTGGGAAGTTGTTGTTGGAGAAGTTGTCTGGAAGTTGCCTGGGAAGTTACCAGGAGTGATGTCCAGGAGGTAGTCACATAGAAAAATGCTATCCAGTAATCGTCAGTTAGCGTAAGAAATAGCTATACTTTTGTATAAAATTCCTAGAAAAAAAAATATTTTTAAGGGTTTGAGGTGACCTTGGGGAAATGTGGGGTAGTGGGCTCTGTAAAAATTGAGGTGTCATCTATATTAGGTAAGACGGACTCCGACCCTTGTGCTGCTGTTGAAACCGGAGCCGCACACTTCAGCCAGTAGCCTATATCAGGGATGGGCAAATAGCGGCCCACTGCAGATTTTTTTGTGGCCCGCCAAGACACCCAGAAAAATTCGGACAGCCAGAAAAACTGCCAATATTTAATTTCATTTATATTTATTGATTTTTATGATAGAATTTGTTCTTTTTCTGAAATGCAAAGTTAACTAATCAATGCAATCATTTTAAAAGTCGGGGTCCTCCGCTAACACAAAGAGGCTCCCGCGCCAAAGCAATTACCCTCCCCTGGCCTGTATGGACCTGGTCTGGCGCTACGTTCCAGCCAGGGGGCATAAGAAACAACAACATAACAATACTATTTTTAAAACTTCATCTGTATCTGGAAATCGGTAAAAAATGTCAGTCCTTAAGAAAAATTGTTTCATATCATGAGCAGTACTAATTAATTGTATCTTAGCTTTATAAATTATGTTCTTATTAATTCTTAACTATATACCTTCATCACTCTTTATAAATGATTGATTCAGTCTTATTATTGATATAAGTGTCATTAATAGTAAAAATATAGGTTCTCTCTTCCCATCGGACTTTTATAAATAACTTTTCAAACTTTTACCAAGTTCCTAATCCTAATTTAGAAATTTATAGTCCTTTACGCTTGATGAATGGCTGTTTACGGAGACGCGACCTCAAAATTGTGTGTTATCATTGATTACCGATACAAAGTTAGAGCTTGAAGTAGCTTGTTTCCCTGCCTCAGTTGTCGGAGATAGATTTCACACACCTACTTTGAAATTAGGTGTGACGTAAACCGAACATTTCCTTGCGAGGCATGGATGTCTAATAATATTACTATCTAGAATATATCTTTTTTTCTCCCTTAGTGTTGACATTAAGGGCTTGAATGGGATGCACCACTGTTATTTGAAGTTGATAGAGTTTTGAATTTTTTTATCCAATTAATTTTCCAAGTGGTAGTTTAAAGTTGTGAATAAAAATTTAGTAAAGGAAATCGGATAAATTATAACTATGCTTTTCTTCTTTACAATGTAAGAGAAAATGCATTTTAAAATAATGGTATTTATTTAGTTCCAGTCGTTTTATATCTTTTAGGTTTATAATCCTTTTGGATTAAATTAATAGTTTGCGCTCTTTATCCATTAATCGCACACGTAGACGGTAAGGCTTGGGTTGATTTCCAAACAAGACTAGCTGCTTTTAAAAGCAAAGAAAGAGCATCAGTCGATATATGTCAGACGTTGAATGAATGCAGTAGAATACATAACAAAAGGTAGCTAGTTTTCGTCTGAGCGTCTCTCTTTTAGCGGGGAATCATGAGGGAGATCATAACATCTCTTCGTTGTGTGATGGCCAGCACATCAGTAAACTGAGCTGTAAGCCAAGACTCAATTCTTGTGAAAGCTAATGCTTTCTAGAGGAAATAAAACATGAGACTATCCGGTCATGAAATTCAGTTTCTAAAACCTGACAGGAAATGAAAATAAATAATGTTTTGAATCAATAAACTACATTTTTTTTTCATTTTGATATGGAGATAACAAGTTTGAATTTCTGCCCATATTACTTGATTAGAAAATAGATGAAGTTACCATCATAGTTACCATATACCACCTCAGATTACAATTTTTCGCTCGCTTTGAGTTTAGTCTAACAATAATATGCTTTTCTACATAAAATGTCCATGTAATTATAAACAAAATTACATCGTTCAATTCAATCCTACTATATACTTGCTACTCATAAAACATATTACATTCTGAAAACTGAAAACTGTCCACAAATAAAACTATTTATAGAAACACACTAAATACCATAATGATGAAATTTTTGTTGGAAAATGAACTGCGGTAACTCTTATCAATAAAAAAAATTTAATATTTTCAGGGAAAGAACAATGTTGCTGAAAAAATATAAATCTTACGTAACTTTACTGAATGATTTAACCCTAATAGTTTACCAATCCAGACATAGAGAAATTGTATATTTATTGCTGAACCTCAAAGTAACTGTCCATAAACTTAAAAAAATCTCAAAAATTCGTCGATGAAAGCTGATCCTCTAATTCAATCATTTTATTACAGAATCAATGAGATGGCAAAATTGACCATTCTATCTCGTTTAATTTTAATTAATTATTTCTATTTCCGAATTATGACGCCTATGTTCAAAAATTGTTGTCACTCAGAAAGAAGATTTTGAAACTGAAATGAAATCATTACACATCCAGAAAACAAGATTTCTAGCCTTTTAAACAGTTTATCAAATCTTAGTTAAATGTATGACAAAGAACATTTTGAGCATTTAAAACGAAGAAAATTTAAAACATATACACACGTTGAAGGATTCATACATGAGGTCCATCCTTTACATTCACCTCACGTTCTTTTAAATGTAGTAGGATAAAACAGCTCCAGTCATCTTCATTTAGTAAACATAAAAGCAATCAGTTTTCATTGTGGCGTAAATCTGCAATATTTATGAAGGTAACGGATTCCTCCGCTAACGACTTGACATTAAACCTTGTGATCTATAACTTGAGGTGTTGGCGTAATTACCTTTACAGGAGATTTATTTGCTTCTAAAGACAGTTGATCAAAGTAAAATTGAGTTTGCACTGAAAGTTTAGAATTTTTTATTATTCTAAAGTTTTTCATTCGTTCAACTGTATTTTCTCATCAGTGGACTTTTAATTGCTATTTTGCATTATGATAGCAAATTTAGATTTTTAGTGTAGTACATTTTGAAGGGTTCAATCTCGTAAAGGTGTAATCTCATAAAGGAGTAATGTTAATTCCCGTTCTACTACACAGCATCTCTATGTTGAAATTCCTACACAGCATCTATACATTTGATAAATAGGAATTAAAAAAAGTCTTAACTATGAGAAAATATTTGTCACAAAGTTACAGATGGCATGATGAAACTGATTCCTTCTCCTTCTAAGAATAATTTATTTGACTGCTGAAGGCAAGATAAAAATAATTTTGAAATGCATTCAAAATATGCTCTTATTGTGCAATCATAATATTTGTTTAAAGTGAAGAACCTAAGCTTAATTTCGTGTTTTGTTTTCCGTGCATTCGGTTGTGGACCCAAATACATTTTTCAACAAATTTTGATTTTAAATTAAAGCTGCGTAAATAAACTTAATCTTAGGGAGAGGATAACTGGTTTACTCTTGCATCCGATCTTTTGAGAGAGAGGTATAATTTTTCTATACAAATCACAGACGAAAATAGTTTCCAACTCTATATTCTGGGCATTTAAAACGCTCTAATCTTCAAATGCAAAATTTAATGGATGCCTTTACTCATTATGAATCTCATTTCATTCTTGCTGTAATGATACAGATATCATTATCTCATCTTCATAAATTTGATTGCTTAAAGTTGTCCAACTTTAATAGAGAAAACAACTGTAAACCTATTTCAATAATATTCTGATAAACCCACATAATGTCATCTCTCTTCAGCTTAATGCAAAATAAGTGAAAAAATATATCAAGTAATGACTGATTCCAATTAAGTCCAATTACATGAAATACTTGTCATTGCGTCAGTTGCAAGGCAAAATATAATTAATTCTCTTATATCAACATAAATAAGTAAATAAATCCGGAATGCAAATTGAGATTACGACAGTTAAGAACATTAATGCTGGTCATCGTAAGATACATTGATGAGCGTAATTAGGATTTCTTGTGGGGAAAAATGTGTGATTCGAATAGTAATTCGGCTGTAAATTCTTAATGTGATTTCGTATTGCTGATTAGTCCGATCTCTAATCTCTTTTGAATGAGAAAGATGGGGCGTAGGAAAGGATTATTCCAGTAACTAGATTGCATTGAACCCAGAGTTATGGAACATTCGATTACATGGAATGTATCTAAATTAAAATGAGAAGGATAGTTGTTTTATGAACTTCAATATGATGCCGATTTCTTATACGGAGAAAACATATATATATCTAGCATATTTTGCTTCTGCCAAACAATACGGACATTTCTAAATATTTTGTTATATAAAAAAGTTAGGATTATTTCAGATATATCTTTCAAATAATGCCTCTGTTCTTCGGTCAATAAACAAAATGTCTTGAATGTTAATAATGTATCACATACACCCAACTAAATACATTGCTTCATTGAAGTCAAATATTTTTCCGAATGAATAGAAATTGATTTCTTCAAGACATCGAAGCTCCGTAGTATGTTCGAACTTGAAAAACATATGACTCAATTCATTGGTTTATAAGATTTCATCCTTTGTATCGCGGTTAACTGCACTGAAATGTATTGTAAAGACTTTATTGAAGAATGTATCGCAATAAAAGGAGGCGCTTGCTTCGAAAATAGATTACTGGAGAGGGAGATAATTGATTTGTGTTTTATAATCTTTTATTGTATATGTTTAAGGATAGTTTGTAAGCTATGACATGTTTTGGGCTTAAAAATGTTATCTGTATAAAATTTACCTTTTCTATATCCCAGAGGTATTGCTATCATTTTGCATGATGTAGTCACATGCATTATTATACGAAATAACTTATAAAATCATAAGAATCCTGATTTAATTTTTTTAAACTCAGTTTTGTAAAAATATTATATTCCATGAAATGAATGTCATACGTTTTGTAATTCGTTTTATATTTCAAAATATCAACAACCACTGAATTTTTTTTCTTTAATGCGGAGGCACTTATCATGGGACATTCGCCTTTCCATCACAACGATGTCTTGCTAGCTACTTTATTCTACCACGATGTCTTGCTAGTGTCGAAGTTCAGGACACTAACCATTGAAGTATAAGGTGTTACATATGACTCTTATAGTTCAACCCACCAGTTTTTTTTTTTTTTTTAACAACAGTGATTTTAAAGTAAAACGTAGACATTGCAGTTAAAATTCAACTAACATCAACTTCAGTTCTACAATAATACATTTTAAACCAAACTATTTACCGTCCTCCCAATACTTTGTATAGTGAGATTTATTTTTGCCTATTTGGGATAAATAGTACGTGAACTATGTGTTTATCCTTTTAGTATAAGAATGAAACCTAAAAGTCTAAGTCGGCTTTTATGTATTGTGTTAGCTAGAGATCAAAGTAAAATGCGAAACATGCGAGCTCCTCTTTTAGTTGAAAATGAATTACATGTTTTCAGCATATACTTTATCAATTCAAACTGAAGAAAGGTACTTGATTTTAAAGAAGCAAAACTCATTCCAAGTAGAAAAAGAAACTCTTAGAGAATATTACACTTTATATTTCTAAGAATATTTAATACATAGAGCCCCTGGTTTTGGAAGACATTAGAAACTCGGATTGGACTTGCAAACACAGTCCATTAAGGTTTAATATTTGATGTACTCCCGTGACCTTTTCCCTTAAGTTTTACTTCTGAAAATTCATCAATAGGGTTAGTATGAGTCTTTGAAAAATAAAAACTCCTTAATTTCAGTGTTCAGTTATTTTTTAGAGGTGTTTTAATAAAAGGCAGATGAATAATATTAGAATTTAGAAAATTAACCTTAATTAAAAAAAATACAGAATATAAGATTTATCATTATATGTATTTTCCCCTATTAATATCTTAGAAGGCATTTAAGCCACAGAGGAAAACTGTTATGCTTACAAAATTTTATTTTTGACTTAAAAATATCATGTTGCATCAAAACTTGTTGATAAGTCCATATAGTAGAGTGCATCTGTATAAAAACTTATGGGTTCTGGATGATTCTTGTAAGAAGCCATACTGTTTTGATTTTATGGGTCATTACACAAGCCGTACCTAACTTCTGTATGAAATGTAACTCTGAGAGATCGAAAATTGTGAGAACTTGGCCAGTTGACGTTTTCCTGTATGCCGCTGTATGGTAAGTTTCGGTGGAACATCTGTACGCTATAAAAGCTTTACGTTACAGGGGTGGATGTTTATATAACAGATACAAATTACATTTAAGCAAAAAAAACCATCTTAAACTAAATGCGAAATGCATTTCATCATACTTTCCTTTATACTGAGCTGAACCATGATTATATGAAACGAAAAAAGTTAATGGGAATTCAACTTGGGAAGGTCATATATTTTCACTATGATCTTCAAAACATTAACCTTAATCCAACTGCTGATATCAATATAAATTTAAAGGAAGTAAATATAACTAGTCATAAATCTTTAATGAAATCCAGAAAAATTTCGAGATTTATAGATATAATATTTGATCACTTTTTATTCTTTTCCCTTACGTTTCGTTTTTTTCTAGTGTGTTTACCCTCTGTGATGATTTAAATAGATACTCAATAAACAAAATCTTATGACAATGTTTTGACCATGATTTGTAATTGGTTATATTATTATGATTTTCGTAGTTTTTCCTTGTTTCAAAAGAAAATACTGAACCAAGAGAGCACTGAACAGAAGTGTTTCCCCAAATGTATTGCCTTTCCAAAGCGATAATCTAACTAAACACAACCGTAATGTTTGGGGTAAAGATTAAAGGTTTGTCCTTTCAATGTACGTTTCTAGGAAAGCATTTCAAATACGTTGATTATAATAAAGTCATTTGGTGTATGCATTTCCAAACTTATTTTATAGTAAATGTAAGAATGATTTGACTCTAATGGGGCATACAGTGCTATTAACGACTTTATTTCTGATTGATATCCCTATTTTATTTGAAAGAAAATCATTCCATTGAAGATCAAAATTAATACCGTAAATTCTATCCATTTAAAAACTCAAACGTTCCTCCTCACGTGTTTCTAAATAGATGAGAATGCAGGGGGAAAAAATCGAACTGGGGTCCGAAAATATATGTGTGTTCGTAAGCACATTCTTTCTATTCTCCTGGTTGCCGAACGATGTGTATTTTGCGAGAGTGGAATTTTTAGGTGGAATGTTTCATGACTTTGTTATGGAAGGACTTTGAAAATTATATTCTATGAAATTTGCTTTTTATTTTATGTTTGAACATTCTTAGTGCCGCAAAACTTTAGAAAATACTGTATATTAAAATTAAGTAATAAAATTTGTATCTCTTCGTTAAACAAACAATGTTACGCAACAAACGAATTCCAATGTTATTGAATTTTGCAAGACAAATAAAAGTGTACTGATCCCAAGTTTGAAAAGTTCTTTGGTATTATTTACGAGTGATAAATCCATTTAGTTCCTTTTGTAACTAATCTTGAGTTTCGCTCTTGTTGACTGTTTTCAAGTTTTATAAAATCTGCTTTTTAGCTATCCCATGTGACTGGTAAAACTACTGGCTTGCCAACAAGCATTCATATATTTCTTTGCTTTTTATTTTTCAATTTAATATTTCTTTCGTCTACAAATACATTGATGTGTCCAAAACTAAGAATATTTTTTTATTAAAAATTTATTTGATAACCAAAGTGCTACTTGGTTTTCTAGATATTTAGTACAGATAAATATTTATATTTCAAAATATTTAGCCATCTATTTACACTCTTCAACCCTTCAACATTTAACATATTTTTCATTTATCCATTTTTTTAACTTACCCTTTTATAGTTACTGTACATATACGTCTGAGTGTTTTTAAGTTAGGGCGTAACATGAGCATAGTTAAATGCACATAATAGTTAAAAGTTCAATGTCGGGAAGTAAACTGTGCAGCTGAAAACATGCGATCGCAAAGGAGCCTGTGTCATAATTAAAGTGAATTTTATCTTGAGTTGAAAACCATGCGTAACTTTGAGCAAATCAATGTATTTAGGCATAAATGTATTTTTAAATTGAGAATAATAAACTTAAATGTAAACATAAATCTTAAATGAAAATATTCTTGGCTATTTTAGAGCGTAATTATTAAAAATATGTCTAAATTTAAATTTATATAAATTTCTCATATGTATATTTTTTATGGTGAAAATTTAAATAACTCGTTTACTAAAGAAGCTTGTTAAAATGACTTATAATTCGCATATAATTGGGAACAGCCTTTTATCCGAATAAAAGTTCACTAGAAGTTTGTTTGTTTCAAATGTCATATGCTAACAATGTCTTGCTTGAAATTTTAATTCAATTAATATATTTTAATAACTGAAATTTTATAAGCGATGTTTTCAACTTTTCTTTATGATTCCTCCGAAGATTTTTTTCTGCCAGCCCTTGGAAAGTAAAGAGAGAGTTTTCTTTAATTTTGAAACGACAAATAAGAGAAAGTTTATCTTTAAAGAATTTGATTGCTTTCTTATGTTCGCTACACCGTTGATGACTTTCAGATACTCTGATGCATTCCATACATATACATACTGCCCTGCCTCTTTCAATAAAGGCTCAAGTTTTAACGTCTAAAAAGCAGACTCCAGCTAAAAACTGTTTCCATTGTGGAATAGCAATTCTCTGTGCTGTGAAAAAGGGGAGAATAGTTAGGACCAGGTCAGAGCATCGAATTCATTAATCGTTGAGCAACATTATTCGAGTGTTTCAGAAGAATTTGTAGAGAGAGAGAAAGAAGGCAGACATTACTTTCAAAACATCCATTTATTTAGGCTTTGCCATATTGGGTAAGCTGCAGAGATGTATTCTTTCATAAACACAAGTTTGTAGAAAAAATTATCGTGATAGAGGCCGTTTATTTTTCCCAAATATAGACTCTTAAGCATACTATTTTAACACCATTAACGGATATATATGCCATACTGTTACAATTTTTCTGCCGTGATGAACTCTAAACTATTTTAACATATTTAAGAATGAACAATCTGCTAATATCAGTCACGAAAGGATCTCAGTAGTAATATTCCCTGCCTGCACAAACTGTTTGCGTACCACTCTATCTCCATGCTTGGTATCGCCAGGTGATAGCCAAATGGCTAAGGCGCTGGATTCAGATCAGCTCCTATGGGTTCGAGTCCATTGTTGCATGGATGTTTGTAGCAGTCAGAATCAGCTTTAAACTGTAGTCCCGGTTTAATTAATCCTCGTGTAGCAAAAGTTGACCGTAGATATCCAAACCAAACAATACTTACGGTCTAGCTTTGATGAGAGAATTAAACAAATTTTGATCACTGATAATACATTTTCAAATTCTCTTTATTTTTAAAAAAGATATAATATCCACATGTCTAATCCCTCAAGTATTTACTATACATACAAAGTTGTTATAGAGATGCTGGAATAAAAAAGGAAAAAGAAGATAACAATAGCCTAATATCGATGACTGTCCAATCAGCCTGTTTCGGAAACATTAACAAGAAACGAAATCAAAATCGTCAAGAAAGGCAATCTAAAGGTGATAAGCAAACGCTTTGAATTTCAGTCGCAAAGATTAAAATCGAACTACACTCATAAAAATCGCTTCACCAACATACGGAATTTGCCATCTCTTTTTGAAAAACCGAGAAAAAATAGCAGTTATTATTGCCATTGTTTACCTTCGCCCAGCAGAGAAATATCAAATAATCCGTACTTACTGTTGCATGAGTGATCGTTCGGAATGAAATCAGAAGGCCATTTTATCTTCATTCTGCGCCCCGGCTCGGCCGTCCCTGCGCCAGATTAGGGCGCCCGGGTGTCACTTTAAGGAGCCCAGAACCCGACACCGCGCGCGAGGGAGACGGGAAAGCGAAAAAATCTCCTGTTTCAGTGTCGATTGCAGGCAAGATACGAACTGATGATTTATTACGGCCATTGGGCGGTCGCCGATCACGTCACGGACTATATTTTATGTTTGGAGGATCCCTTTCCAAAAATAAAAAAACAAAGGGGATGAAACAAGCTCTGCCTATGACCAATTACGGATCGTCTCCCATATAATACAGTCAAAAACAAAATTCTCTACGTTAAATAAATAGCTACGAGCTTAACAAGACAGCGATCTGACTTCCCAATAGATTGGAGAAAATTTTTAATTTTTAATACAACGGAAAAGTTTAATCACGAGAAGTTACAATGGAAATATTTATTGCAAATGTTGTCTTCACAAAACCGAATAAGTAAAATATATAAACATGATATATAACATCCATGATATATAACATTTTCTTGAGTTTCAATATTAATACGTTTCTTATTTGAAGCATAAATTTTATGAATTATTCTATTACTGCCATGATTGAAGCTTTATATTTTTGGTAATCTATGACTACATGTAACTTCTGTAATGTTTACAACCCAATATTCAACGTTTGCAATACGAAACCCTTCATGATTCTAAACTGACCTTGCCAAGCGTAATTTGAAAGATTTACCATACTAAACACAACAACCAGCATATCTAACGTAAAGTAAAGCTTACATCAATACTTTAATGAATTTTCGAAGAATGGTTCGAGAAGCTCCTCCCATCGTCGACTTGCTCACCAGTTCAATGTATAAGAAGTATGTTTTCACCCAAAATCTGGCAGTTTGTTATTAAAGTGGTGCCCGACCGACGGAGAGAACTTTTAAAAACAATAAGAAGAATATAAAGGCATAAATTATGAATGGAAAACACTGTAAAGACAACACCCTGTGTTACTGAACCTAAAGTAAATAGGGATGAAAATGCGAAAAGGAATATTCGATTACAGAGGGATCTTCGCATCTCCCGGGTAGTTAAGTTAGTGGAATACCACCCTCAAAGTTTTTATGACCTTGGCAAGAATTTTGTGAAGCCATTACACAGGGTGCCACAAATACACTAACTCATGGTACAACAGTCCGAATTCCTTTTCAGCACTGTGGACCAAGGCCTGCGGTGCACATCTCCGCTTTCATGACCGTGGGATTTGGGGTGCCATACAGCATATGTCTCGGTCAGGTGGTCAACCTGCGCGGGACCCCCAGAATTAGTTCCCAGAAGCATGGTTGGTCCTCATTTTATCGACCACTCAAGGGATGAAAGGCATGAGTCAACCTTGCCTAGTCGCAGGGTGAACTCTGGACCTGTGGTGTGGCAGCTTGACGCTTTACACCGGGCGTCGCCACAAATACATCTTCATTTTAAAAGCAATCTGGCCTGCTTGGGAATTAAACTTTTAAAAAATGTCTCGCCGAGTAGCTTCACGGTGTCATTACCACGATGCTTTATAATGACCTTAATTAATGTCTCCTCTCTTACCAGACCACTGGAGATCTAATGAGTGAAACCCCTACAGAAAGAAATCCTTAAACAAGAAGCATGAAATGATTGCTTCTTTACAACCCCAGTATAACTTCATGCGGAAATTAATTCTGTTTGGTAAAAAGTATCGCTGCCATGAAACCATCGATAACGAAATAACATATTACTTTTTTCTATATTTTGATCAATATATTTTATGACAACTATCTGGCATTACTTATTCTGAGCTCAATAAATCATGTAAAAATGTGCTGTTATATAATTACTATCTACTCTCCAAATATATTAAGTAAAATATATGAACTTTGCATTTCAATGGCTCAAAACAAAGGTTTCAAATAATGCAAAATGTATTACAGGGTGGGTATAATTAAAGTTCCACTTGAAATGGTCATAAAGGAAAACTACTGTACCAAATGTTATCAACTTGGTAATAGTTTAAAGGAGGTCATGGGAATTTATTATTTTCCAGAAAAAAGTCAAAAAATCACCACAGGGGGGAATGGCGCTGTATGCAATATTGTTAAACGACATAAGGGTCGGAATCTAACTTAACCTTTTGTTACACGGTTTAAACATTCTGTATACCCTTCAGAAACATTGACCTAAACAACTTACCATTTAAAGTGTGCGCATTCCGAAAATCGTTTTCCTTACAGATCGCTAATTTGGATTTGAAGCCTGAATTTGGCCCTAAGACATGAAGATATCGGTTTAAAACGTTTTTAAATCGTTTCTAAACGAATCTGTTTGTGGGGTTATGAAAAACCGCAATGGCTTGTAATTGTCCTTACGGCAGGAAGAAGCAAATGATTTATGCAGATTGCGCTTTACACGTCATTTGATTTTCCAGATAAAAGTGAGCCTGTTTGTCAGAGTTATCATTGTTACGAATCGACAATATCCCTAATCATGCAAGACCGTGCTTTCTCGTTAAATGTTATTATGAATTCGATGCCAATAAAGCCGTGCTTTGCAATGGTATCGTTCAGTAAAAGGAATACGCCGAGGGCCAATGACACCGCAGAGTTTGAGGAAAATGATGGCAAAGTTTTGAAGCCACGGGTTTGTTATCTATTGCACCTGGGAGGGGAAGGAAACCTACTTCTGTGGGAAACCGAGGAGGCTGTTGCATTAGCAGTGGAGGAAGCAACAATGAAAGCACACACGGTACGTGCAGCGTACGCGCTGTCGCACCTCGAATGGGACGTACCATGGGGTACGGTGTACAAAATTGTCCATAAAGTGCTGCAGTTCTACCCATACCAAATCAGACATGTTCAAGAACTTAAACGTAACGATCCTGCTGCAAGAGAATCTTTCGCTTTGGAATTCCTTGCACGGGTTGGATATGGGGCAAACATTGGGCCATGGAACATTTTGTGACAGATGAGGCCCATTTTTTCCTAAATGGCGATGTCAGCACCCATAACTGCAGGATTTGGGCCAAACAAACCCCTCATGTTATCTACCCAGTTCCATTGCATTCTCCTAAAGTCACCGTTTGGTGTGGTGTGGCAGCTAGTTTCATAATTGGATAATTTTTCTTTGAAGAGCAGTCGACAGCTGGACCTGTTACATGCACTGTGACTGCAGCTCGCTTGAGTCAGTGTTAAGATGTTTCGTGATACCTGAACTCCAGCAACGTGGCATTTTAGACACTACGATTTTTATGCAGGACGGGCCCCATCGCACATTGGTACATGTGTCACACTGTACTTAAAACAGCATTTCACGAATGAACAGATAGGATTATAGGCCGAAACTTCTCCACAAAATGGCCCCCCCGGTCATCAGATCTCAATCCCTGTGACTTCTGGCTATGGGGTTATCTTCAAAAGCACTATTTATGTGATAATCTAAAGAATTTGGCGAATTGAAAGATGCGATACACCGACATGCCGTAACATTCCTCCTGATATGCTAAGAGCTACTGCTGAGAATGCAGTAATGCGATTTAACTTGCTTTCGGGAAATGGTGGACGCCACAGTGAACATGCTTTGTAACACGTTTCAGAAAACGATTAAACACATATTAAATCGATGTCTTCATGTCTTATTTCGTTTAACAATATTGCATACAGCGCCATTTCCCCCCTGGAGTTTTTGAACTTTTTTTGAGGGGGGCGGAAAAGAAATTCCCATGACCCTCCTTTAAACTATTATCAAGTTTGAGGACATTTGGTCCAGTAGTTTCCTTTTATGACCAAAGTGGAACTTTAAATATAACCACCCTGTACATCTAAATTAACACTTGTGAACATAGCCATGGAACTTCAATCATCCTTATAACTGGTGTAATCCATATTTTTTCAGTTTTTAAAATCTCTATTGTATACATAGAACATTTAATAGATTTCAATATAAATATGCATAACCGGGATACTGTTGACTTTATTTTATTCCTTCTTACAGAAATATATTCCTAATATTAACTTCTTGTAATGTAGCTAGCATTAGCAGGAAGACATTTGGTATGACACGTGTAAAAGTTCCATATCATGGACCCATAAAAATATTCTAGGAAATTCGTTTTTAATGTACTAACTATTGAATGACAGCCTGCATCTCAGGGGGAAACTTTATGCATGCAAGTACATATATAATATCAACCAATCAGATATCCATTCATTAATGTTTCTTTTCTGATCATTTTAATTCTGATGCATTAGGTAGTTTGAGATGAGGGATTTGCAACGATAAACTGAGCTCGAATCTTATTTTCTTTCTTACCACCATTCTCTGACTATTAATGATGCAATTCATACTACATAAATATTACTCAGTGAATGGGCAAGAAAAACTTAATTCACTGTACGTATTTGCAAAATAGGGTATTTAAGTGATAATTTTGTTTTACTGGGCGATTTACTCAGCTTGCTGATTAGGTGAATTATATTTGTTAATCATTCTTCAATTTTAGGCAGCTTAAAAAGTGATTTAAAAATTACATTTATGATCGAACAACACGTAAATACACTAAAAGTTCATTAAAATAATTAGAGTATTTCTTTTAATCCCGGTAATTCTAATCATCTCTTTTTTAAGCTTATGAAGCTATAATCAGAACCACGATTGGCATATTTTCTTCTTATTTCAAAGTAAAAAACAAAAAGCAGCACCATTTTTCAACAGCTGTTAATAATTCTGTAAGCTCCAATGATAAATTACGAGAGCAGCCATTAAAGATGTCTACGGGCTATAAGGGATTTACTTTAAATTTTATAGACAAATCGTCTGATATTTGTGTAACCTATTCATACGGTTTTACAAATAACCTTTAAAAGACACAAAATTATAATTCCCCCAAAGTTATGCTTTTTTACAAATACACGTATGAATTATAATATATCGAAATTCTGATACACAATAAACTGTGCATAAAACAGAATAACTACACTTTCCTACTTCATTTGGCAGAAAATTATTAAATGATGTAGACTATGACCGGTGTACAAAGAGTTTCTTACCATTTCGGCCATGCAGTTAATACGAAAAAGTTATATGATGGTAAAATACTATGCATTTGATATTACAACTTTATTTACAATGAAGCAATTTTAATAGTGACAGATGTAGTCTACAAAATTGTCCATCCTCACATATGCTGATCACACTTGCTGGTCTATAAAGAACAAACAAATATTGCATATACTCATAAAGAATGTCTTTCTTTACAGATTAATTAGAACGGATAATAACATATGAAGCTGAAAAACAAGAAGTTTCACCTAGAACCTTCAAAAATATCCAATGGTGGTTTACCTCCACTGCCCAAGTTGTTACAGGAATAATGCTTTTTTGCAACAATTACGAAAAGAAAACATTAATATCTACTTTATAATCACAAGGTTTGACTCAGGTTCTTAGTAACGGTTAAATTTTTTCCCAAAAAAAACAAGAATTCACACATTGACAGGTGCGTGATTGTAGGACCAAAATCGAAAATTTAAAAAACAATCGATACTTTCACAAAAACTTCACTCATAGAACTTTTGCTTGTTGGTGTCACTGGCAAACAGATTTGTCTTGGTTATGATAATATCAGATAAGAACGGAAGTATGTACTTCAGCGAGTTTTACATATTATTGATAAAAATTATTTAAACGTTTTATTTATTTATTTTGTAAAAGTTTGAAGTGAAAGAATAACAAACCTCAAGTTGAGCAACTGCGTGTCTTAGCATTTTATTCTTACGCTGGTGATTCCATGTTTAATGGCAGCTCATGTTAGATGGTCCAGAAAGAATCTGCCCAGAAGAAAGAGAGACGTGATTTTTTTTATATTGATTTCAGGAAACAATACAGTATATTTTCTTTTGGAAGGACTTGGAAGACTACATATTTTTTTCTTTCTTCTCATAAGCGTGTCCTTTTTTCTAGCATGGGATTTGTGTAAACAGTTAATCGTTCTGTTTCTTGTTTATACTTTTACCCACATGAATTTTGCTTTCTATTGCATACTGACACAAAGTTCATTAACTTTCCAAAATATAAACACACGTACTTACACAAACCTAAAGACACATTTGTACGCTCAAACACATGTTCAAACACAACATCATTTTAGAATTTTATTTTTTTTAGTGACAGCGTAATTTTTTTATTTTTTTTTTCTGGAAGTAGCTTAAAACAAGAGATGATTTTTTTAAGCCCCTCTTACTAGTGTGTGATGTGAGGAAACAGTTGCATTTTTCTTTGTTTATTCCTTGTCACACACAAATTTTGCTTTCTGACACAAAGTCTATGAAACTCTGAGATATACAGACACATACGAAATGTAGTTTCAAACAAGCACACAAGCCCGTGTATAAACAGACACATTAGTTTGAAGTACGGTTTTGCAGCCTTTCGTAAACTACCTCCTCTATCCTTCTCTTCATATATTATCTTTCTCTCATGTAGGAAATAGTCATGTGAATAAAGATGCACGAAAACTAAATATTTAAATTTATAATACATTGTTTATTTTGAAAAAGTGGCATCAATGAAGGGAAATTTTAACATAAAGTAACACCAGCTCAGTTAACAATGCAGGTGGGTACCGATTGAGTCAATCAGTCCTTAGATTTCATATTATATAAACGTTTGGAGACAATGAACAATAAAACCGAGGTTAGTGTTCACGAGCCAAAGTGATCGAATTTATTACTAATAAGCTTTACGTTTTAATTACTATCTAATCAATACTGAACAGCAGTTGCTCCAAATCATAAAAAACTGTATTAAGGCAATAGAGTTTGGTTCAACATGTTCCTTGCATGCTTAATATGAAGAAAGTCTTGGGACATGGTAACCTTCGTAGATCAAGTGAGACCTGTTACATTATTCTACTGGTGAATGAAGCTTATGACAGCAGTGGTAGTTCGATTTAAGATACGACCACAGTACCGAATCACCCATCTGTCTGACTGTCATCTTAAACATTAAAAAGGATCGAATACAGTAAGCGCCAATCCTCCAAGCCACTATTCTAAAAGTTCCGCAGTGGATCTGTGTCAAAAGCTGGATAATTTATTCACCTTCTCAAAGAGTAATGTTATTATAATCGGGTTCAAAAGAAAAGTGGGATTTTTACAGAGATTGGTCCAGCTGGGTACAACTTTAGACGCAGCATTAGATGACGATTTATTTAATAGTTGATGTCGAAAGGTCTAAAACTTTTAGAACCTTGTGCCTCTCCTGTTTGTCAATAAATAGTTTTTATTCAACTGACATGTTGTGGACTGCATTCAATGACCCATTGAATGCAGTTTTAAATGAAGCAGAACCTCTGCAGCCTTCAGTTGCAGAACTAACTGAAGCTGTTAAAAGCTGTTACTAATATCCGTTGCTTTTCTGGGTTCATTTCCTTGGGTCTTGCAGAATGATCACGGCGCAAATGTGTAATATCCTGGACTTCCTGGTGCTAGATACGTCCCACAATTGCATTATATCGAGCCATCATGTCTCTCTAAAAGAAATTAACCCATACTTGATAACATAATAACTTGATTCTTTTTTTTATATTTCGCCAGGGTATGCCTGTTACATATACGTAATGGTCGGGTGGGTGGTCTTATAATGCCGAATATTCAGTTGCGTATCATATAAAATACCATACATCTGACTTCCGCCTATTGTGGGTAATTTTACTAGGGTCCTTTATTTTATTTTATGGTTCATATTAATGTAAAATACAAAAATGTTATGCATTATAAAAATTAATTTTTATTTTTTATAACGTATTATTTAATATGGTTTGCTACAGCACCGAAAAAAAATTCTATGTTCAGAACAATCTTGATAACTTTCAGAGGAAGTGAAGTATATTGAAGAATCCCGTTAGTCGTATAATATTTATAGGATTAATAATCTCGTTGTGACTTTATTTTTATAAAATTAGAACCTCATTTTTTCATCGATATGTATTTTTTTTATCGGAAATAAAAACGAGCTCTTCAAAAGATTGGGGGTTCTCGAAGATTGTAATACCTTTTTCTATAACAAGCGCGGTGTTTGATGACGTAAAGAAACAATGCAGACGAATATTAAAATCGCAGAGAAAAATCCCTAAGAATGGGATTTTCTGCAGCGCCTCTAGAGATCATTTCCCCGCATCTTCTTCGTTTTTGATAACAAATGGAGTTCGTTCTCAATTAGAACTCAACAAAAAGGGCTCTTTTTCATAATGATCAAATTCCCACGAGGAAATGCATATTTATTCACATTGCTCAATGTGTTCTTATCACAAAAATATTTTTTAAAGAGAAAAATGAACACACGAAATTCTCAGAGCGCCATTAGAATGAAGAGAAAAAAACGAGACACATAAGCAAGCGGCATCGGCTTTGAGATTTTTTTTTTTACTTTGTCCTGTAAAATCAGTCGTTGAAGAGAATTTTTTTTCATTATTATATTTTTATCTGATTTTAGCGAATAAAAACGGGAATTGTTTTTGTTTGATTTGTCATTCAAAGCGCGATTGTTTTTATTTGTTATTATTTTAGGGCCATTCAGCATTACTGATTTTTATGGTTGGAAAATGGCAATTGAAGAGAGCATAGGAATGCGGAACCCCAAATGTCATAAATTAATAATAACTTGCACAGTGTGGGTAGAAAAAAATATCGTAATGAATACTAAAAACTTGTGGCCGCTTTTTGATGAAGTACTGAAAAAGTAAATAAGACATGAAAAAGGAGAATTACTGCCACATAATCAATATTCAATATTTTTTCCACTAGCATCTAATAGAAAAACTGAAAATGTAATCAAATTTCGCTGTAGAACAATGAACTTTACCAAATTTCTATTTAAATATCATTCAATTCCATATAATAATAGTATATTATTAAATTCCATAAATATTGAGATACATTTTTGGAACTGTCGATGTGAATTGTTAATAATATTAAAAATAACTCCACAATATGCTCTTCAGATTTTATGAGATCGCTACAAAGACAATTTATACCCTGACTACCATTATACAATATTGGCATTAAACTAATCTTTACAAGGTACCGTTAAATTATAAAAAAGTCTTGTAGTCCTATTCGATGCTTATTAAGCTATGTCACAATAGACTAATTTATTTCTGTGATACAATGATTCATCACAAAGCAATGAAGTTAGTACTCAGAATGAATAACAGGATTAAGGTGACTGCCTACGTGAAATGCCATTTTCTGACTATTTTGGTCAATTTTATTTTTTGTAAGAATCGAGTAGTTCAATATTTTCTCTTTTCAAAACTTTTTGATTTTCATTCTACATAAATTAAAAGCAGAGTTATAGATATTTAAAAAATATCATCTGCTGTAAAATTGAAGTGATAAACAACTTTAATTGCGTTTTTCTCAGAATTATGTTTTTTAGCACAAATCTCTACCCTTATGATGATATCTCACATACCAATGAGTATAATTTGATAAAATTTTCAGGAAATGTTTTAGATGCTATTGTCAATGAAATGACGTACAATAATTGATGTATACTTTTTTTTTTATTTGGGACTGTTTTTATTAGGAAAGGAATGACGAATCGGAGAAAATTTTCATATTGGATCATAAAATTGTCTGTATTATTTTTGCATTTTAAAATTTCTCTTAGATTGTAGGTCATTTTGAAGATAACTGTCATGTGTATCATGTGTGAGAAGGAAATTAAAAATATCAGCATTAGAATTTTGTGCATAGTGATAGGCGTTTTAAGCTAAATTTCAAATTGACCAATTTATAAAAAAGTATGATATTTACAGGTAAGTTTTTGTTCATTTTTTTATTTTTAAGTGATATTCTACCATAAAAGATCCCCAAATCCTTTAATTTTTTTTTAAAATTGGCTCCGAATGTAGGCAGCCACATTAAGAACAGGGATTCCATACAGATGATTATTCAAATGGCTCATTAGTCAAATATGATATACTTGGCAACTAAAGTCCCGATTATTTTGGTAGTACCCCAAAACACGGGAAATATCTAGACCAGTAGATACTAGTCGTCGTGCTGCGTTTCTGATGGCAGGAAACATATGAATAAGGGCAATCAGAGAGAAACGTGTTATATACAAACATAGATATATGAAAGAAGCACAAGCTACTGCTACATTAATCAAACATAAAATGTACCACCAGCAATAATTCTAACAGACCTAGGTGTTAAGTTTGAGCATGAATTCAAGTAGATGTTAGAAACAATATTTAGATCATAAGATATTAGCTAGTATACAGGGTTAGCAAGAAATAAGTATCCCAACTTCAGAGGGCTCTGGAATGCGTTCTATTTGTCCAAATGAGATAACATTTGAACTACAGATAATTCAAATGATGCGAATGACATTTATTTTAAAAAATAGTACAAAATTCTGCAGATAGGTGGGCGCTGTATTACACATAAAACATTTAATATGCTTTATAAATGTTAAATAATGATAAAAAAGTAGCATTGCAACTGCTCAATATGTCCCTCTTCATTTTCAACAATGAGCTCTAATCGGGAAACCATATTTTCTACAGCTGACAGGAGTGGGTCTGCCGGAATATCAAGAACATGGCACCGAATGCTGTCCTTCAGGATAGATATTGTCCTTCAGGAAACCCCACAATCAAAAGTCGCAGGGAGTGATATCCGGAGAACGAGGAGGTAATGCTGCAGGGAAATGACGGCTGATAACCCGTGCATCTCTGAAATGCTGTCTTAGCAATTGCTTTACACGATGATCAATGTGAGGAGGTGCGCCATCCTGCATGAAAAGGACGTCCTGTAGGCATCCACGCTGTTGAAGTTCTGGGATTAAAAAATCCCTCAGCATATTCGGTACCATTGTCCTGTGACGGAACAGGTTTGGATTCCATTTCAGTTATCTCTTCGAAAAAAATGCGGTCCATTCATAAAAGTAGCCGTAAAACCACACCATACTGTCACTTTTTCAGGATGCAGGGGTATTTCCTGAATAGCGTGAAGATTTTCCGTTGCCAAAATTCGACAGTTGTGGGTGTCAACTTTCCCATTGAGACAAAAGTGGGTTTCGTCAGTCCACAGAATGTTCCATGGCCAAGTGACGTCAACCACAATTCGAGCAAGGAACTGAAGTGCAAAGTTTTACGAACCTCTGAGTCCCCGTCCTGCAATAGGTGCAGAGTCTTTATTTTGTAGGGATAAAAATGCAAAATCCACCGTAAGATTTTTCGTACAGTGGAATACGGCATATCCAGTAGACGGGAAACAACTGGCACACTCATCCGGCGACTGATTGCTGGTTTCCAACGATTGTGGTAGCCATATTTTGACAGTAGAATACTGGATTTGCTTTCGTCCTCTACCCGGAAGAATTCCAAGTTGCCCAGTTCTTTCAATTTCTTTATCATCCTGCTTAGGACACATGGAGACATTGGACCTCTTCGTATCTGCTTCATACGGTTGAATTCTTTTGCAGCTGCAACGGAGTTCTGCTGGTTCTGGTAGAAAAAAATTACCAAATAGCGCTTTTTCTTGCACGTAGGCATGATGTGCAGAGAAGTAACTAATCCGCCTTCTTTTTATCCAAAGAATAATGCTAATAGGCATGCGCTGTAACGCAAATGATTTTTCCCATTTCAATATATACAAATAAATAACATTTGTGGTACAGCTCCACCTATCAGAGGCATTTTGTACTATTTTAATTTTTTTTTAAATTCTAGGGGCTTCGCCCCTAGGCTCGCTACGCTCGCTCCTCTGTGATGGCTGATAGCGAAATACATAGGGCTGATTCACGGGTAATGTAACAGCTTCATCCATTTACTGTTGTCACCCTTAATGCGAAGGGCGTTTCATCACTGTTGAATTATCAGCTTTAAAATTCAATTAAAAATCAAAAATTTAAGATATAGACTTGAAATGAGGTTTATATGAATAAGAAGACTTTCAGCTTCCAGATGATGTAAATATTTTCTTTGTAAGATAAAAACTTCAGGAGCATCGATATTACATCCACATAGGGGACGATATTTCTTGAAAAACTGTGTTTCATTTTTGATGAAAATATAGTCTGTTTTAAAATATTTTTAAACAAATGAGGTCTAGTTTGAAAGAGAAAATGTGTGTAGTCTTAGATTGTAAAAAGATCAAAATTCTACGATCATCTTTTGGCGAGTTATCGTAGTCTGAAGATGAAAAAGTCAATATTTTCCCACAAACCCTAAAATAAAAAAAAATTAAGTCCGACGAAGATGAGACATGTCTTACTTTGGTCCCCCCATTTTTCTGCATCCATTGGTATCGCTCTCGACACCATACCCCCAGCGGTTTCAGAGGAGACAGTGTGACAAGCTTTTGACATCGGCAACGGGAGTTACTTTTTTTTAGAATATAGAGAAATGTCAAGCGCATCGTTTAAATTATTTTTAGTTCAAATTTTATCTCATTTGAACGAATAGAACGCATTTTAGAGCCCTCTGAAAAGGAATACTTATTTCTTGCTAACCTTGTAGTTTATTCAGCGACTAAAAAGTATGGATAAAGAGCAAGGAGAGAGAGAGGGTGTCGATGCATACAATACTCTAGCACGAGTAATCATTTTTAAGTGGACCACTAGTGATACATGAGTCAATCGAGTTACGAGAAATATTCTTGGCACTTTATGTTAAGCAGATAATAGTAGAAAACTTTCCTCCAAAAATATTTTAGAACATTTATTAAATACAGCCCAATCTTATTTTCTGCTTTTTAATTATTATTATCAATAATAATACATTCAAAAGTTGGTAGTGGATATGAAAATACTAAATTAAATTTTAATGGTATCCACAAAATCACCCCAATATTTCAGGATAATTTAAAGAATTCTTCAACTCAGCTTTTTTTGGTAATTACTTAAATTTATACAGCAAATATATTTCATATAATTCATTACAAATATCAGATTTTAATGTATATTTAAAAAAATAATTTTCACCGAATGCAATTTAAGAATTTTAATCATTCATTTATGTAATTCAAAGCACTGGCATTTTTTTTATTCTGAAGATAATTTGAAATTCACTTATAAATCAATTTTTGTAGCATAAACTAACATTGAATATTAAATTAAAAGTAATTGTGAGATTTAAAGGTAGTTTTCGTTTTAGCGTTTTCAATTATTTAAGCCTCCAAACCATAATCTCGTCATAGTTAACACAGTATTAAATAAACATAAACTTAAGATCAATAGTATTTTAACCCAAAATTATTTTTCTTGAAGGGAAAAAAACTGTGATTTTCAAATGTGCTGTCACAGAACAAAGTTTGAATTAAAATACGATCCCATATCATGGTCAAATGGACTTCAAGAAACTAAATAATAGTCTGGAATTTCTTGCAAAAATTTAAAATAATAGCACTCTGTAAATTTCTTTTGCTATCTACTGACGTTAATTCCTATTAGTTGAATCCGATGATCATGGCTGAACTATTTTTCAAATGGAAATTAGCCATGCAGAATCTGCATTTATTATTACTTTGAATGGTTTATTAATGGATCATCCAATGGATCCCAAATATTGCATTATTGTAAATGCAATAAAAATCATCATTTATTTATTTCTGTCCTTAAACTAGGAGCTGAGATACTCTTTTCTAAATTCCAAACACTCACCGAATAATATATGGGATTAGAATAATAGATGCGCCAAGAACATGATTACACATACCGATGAATAATTTAACAAATGTCTTAAATATCGTAATTATTCTCGGTTAATATTTAATATGGAAAATGAAACGGAGGTGTAGAGCCTTGTTTATTTTTATGTGAGGAGGCGAATATATTTTCCAGAATATTAACGTGAATAAAACTATTACTGATAGAAAAATGTCACTTAAAGTATGAATATTTGATGGGCATTAGCATTTCATTGTAGGATAGAGAAACAAATATCTAGGCAGTTTTAAGTACCTTTGTTCACCATAAATCCTTTTAAAGTCAGAAAAAAATATGAATAAGGGCATTGAGAGAAAAAAAGTCGTTACAACAGATTATATCCAAGCATATTAGTCAAATACGAAATGCACCGTTACCACACATATGATACACATAGGTGTTAAGTACGTTGTTGGTACCAGTTTAAGTAAGTAGATATTAGTTGATGTAGTAGCAAGTAGATATCAGTAGCAATATCTAGGTTAGTAAATATTAACTGCTGCATTTGACCGATAAAAATGGAAAAGAGTAGCGAGGCATAGACAGTCGTTAAACACTATATACGATCACATTTAATCAATTTTAAACGTACCAATAAGAAAACACGAGTCAACCTGAGCAATAATAATGCTCCTGGTTCTTGATGTGTAGAAGATATTAGAACTAAACATTTAATAGAAATTGAGATATGATTCATTTATTTATAAAATATTTCTATTATTTATTAATATTTGAATACGGGAATTAGATGATTTAAGGTTTTTTTAGAATGAACATCTTCGTTTTGTGGTGAAATGAATTTCTGCAATACATTTAAAGTATTTTAATGTCACTACCTGAATTTTTACATACCTATAAAAATTAAGAACGTCGGACATACATTCTCCAAATAAATTTAATGATATATCTTAATTATATCTCCTATACAAGATGAATAATGTGTGCTTGGTTGTCAAAAATTTAAATAAATCTTGTAAATGTAGCAATAGTTGAAAAATTATCGTTAAGAAATCAACAATTTTTGGAGATAATTACAATTAGCCATCTAATCGACTTATGTAATTATGCAGTTAAATACATGAAACAAATAGACTGAAAGCTACTTTTATGGCTCAAAAATATTATTTGGCAGAAATTTTACAGAGAGCTATCGCCGTTTAGAGACAAAACAGTCAAACAGTATGACAGCAAAATGCTTAATTATTTCTAGAAAACGAGAATAGATCTCTGAAAGAATTAAAAGCTTTTTTAACCGTTGTCCAAAGAGCTGGGCGATGGGGAAAAGGAAAGACTATGCCTTTGGAAGATCAATATACATCTGTAAGGACATGTCGAAATAGGCTATTGACAGCTAGATTCCCCGTCCCTTCTTTGGAGATAACAGCTGCCATTACAACTTGTGTGTCAAGACAAATTGTGCACTGATGACTTCATGAAGAAAGCCTTTACACTAGTAGGCCAATGATTTCTGTTCTTCTAATCTCATATCACAAAACAGTATGTCAGGATTGGTGCACAAAGCATAAGAGTTAGAGACAACGGCAGAGGATTTATGGTAATGTTTACTGACAAGCTAAGATTCATGTTCTCTAAAACTATACCATTTCATACGTTGAGGTAATAAACGTCTCTAAATGTTTCCGCCAACATCGGGACGCGTTTTATCACGAAACCATATGGTGTAGAGTGGTAACGTATTAGAGGAATTCCCGTCTCCGCACATTTCCCCCAGATGATAATTGACTTGAAAGGTATATCGACATGAAATTTTTTAAACCTATAGAAGGTTTTTCAAAGGAGCATTTTTCTCTATTTTTTTTATTTAAATTTTTTATGTATTATAAAGCTTGTCAATACACAACTGTGCTAGTTGACGATTCCCTTCAGACAGACAATAAGTACACAGCATGATATGGCAAGCCAAACCTCCAATTATAAAACCATATAGGAATTTTTCTAGACGTTATAAGACGCTGCTTAGTGGAGGATCGGTACCCACTGCTTCAAATTTTAATAAATATATTAATTACCTTATGGCATCCTATTGTGGTACTTGTGTTAGAGCTTGGAGGGAACACAAAACCTATAATTATCGCAAATATTTCATAAAATTTTGGGGATTTTCAAAGCCTTTTTTCATGAGATTTCCTTTACAAACTTTTTACTTATTTTTCACATGCAATTTTCACTTATTCCTGCTGATAAAATCGGTGTTTACGGAAGTGTTTTTACCAACCACCAAAATTAATGAAATTTCCCCCAAAATAGTCTGAAAAATTGCAGCTTTACGAAACACAGTTAATTTCCAACAACTGTGTTTTAAAGGCGGTTTAATACAAAATCAGGAAAAAATCATAGCTTTTGCTCTTAATATACTTGAACTTGATCTAAAGATATTCCTACATAAAATAGCATAACGTCAGAACATTTAACACGAATAAAAATTATATCCGTTAAACTTTGTATGTCTAGATCTACTAAATCGAAACATGTCATTTTGTGACTAAAGGTAGCAGATTGAAAATGACAGAATTGTCTCAGGGATCGAAAGTTTTCTCTTCAGGAATGATTTAGTATCTTTGTCACTGTAACCAATAATTTCATTTACTGCCCTTTTCGAACCAAAAGACTTTAGCTTATTTTAGTTACCTGCACAGAATATTACTCATGTCTATTATTTCCTGTTTACGTTTCAGCCCTAATTATATGTTTTAAGAAATACAAAATTGTGAAACTTAATTCTAATAATTAGTGCGTTCTAAAAAGTCTTTTGCAAAGAGTTTTGTATTTTAGAATACAAATTTCATTATTTAGTTGAATGGTTAGCTCACATTCCCTCTCCAAACGAATTTAATATGGTTCTACTTGATGGTTAAGACAAACACTGCAAAATTATATATGATGATATAGAAATGAGTGACAAATTTTTAATAAATTACAACTGAATTATGTCAGTTTCAAGATGCAATGATAAATGGCTATAAATATAAATGTCACGAAGTAATATATTTATAAATATTGGTTCTAACTGTACTCCACTAACAAATGATACTGTGACATAACACAGAAGTAAATAGGTCTCTGTTGTTGTTTATTATAAATTTTCTTTCATTCGTGATTCACCTTGATAGACTTTTTAAGACAGCACATTTTGACTAATACAATAGCTAATACCTATAGGTAATATGTGAAGAAAGATAGTGTAACTGAAACTTAGGATATAAAGAAATCTGGCAGTTGAAGAACAAAAACTGAAACTCGGACTGGGCTATAAGACCACGTGCTATCAACTATTTGATTTCTCTGCACTAAAAAATGTTATTATAAGTTTGTTTATTGAGGCCGTTGCGGCCTTGTGGTACAGCGCGCTGGTTTTCGGTGCTGAGGGTGCTCGGATCGAATCCTGGCGAAGCGCCACTAAAATGCCTCCGTTTGTGTCATCCCTTCACAGGGAGCAATGCTGGTCCGCCTATATGGCGCCACCATAATAAAGTGGCCAGCAAAACTGCGGTGAATTATAGGCGAATGTCTTCGCGACAAGTGCCTCCACATTAAAAAAAAAGTTTGTTTATTGAATAACATGAAGCTTGATCTAAAAATTTCAGAAGAATTTTCGGACTCAATAGGTGGATTATTTCTTTTTATAATTTTATATTTGTTAGAGGAATATTTAACATTAATTAGTTTTCCACTGTATACGTTAAAAATTAAATACATACCTAATTTTTCTCCTCATCCTTGGATAATTTTTAAAATGATGTTTTAATGTATATTTTCTTTTTTCTAATCGACAAAATATTTCGGACATTAAACATTTTCTAATAGGGATGAAACTCTAGTTGAAAGTCATTAGAGCTGCAGAGGCCGAACAACTAAATCACTCTTATGGACTTTATGACAGTTAATCTGAACTCAGATTGACTCTAATAAATTTTATAGTTAATCTATGTACAGTTAGAATTAGAGAAATTTGTAAAAGTTTCTAAATATTAGTGGAAGTAAATATTTAAAATTTCAATCGTATGATCTGTAATTTCGGAGCCTACCAAGTTCGCAAATATTATCGAGAATCATTGATTTTAGCTTTCTATAATATTTTGCGACAGTCCATATTTTTAGAAATGGGGGGGGGGGCACAAACCGTGAAAAAAAACCTTATATCAATTTAAAACAATCCCTTTTTCTTTACGACCACCTAATATGTATCTTTCAAAGCAGTGTTAACCAATATAAAATTCTATGTTGGCTTTACTATTTGAAACATTGATTACCGACACGATATTACCACTTACAATGAAACGAAAAATCATCATTATCTTTCTGCTAGATGCGTTATGTCTTCAGACAAATTATTCCATATATATGCAAAACATTTTGTTATACAAGTTTTTAGTTTTTCTTATAGATACTCTTTCAAGTTTCATTAATCTCAAATGATTGAAAAAATAAGTTTTCTCCCCGCAGTATTTTTAATGAACTAATCACTTACATAAATATAAATCTAGATTCGTAATACTTTATTGTGTGCATATCATCTATAATCTTGAAATATTTTTTCGTAATCACTTTTTTTTTCAGAAAGCAATTCCTTAAGTTTCCGTTCCCTTAAATTATTCGTACAATCAAAAATTGTTTTCAGATATTTTCTCTTAATACTTATTTCGACAAAGGATAATAAATATGTAAAAATATGGTGCTTATTTGTTTCTGTGAAAGTTGATTTTATAAATGTGCTCAGAATATATCATTTGTTCTAGTAACTAATGCGAATAATTGTACCAGTTTAAGAAAAATAAATACAATCATGCAATTATTTTACTGTAAATTAATATGAAGGCTAACACAGTCTTACAAAACAAATATATATATTTAATATTTTCACAACTATAAATCGAGATTTAGAAGAAGTGATTTTATTTCTTTATTTATGCTGAAGAATATTCATTTAAGGTAGTGAGAAAAAATATTCCGATTTTAAACAAGGGGAAAAAAATACATGTTCTATTCACCATTTTCATCTTTCGCTCGAATTTCAAACATTTCCTTTTATACTCGTTTTTTGAAAAATTTAAATCTTTCTTTTGAATAAATACATTTTTTTCCACCGTAACGCTCTGTATTAAAATTAAAAAAGAATCTTAGAAATAGTAAAAGGTAATGACTTTCCTTTAGTCACAAATACAATTTTGAGTCCGCAAAATTTCAATAGTAAAAAAATATGGTCCAAAATTACGAACAAAATCAAAATTGACTGCTTATCAAATAGCATGCTTCTCATTGGATTTACATAATATATTGATTTAGAGATTGCATCTTAGAACTGTAATTTTTTCTCCTTTGCATCCGAAGTAGTTATGTAACATCTAAGGATTTCTTATTCAGTGCTTGCGTCTTGGCAGTTCAAGTAAAATAAAGTTTTTATTTGCAAGATTTTAAAATTAGACCCTGAAATTCTCATTTTTTGATTATATAGACTTTCTAATCGGGACAAAATTTATTCTACAAATTAAAGTACGGTTTTAAAATAGAGTTTATATTACACTGTTACGTAGTGCAGTTCTCAGAAAAATTATTTTAAGTGTAAAATATCTAACAGAAGGCTTACTGTCAATAACATTTATAAATTTATTTACATTCAATTAAAATGATGTTTTTATGGAATGAATATACACGTGAAGTTCTAATAACTTTTTAAAATTATAAATACTTTCATTGATTTACAAGTATTTTAGATATATAAAATTATGTGTGATAAAGGAAAGAAAATAGTTTTTCATCCCTCAGAATGTTTGTCCCAAATTACACTCTTAGACAAAAAAAATAAAAGAAAACGACACACCAAGAAGGAGTTATCCGAATGGGACGAAAATCGGTAAATGTAATGTACATTTACAGGAAAATAAATGATTACAATTTGAGAAAAATTGGATGATTAATTCAAGAGAAAGAGCTTCACAAAGTGAAAAAGTCAATAATGCGTTAGTCCACATCTGGCCCATATGCAAGCAGTTATTCGGCATGGCATTGATGCATAGAGGTGGCGGATGTCCTCCTGCGGGATATCGTGACAAATTCTGTCCAATTGACGCGTTAGATCGTCAAAATCCCGAGCTGGTTGGAGGGCCCTGAATATAATGCTCCAAACGGGCTCAGTGGGGGAGAGATCCGGCGATCTTACTGGCCAAGGTAGCATTGGGCAAGCAGGAAGGCAGGCGGTAGAAACTCTCGCCGTGGGCGGGCGGGCATTATCTTGCTGAAATGTAAGCCCAGGATGGTGTGATATGGAGGGCAACACAAAGGAATGTAGAATATCGTCGACGCACCGCTGTGCTGTAAGGTTGCCGCGGATAACAACCAAATGAGCCCTACTATGAAACGAAATGGCTCCCCAGGCCATCACTCCTGGTTGTCGGCCAGTATAGCGGAAGACAGTCAGGTTGGTATCCCACCGCTGTCCAGGGCATCTCCAGACACGTATTCGCTGATCATCGGGATTCAATTCGAAGCGGGACTGAAGACAATTCTACTCAAGTTAGTGTCGATTGTGCCCGACACCACTGCAAACGGGCTTGTCGGTGTACAGAGGTCAATGGTAGTCGACGTAAGAGGCGTCGGGAGCTCAGCCTCGTTTCTCTGAGCCGCCTATGAATGGTCCTGGCGGTCACTGAAGAACTAGTTGATCGATGATAATGATGAATCTGGGGCTGTGAGTGCCCCTCTGACGATTGCTCGGTCCTCACGTTCTGTCGTTTCTCTAGGCCGACCGCTTCCTTCTTGACGCTGTGTTCGGCCATGGTTCACTCATCCCTGCCAACATCGTCTAATAGTGGCATCGCTCCTATCCAAATTTCGAGTCATTCGCCGATTCGACCAACCGGCTTCTTTGAGCCCAAGTACACGTCCTCTCTCAAATGGTGAAATCTGCGCATATTGTTCGCGCACCTGCATGCTAGGCATAGTTACTGTCTACCTGAGTACACAGAATGAAATTCGCAAAGAATTTATGAACTGGAATCGAAATTGCTCCTCTTTAACATCCTGTCAGTTGCGCAGTTAAGATGCGCTGAAGCATCACATGTTCATTTATTGGTCGCCAAACTTTAAAATTTTGCATTTTTCCATCGAAACCTGTATGCATATTAATTTGCGTCCAATTTGCATTACCCCTTCTTGGTGCGTAATTTTTTTTTGTCTAAGAGTGTAGATCATTTTATAAGATAATCTTTGAAGCTATCTATTGAAATGTACTTTTTTCTATTAACATTTGCTACATTTAACTATGAATGATTTAATGAATAATTAAGCGGTGACATTAATATAAATAAAAATTTTTTCCAAATATTTCTGTAATTAGGCAGGTAAAACTTCGATTTAACAAAAATGCAAAGTTTCTAATTTTAATGGATAAAATTTACACTAAAAATGGAAGTAGTATTTCGGGATATAATTCCATATACACAATTAATTGTATCAAGTATAATTCATAGAAAAATCGCAATATAAAGCGTAAAACCTGTAACAAGGCTCCTAATCTAGTGCGATTTATAAATTCATTAATATGTAATAAAATTTTATTATACAACCTCAAATGATCCCAAATTTTAACTGCCCAATAATAAGAAAATGTTCGAAGAAATTCACTAATTAGGGAGAATACCCTGTCGGAAGTTTTAGGTTCATTCTCTCTACGGGAAAAAACGACTCTAGCTTGCCGCGGATACGTGAATTGCGGATAAACTAAAGGATGAATCTAATGTCCCGGCAGCCAACTTGATAGGAAACTTTTAGGGATATAGAGGGAGTCATTCCTTCCTGGAGGGGGTCAAAATTGCTATTTGCAACCTTCTTGTTGCATTGTCCATGACAAACCCAAGACGATCTCGTAGTTTGTTGTTTGCGAATTATCCATCAAGCATTGCGAATTATCCATCAAGAGGGAAAATTTTGAGACCTCCTTCTGAGGTTTCAATTACCTAATATTACTAAAATTCATAAAATAAAGTTCTATTTTGTATAGAACTGTGTTTTATGGAGTTAAATAGTTTGGTGGTTAATTCTGTTCTTGTACTGTATCACATACTATACGTGCACTACATGTATTTTCTGTCTGAATCTGCAGACTTGTCTGAGTGTATGGAGGTAGGTGTTAGCCTACCCTCTGTTTTTGTTTTTATTCTAATGCAGAAATCTGTGGATAAAGTGCTTAGGTATACAGAAAAAAAGAGAAAAAGGCAAAACTGCAAAGGAGAACAAAATAGAAAATACATAACCAAGGAAAGCAATTAAGCTAAAATTGGTATAGGATCACGATACAGAGAACGCCCAGTTAAGGTCAAGCAAGACCTGGTGTGCTTATAGTGTTGTGTTCAGTTGCAATCCACAGCAATTTCACGTGAGTCATCGGGAAGGCCTTTCAGGGCCTTGCTCCACATTTTATTTTTAATGTGATTTTGGAGGTCATTAATAAAAGAACCCTCTATTTTCTGCTTTATAATCTTACGTGCAGTTAAATAATGAATTTTATTGGGAACTCAGATGGATCGTCTGTTGGTACTGTATTTTAAGGCACAGTTTATCAATGACAGAACAGACAGAAAATATAACCATAAAATACCAACACTAATCAAATTTTCTGAAAAATGAAGAAACTTGCATCTACGTAGGACATGGCATGACGTCTCCAGAAGAGGAAAGGTGTTTTATGTCATCGAAATTTGAAATGAGTATTTTTTTAATTATTATAGCAATTTTCTAAAGTTATTTAACTTATCGTTTTAAGTATGAGTAGCTCTGAGGTTTTAATTTTCTCTTTATGGTCATCAGTATTGGGAGTTAGTGTCAGAGTGTCTAATGAGATTCTCCAATTTTTCATTTTCATAAGGCTTGCATACGTAAGACCGACAACAAAAACTTTCAAATTATTGATCTTTTTAAACTAAAGTCCTTTCAAGGACATTTCCTTTTACATATTAAGTATTAGAGTCGATGAGTTTTAACACTTTCCTTATCCAAAAATTAAATAAAAGAAAAAAATAGATGGCACTCTTGCATGAAGGTGTAGTTGAATTATGTAGCAAAACTCTTTTTTCCCTTAACAAATTTAATGGTAAAATACGTGGTTTACTACAAAACTTGGGTTATCTCGGAAACTCTTTTGGAATTTCGGAAAAATCAGTTAAAGTCGGTACAAAGAGTTTCGAAACTCACCACCGTGTTTCTTTTATTCTATTTGAGACAGGAAACCAAGATTTTTGTTTATTTTTTATCTAAGAAAGCGGTTTTCTATTCATCTAGGTTGTGAATTTTAATACATCATTTAATACATCATTTGTGAACTAATTGTGAATTTTAATACATAATTTTAATACATCATTTATCTAAATTTCAAATGATCCCCTTGAGTACGTTTATTTAAACATTACCTCCCAACACAAGTAAAACTACCTTTAACTACGGTCTAACCATTCATGCTGCGTCAAAAAAAATTGCTTGTCATGTAACTTACAAATTCAAGTTTCTGGTGTATCCTAAATTAAAAGGTAAATAATTGAAAGATAAAAACTTTGTTTGAATACTTTTTGAAGTATGTAAATGTTTTAAGAGCATATAAATTAAGCTGTACTAGTAGAATACACAAAAATAAAATATTCCGATAAATACGAACGGCACAAAAGGACGTTAATAAATTAAAACAAAACTTATTGCACTCTTGTACTCGATTAAGTCTCAGATAATTTATACTACTTTTAGGATATTCATTCTAGACGTAATGAATCTTTTGAAAAGAAAAGGGGTGTCTAAAAAAATCTGTTAATGTAAGTTTTGTAAAGAGAGACGTATCTCCAAAATTTAAGAGGTCAGCTTTGAAAAGGATTTACTCTTTACCTATGAGTCGGAAAACAAAAAAAAACTGTACTATTCTTGCTGTTATGCATTTGATGAAAAATGTCGAGTTTGATCGGAAGCATGTAATAAGAATTTTCAAAAGTGTCCAAACTTTACGCAACTATAGTTTTTCACTTTTACGTCCAGAGACATAAGTACGAATACAAATTCCGTGTTTCTTTGGCCTTTCTGGTTACGGAAAGAAAAGACGCTATTTTTATGCCAGTTACGTCTACACACTGTTTGAGAAATAGTGGTGTAAATGTATTATGCTTTCTTTCCTTCGAGAATTGAAGGTAAATGTATTTTGAAAAATAAAAAAATACTTTTCAATAAATATTTTTTAATAAAAGTGCCAATTACTTTTATCAAAAAGTAAATATATTTTTTTTAAGTTATTTTTTAAAGCACTTATTTCTATGTATTTACTATAATTTTACTTACTTTTCAATCATTACAATATAGTCTAGTCTATAAATAAATATATTATGTGTGAAAAAATCAGCCAGCAAAACTTTTTACACCTTGTGTTAAAATTAAATATCCAGGTGCGATTAAATTATACACTAGAAAAAAGTGTGTTAAATATTTAAAATAGCACTTATTTCTATGTATTTACTATAATTTTACTTACTTTTCAATCATTACAATATAGTCTAGTCTATAAATTAATATATTATGTGTGAAAAAAATCAGCCAGCAAAACTTTTTACACCTTGTACTTGAACTATAAGTTATGAGAGAGACAGACATTGAAAAGCTACTTCATAAATAACGATAAGGCGGCTCCCATTTGGGTCAACCATTCCAAAAAGCTACACGACACTTAAGCGTTAGACCGGAAAGTATGTATGTCACTGCAATGTCTCCTTAAAATGGGATTCGAAACAATTTTTTAACAACTTCGACTGAACCACTTATTTTATACTTTCTCTGATCTCTTCACTTCTATCATTTGAAATTTTAATTTTGGACAAAATTGGAATTGACACAAATTTGCATAACATCTCTTTGATATTCATTTTATACAGAGCTCAATAAAAACAGAGGGGTTTAATGTGCTTTAATATAGCAAAAAGAAAGAAAACATCCATTTACCCCTTCGATCATGTTGATAAATATGCCTAGGATATAATTTGATTTACCACACGGACAGATTTCCACGGGGCAGACCACGATTAAAATTTGATCCTGATTTTCATTTGGTATTTTTACCTTAAAAATTATTTACATATTACTTAATTAAATTGTCTTAATTACTACCAAATTCATTTTTATGAATATGATAATTTAAAGATATAATGAAAAGGTGTAACTTGAAGAATTTTTGAAATGTTTTTTAAATTTCTTTGAATTTTAAAGTTTCTAACAAAAAAAATTAAATAATCTAATTACTGTTTATAATGCTTTTTATTTTTTATAATGCTGCAGCAGCAATTTTTTGAATGCGGAAATAGATTTCTAAAGATGTAAACAGAATTTTTTTATAACCAATGTTATCTATAATTTTATCTCAAAGCTTCTTTTATTTATTTGTATAATGTTTGTCATTGCATATGAAGAGAAAATATAGATTTTTAATTAGTAAAAGCTCAAAAATTGAATGATGCATATTTGCTAATTGCAGAAAATTAAACATCGCTAAATTGACAAAAATTAAAATAAAATTCACAGTTACTAGTTTAATTTATTTTTTCTTGTTTTATTCTACACACAGAAACCTCAAGGACACACATTCACACATTTCTAGGACATTTACCAATATTCTCTTTAAATTTTGAATTTTATGAACTACAATTTCAACAAGTGTACTGAACATATTTTTAAAGATATTCCGTCATGCAGAATATGAGCTTAACCCCACAACATCCATAAAAAGAGGAAATTTTGCGCTTTATACTCATCAAGTTTATCAGTACAAAACAGTTTTACATTATAATATCACCTAAAACTCACCACTAGAATAAGTACTTTAATGGTAATGTAAAAACTTTCGCAAAGTATAATAATTTTGTATTTAAATGAAGGTACGTTTGTTATAGGGTAAGTATAACTATGATTCTATTTTTCGAAAAAATTTAAACATGCGCGCGCCTCATCAACACGAGAAACTGAACTCACTGATACCGTGTTGAATAACTAGAGGCCAAAAACTGAGGGTGTTTTTGTAAAGTGCTAATGTTTTAATTACAGATCGGCCTCCTATATTTCTGTTTTTAAATATAGTCTGTAGCTATATCACCAGAAATACGCAGAGAATTTAACAAATCCTCCTTAATTACATGAAATATATAAAAGGGGCATAAATTGTTCATTAGTATTCTCCTTTGAATGTAACTTCTTAAATAGAATTCGTTTAGGTCTCCTTCCGCAAATCTACTCATTGTAGCACGGGTTGCTTTACCGATTTTTGGCAGGTAGGTTGTGTTAGGTTTTTGAAAATCTAACATAGTTTTTCTTGTCGTGAATTTCTATTGTTATTTTTTCTTCGTTATATTTAACGAACTTATAAAATATGTCAACTTTCTGCACTGCTTTATAGCTAAATTTGAATATGCCACTTATCAGTAGTTTCAAACGTTGACTTTTCATTTCAAGCTCACACATATAAAGCAGGTTTTGTAGACCCAGCGTCTGGAAATGTGCTAATCTTTCAAAAACAAATAGATAATGGTAGCTGAAGATTTGTGACACTTGTTTACATCATAGATTTCCCTGATATGCGGAATTATCCCCGCGCCAGTTTTATTTACAAATATATCCTGCTTCCGGATTTGGTAGATCAGGTAGAGTATAAGGTCTCGGATAAAGAGATCATTTTCTCCATGGTTGTGACATTTTAATTTCATCATTGCTGAATGTTAACTTTGGGCAGGTTTCTATAAAAAAAATCTACATATGCCGGTCGGTTGGCCCAGTGGTTTGGCCCACAGGGATTCTCTGAGTGCCTTCACTGCCAGATTGTGGGTTCGATTCCCGCTTGTCCAAGGACAAGGCTGAGATTAGGGAGCTTGTTGGCTTGATTATGTTGGCTCACCTCTATAGTGCTTCCATAATATAGAAGCCAACAAATTCACGCTGTGAATGTGCGATTGTCGCAATAGACAAAGTGCCTGCCACGTTGGAAAGAACAGAAAAAATTATATACACTTTCAGTAAGTAACGTTCCATTATTTTTTAAAGATTAATTAAACTGTGTTATAATCATGTTTGATTCTTCATTTAACTCCAATAATAAAGTTCTGATGAAAACTGTTTGAAAAATAAAAACAAGCACAGAATATTCGGAAAAGGAATATATCAAAATTGGGTTTGACAGGCCAGATATTTCTTAACGTTATTTACTGACAATTGTACTGCGGGTTAAAGAAATCCTTACGTATTAGTTTAAATGTGATTTGATTAATATTATAATTGAATATATTAGATTTATTATCATAGCTAACGATTTTATACGAGTGCCCTATGGATCAATGATCTGAATATACAAAAAAAAATAAAATCAGAATATGATTATCTGAACATCTAGAACCAGGGTTTTAAAGAAGCAATAATGATTACTAAGAATTTTTCAGCTTTTATTTAGAGGCTTTAACTATATGTCAACACTGAGCATTCTTCATGTGGTTGTAACTCCACTGTTCTCAAAACAAGTTTGAAGTAACATCATCAATTATTTTTTACTTCCCCTTTGTGAAATACTATGGCATAATGAAGAACAATCTTGACATAATGTGATTCTGTCAAAGGGATAAATTAGAATCGTGATTTATCGAAGTAATTTATTTACAGCAGAAAATAATTTACATAACACTTTCAGAAAACATTGATCTTATATAAAGGGGTAAGTAAGTATTGGCTCGTGTTCTTCGGAAAGTTAGATTGATTGATTAATCCCTTCTCCCCAATCATCCATTTTGTACATTTTGATGAGTGTATCAGAGAATGAAGGATTTGTGTTAGTTCTTCAGTTCATAAAAGCAAACAAATAATTAAATTTTTTTTTTAATTTCACACATTTGAAACAAAATTTAAAATGTTTTAACAATCAAAATTATGCTCAAATATTGAGCATAAACGCTTATTTAATGTTATTAATCAGTATGAAAATGTATAAGTTCACGAGTATTAAATTTAACATCCCATGTATGCATAAATTTCCCTTAGTTTTGAATAATAATCCTGTAATTTTATTGTTGTGGAAAATTTCTTTTGAAATAACATAAGACAATTTCTTTAATTTATCAAATGTAGTAAATTTCCCTTCGCAGGAAACTTGGGAAAATACAGGAATATGTAGTTCCTTAGTAATCGCATTCCCAACTTATTGTATTACACTGTGGCTGTTAAGAAGTCTCTGTATTCCTGTAGTAAATTTCCGGCATTCAGGCATTCGGCAGATCCCCTTTTTCAGCAACAAATGAAAAATGCCACCCTACTAAAACAGTCTGTCAATAGTGGTGATGCTTGGAACCTGTTAAAAAATTTAATGATGCAAATATCCTAAATACACACTGCTGGGAAAGGACATTTTATTGAAAGAGTGCTGAGTTTAGAAAGCAAAAACTTAAGCATAAAACTTGTTGAGAAAGTGAATTCCATAAGTAAAATCCAGACAACATTGTTTTGCTCTAATGCGGTACTTTGATGATGAGCCGCAGTGTATTTACTCTAGTACATAGATTACATGATATGATAGATTAAGTTATCTTCATTATTCATCAGTGTTTCCTTTATCAAAAATTCATTTACGTTTATTCGTTTATAGTTTTTAGTGACTCTACAGCAGTGGTTCCCAACCCGTAGAAGTCTGCGGACCACTAAGCCAGAAATTGAACCATGTGCGAACCACCACCACCCCTCACCGACTTGAAGAGGGGGGGGGAACCTTCCGTGGGGTATGGGGGTATAAAATATCTCTCAGGGAAAAGGTATACAGGATTAACGTACTCACATTCTAACGTATCATATTCTAATAATAAAACAATTATGTTAAACTTTTAAGAAATTTTAATTCAACACCTGATAATCATCGGATTTATTCCCATCTAGTTCAATGAACATTGTTTTCAAATTCCCCATTTTTTGGCAACTTTTTTAATGTGGTGCCGGACCACTCTCGAAGTTCTCGCGGACCACCGGTTGGGAACCTCTGCTCTACAGTGACTAACTTGACAGTTCATGCACTCTTCCAGTCTGTGTAATGTTTTCGGCAAACATATATGCATCGCATCATATATATTTAGTCACATACATAACTTTTTGTTCATCACTTTGTTTTAGATTTGGCCCACAATTTTAAACAAATTTGACTTTGATACCAAACAGTCTGTTATATTTGACCCTATGTCACATCTGAAGTCCCATACAAACGAGTAGAAAATTTTAATTAAGCAATTTATTCAATGAAACTATTTGTTGAGCAAAGAAATTAGAGAAGGCAGTTTGGATGATAAAAGGTTTGTTAAGATAACCACATCAGCCAAGTAATGCAAAAAGTCAAGAGAGGGTATATAAAACCAAATATTTGATTGGCTAATTTGGAAGGATTCTCTCTTTATTCTACCTTGTATGCTTTAATGGCTCAACAGCAGATTCCTGAAACCGGATTTCCTAAAGGGGAGTATAAAGGTGAAAAATGCTGAGAACGAAATATTTATAAAACAATTTTTTGCAGTAGTTTTGTTCTAAATTTAAACAGAAAGTGTTGGAAATCTTTAAAAGCTGATGTTTTGTATGTTTTACATTTATTGTAAATTTTAGGAATTATAATATTTTATATATCCATCCTTCTCTTTAAGAGGCACGTTGATGGTGCAATGTTTTAGACTACAATGATTTTACTATTAATTACTTACTTGAAAACATCTTAGCAGTCTCTATGAAACTATTAATTAAAAATAAAATAATATATATATATATATATATATATATATATATATATATATATATATATATATATATATATATACTATGTTTCAATTTCCAAAATAGAACATTTTGAGCGTAAAGTTTAGACTTTTTCCGAATCAATAAAAGAGAAAAAGAACACTTTAAAAAAAACTATTTACGCGATTCTTCTGTTCCTCAAGTAAACATACTAATGATTTTCAAATGGGATGCGGTGAAATATTCAAATGAGTAGTGCTTTAACCAAGCTTGTATTGTTAAAAGAACAAAACGAATAAAAACTCTAAACTCTATTTTATTTTCATCTACTACACCTAATGCAATGGAATATTCTAAATGGTGAAAGTCTGAATTCTCATACTATGTTCTTACTTAACATCTGGGAGATTTAGTTCAAATTTCTTTGTAATAATTTCATGTCAAACTAGTGATCAAAATTGTTTTAATGAACACTTTAAATTCATGCCCGTGCAAAAGTTTTTCAAATAAATTGAACAATGGAATTATGGCTTTCCGAATGCAAATTAAAGAATTACAAAAGCAATTTTCTACCCCAACCTTCCTTGCATAAAATCAAGCTATCCTGCGTTAAAAGCTATTGATATATTCAAAATATGAAAAGAAGGACATTAAATTCAAAATAAGTAATAAAATTAGAATTGATTTTTAAAGTATTTCACCGTAAGTAAAAATTTCCCGTAACTTGTTGAATTTGTATGAAATATGTATAGGAAATAATATAGAAAATACACATTTTATTTTATTCATGTTATGAAAAATTTAGTATATCTTTTTTGCAAAATAATTTTATTGATATTTCAATCAGACAAGTGAACAGATGACAAATAAACTAATTTATATATATTATTTTCTTCTGTCCCAAAAGTGTCACATATGCCCATTCTTTTCAAGTATTAAATGTGACACTTAGATTGGGCAGTTAAAGACTATTTATTTATTTATTTTACGGAGTATTTATAATCATATAAAACAATGAAAGGTCCCTGGTCGCAGAGTATATAAGGTAAGTACGCACACCGCAAGGAGAAATTATCTAGAGAGCAGTATCGCTATATGGAAAAGATTTATAATACTTGCAATAAATTAATATTTTTTAGAAATACCTTTAATAAGCTTTTGATATAAATTGTTGTTTCTAAAGACCCCTGGCTGGAATTAATTTCAGACCAGGTCCATATAGGCTAGCGGGGTGAGGGGTCAGAGTCCGATTTAACCAGGTCCCTCCTCAATTTTGACCGAGAGGCATCTGGGGGATTGTACCCTCTCCCACCCTCTCTGATCTCATAGAGGGACTTTCTTGGTCTGCGGATTTAACGTGTCCTTATCCGGCCTACGCACGGAGGTATTTAACGGCGTTCGTCGGAATTCGATCCAAGCACCCTCAGTACAGAAACCCGGCACTCTACACATAAGCTACCTCGAGCCCTTGTAAATAAGTGTTTACGTTATTCTAATAATTATTCCTGTATTGAGAGAAGAAAAAAAATTGTTTATATGGTGTAAAAATTATAATTTGGACACCAGATGAACATTTTGTTTTCTTTAAGCATAATTATGCTTAAATGAGAAACACCAATCCATCGATAAAATTCCTGCATCTTCCAACTAAAATTTTCTAACTTCGAAAGGGTAAGACTCCCTCATAACAATGAAACTATATTATGCTACATTATATTATATTATATAAACCTGAAACTGGAAACTAACATATGAAGGAAAACCACATTAAGATTTCTATTGTAATAAAGTGTAATTTCACTGTTTATCAACAATGTTAATTACCATTAAATGAAGCATTGTTTCTGTAAGATTTAAACTTGCAGATAAACAGACCTTGTAAACACAATTTTTGTTCAGGATTTTGCAAATTATATCTTGGATTATATTTATAAGGAAGGGAACTCTGAAGTATATCTACAGTGCAAATTTATATTTATTTATTGATGTTCACTAAAATATAGTCTATGGATATGTATATTTATGAAAGTACGAGGAAAGCTTGTAAATGCGTCTTGTTAAAATTAACTATGGATAAGTTCTCTAACATTCGAAAACATTTGTATGACAAAAAAGTTAAAGGTTTTCTTTTTCTTACGAAGTACTTTCTGAATATTACATATTTAGATTTTATATTATATTACATATTTAGCACTTCAGTAATGTCATTACATAACATAACTTGAACTTTAAATATGAGCTTTTAACATTACACATATTTGCCGGTTCAAAAATTAAATGGCGTAATATGAATAAAATTTTACAAAAGTTTTACAAAAGCTTTCGTTTGATTACTTTGAATTAAATCTGATTATTCGAAGGAAAGGTGTACACAAAAAAATCAATGTTGCACCACTAGTGCTCCGAAAACAATCAGGGTGATCTTCCCGAATTCCTTTCTCGGGTGGCAGACCCTCGTCCTGATAAAACATTCCCTTGCAACTGCCTGAAGAACACAGCCAGTGTAGAAGGAAGAGGCAATGCCCAGATGCAAACACACGCAGTAGTAAAAAGAGAAAACGGGAAAAAAGAAGGGTCAGAAAGAATTGGGAGAGCACAAAGTGAAACGTTATTTGCGTTTCGCTCCTGGAATTCAGACGAGAGTTGAACGGGATGTGGCTGGAATCTCCTTTTTTTTTCACTACTGCAAGACGTTTAATATCCAGAAGATAGCTTTGAAACATCTCATTAGTTTCGGACATCAGACGCGCTCTATGGTCCCTTTATCCGCTGCGTTGGTTTACTTTGGGGGCTTCGGGGCTACGAGAAAAACATACACACTGGTTTTAATGTTCTTGAAGCAAAAGAAAGCATATTATCTCAAAGAAAGGGTAAATAATGAAACCATTTGAAAGAACGGAATTTTCTTCTTCTGATTATAACAATATAATATTCAAATACTTCATTTTTCAATCGAAGGGTGTCGTAAAGTAGGTTTATTTATGGAAGAAGATAAATTCGACTCTAAAATAAAAGAGAAAATAAATGATTGCGTTGATTCAAGTAAGGAGTTATCTTGAAGCCTATAATCTTTTCTTTATATAAATTCACAAAAGTCTTTGAGAGTTAAAAAAACAAATAGATAGATTTTGAGTATTAAGAAGGAACATTTAATGTTTCCATTCTATTGTGTGCTTAATGTTACCACAAAAACTATTTTACTGAAAAGACAATATATCTAACCATTATTGGAGGCGAAAATTTATTTCGAAGAATCTTAGAAAGAATTTTAACTATTACTCGTTAAATTCCTCTTTTTGTTTTGTTTGTTAGCTCGTATTTATATCTTATATAATGCTGGAAAAGTTTAAGATAACTTTCAGATAACATTCCAAAAATTTATTCCACAGTAGTTTACAGTATTAAATTTTTATTGATTTTTTTCTTACCCCTTTTCATCAACATATGTTATGGTTTACCTTTATTGAAATTTTATGAACTATGCCTATATTACTGCATCTCATACTTCTAGCAGTAATCAATGCACAAAATTTACAAGAGTAAATTAACTTTGCAAACGGTTAATATTTTTAAAACTAATCAGTTTCTTAAATGGCCAATTTATATGCTTAAAATATTTGATTTTATTTACTACATGCAGAATGTTTTATTTCAAAGTAAAAACAAACTGAAAAATCATTCAAAGATTAGGGTAAAATAACAAATTAATTAAACTGAATATCTTAGATGAAAAAATAGATACTAATGAAGGTTTCATCACTTCTAAACGCTAGGACCTGTGATTGTTTACTCACAATTTCAAATGCGAAGATTTCAGTGTAGAGGTCATGATTTGCTCCAGGTTTTCTGCAATTTGTTGTTTCTAATGACCCCTATATTCCATATCGGCTAGTGGGCTAAGGGATGCGGCAGTTTATAATGGCACCATTAGGTCACCACAAGGGACAACACCTCCAGGGCCGACTTCTGGGGATCGTACCCTCTCCTACCATCTCCGACCCATAGGACTTTCCGGTCCACGGATTTATCGTGGGCATATCCGACACGGAGGTATTTAATGGCGCTTGTCGGGATTCGATACGAGCACCCTCAGCCCCGAAATCCGACGCGTACCACTAGGCTACATCGGGATCTTTCTGCAGTTTCTTTCAGTTGAATATATATAATAAACGTTTTCCCGGAATATTGAAAGTTTTACATTAGTAATTTTGGTAGACAATCCAATTTTCTCTCTAATTATTCTTCCCATGTGTATCCTTTTCATTCTTTTTTGGTTTGTTTTATTTTTATTTCGAAACTGCAAATGCATCCAGCGATCGAGGAAGCCAGCAAAGAGCTGAAGTTAAGACGAATTTATTTAAGGACAGTTTAGATCAGCCAAGAATCAAGATATGATTTCAACTAACTTAGCTCCTCAGATCGATAAATAGGCTCTCTATAAAGTGTGTGTTGTGTTAAAGATTCATTTTTAAGATAGATTCCTCAATTTTTGAGTGATGCAATATCCTGTAAAGGATCAAATGTAGATATTTTTTCTCAATTAGTCTTGATATATATTTTTTAATTTTCTAACTTCTAGTTTAATTCAAAAGTACATTGAATAATAAACCATAAATTAATTGCTTTCAATTAAAAACTTTGTTTTAATCACAGAATTGGAAGATTTCGAAGAACTTGTTAGACAAAAGAACGACTTATTTATGCAGTCCACTGCAGAAAACATCAATTATATGATTTATCCTAATAAATGGATAGTCAAATTTCAGTTCTTCCCTTCCCCTCACCTATCGAATAACTTAAACATTTTAATGTTGTAACCTTAAAACTTTCGAAAATCTCAGTTTTCAGCCGATATTCCATTTAAGTCCATAGTACGTAAATAACTTCCCGTATAAATGAGGTCTTCATTTGTAAATTGACGATCCCGGCTTTACAGTAGTCACAAAAGAAAGTTCAAATATAGTATAGTTTTATTCACAGAATACTAAACACTACTTTTAATGCAGCCCCGGTTCTGCTGGATGACATGTATAATATGACATCTGCGTCTATGACATGTATAATAGACGACTCTGCAGAACAGCAGCAGTAGGTATATTAATAAATAATTTTACTCTCGAACGTACTGTTTAGACTGTAGTGTGGTGTCGTGGCCTTCACAGCAATCCTTCAGTACTCGAGAGGTTGTTTCCAAGAGAGGACAGAGCCATTTATTCCAGTTAAGCTCTTTTACTATTTTTCGTTGATATAAAATATTTACACAGCATTTACAAATGCTATTACATGTAGCATCAAACTGGCACTAACTTTGTCTTTCCAGTCAATGACTTGCAGGCTGTTAATTCTCTCAGAGATCTTTCCAAGAAATAACTTGCCCTAACCATTTTGGCGAAAACCCGTAAGGTTTAGAAATTTTGTCTCTCTTTAGAAGATCCCGTATTTTTGCCTTTCTGTCATTCTTCTCACTAATCCTGAAATCAAATATTCTCCTACTACAAAGGGCCCGTAAACGTTTCGGTGGTACTACCCATTTCTTTATTACCCCTTATGTTGCCCTTGACTTCTTAATAATAACTTCGTATCCACCATATTAGGCATTAGTTCTGGAACCCGAATACTCTTCTCTTAAGGCATCTCTAATTTAGGTAACTCCCATCTCAAACAGAAATATCTTATCGGAAAACCCGTTAACTGACACACTTCTGCGACAATGCCAAACAAATTCTCTTTGTTGACAACACCCGTGACCTTTAACTGGTCAGCGTGCTTTACCCTTTCTTCTCTGCCATTGTTCGTTAAAGACTGGGTAACTGATCCATTCTCGCGACTGTCAACACCTTTGTGAAAAGCGTACGAAACGATTATACTGGACAAGAAACCCCCGTCTTTAAGTTTGCCGAACTGGACAATATTGCTCGGAGTTATTTCCTCGGATAAGGAATTTCTGCGTCTTCTGTATGGGAGGTGTGAACGAGTTCATCATCAACCCCGGGGAATTCTCCTTCGTCCTTTTCTCTCGGCTCTTTCCCTAGATCAGTCAAAGTGGGACACGATCTCTGCGCCTCCCCAAATTCGATTCGCTTAGCAGTTAGCAACCCAGAATCTTTGGACGCGATTCCTGGAAATACAACTGACATTTTACCAAGTGTCAACTCATTGTTCAATTTTTGCTCCTGCGGTTCTGGACATTGCTCTACCTGTTCCTCCTGTTGGGAAAAAATTTACAGTCAGCGCAGAATCCAACCCTTTCAATCTCGCGATCGATTCACTACCGCTGGCATCTTGTAAGTTTTCTAGATTTCCGGTCTCTGAACCAATTTCCTGAAAACCGCCCCCATGGTAAATTACCTCCCTGTCTCTGACAATCCTATTGCAAAAAGTAAGGTACCTTTGATTGCAATATGTGTTTATATTATAATGTTTTGGAAATTTAATGTATGTACTTTATAAAGTGATATTTTTTTTGGTACATCGTTTGAAAAGAAGAGTTGCTTAGTACCGTAATTATACAAACATATCTTTTATGGTATTTACTTTTATCGTACAGTGTTTATAAACTAACCATTTAAAAAAAGAGGGGAAAGGAATTTTAAATTTTTAGAGTACGATGTTTCTAAAAATACTCTAGCAATTTTTTTCTTCTTTCTTTTGCAAGCTATTTAAAATCAAAGTGTTAATATATTTTTTTGTATATTAACGTTTTTCTACCGAGGGCAATTTTACTCTTTATTGCTGACTTGGTTGACAGTATTACTTTACGGTGATTTTTTGGGTTTTTTTTTTCTCATTTACATTGAATTCTTTGCCTCAGACCGAAAACACAGATGTCACAAAGTAGCCCCACTCGTCGGGGCAACTTTGTGACACATTTTAACCTTAATTTTTCAATGGTAATTAAAGATCCGGGTTAGCGCAATACATTACTACGTAAGGAAATGATTTCTCAATGTTTTGCAATTGTTCGTTTTGGGTTGCTTTTAAAACTGATCGGCTGGTACTGGAGAAAAACTTCAAATCCGTCACAAAGTAACCCCATCTTACAGTATATAAAGGATTATTTTTCGTTAACAATGTTGGCAGTAAAACTATTAGCCCATTTTGAAATTCTTCGGAAACACGCCCTTTTGGAACACATATTTCAGTCTAATTTAATATTTTATATTATTTAACTTCTCTATGGCGGCCAATTATGGTTCCAAAAAAAAGGGGGTCGAAAAGAGGTTTCTTCCATAACATTGGTGCATTCATTCAGTGTGCTGAATTCTGGTAACATCAGTCATAGCCTGGTCTCTCAGATTTTAACCCCTTATCATCGCTTGAAGCGCCGCTGCAGAAGTGTTTTATTTTGCTGGATCCCAGCCCATGTGAGAGTCCCCGGAAATGAGTTGGCAGACACAGCAGCAAAGAATCCTAACACTCTTTTAAGTCACAATGTCCCTTTCTCCGACCTTAAACAAAGTATAAAGAATTTAATTTGTGATAAATGGTGGTCTGTGTGGGATTTACATGTAAATAACAAACTTCATCACATAAAGCCCACCATCTCTGTCTGGCCTCCTTTGTATCCTAGGAAATTTGACGTCCTAATCACGAGTCTGAGAATTAGACACTCTAGGGTCACCCACAAACATCGGCTAGAGGGATAAATTTCCCTATTTGCTTTCATTGTAACTGCGAACACACCATCAAACACATTTTAACGGAGTGTACTGGCCTCCCAAATATTAATCTCAAATTTCTTGGCCACCTCCCTAACACTGAACGATCTTCTGGGTGAAACACCCCACCCTGCTCTTTTCCGTTTTTGAAAAGCACAGTTTTATCCTCTGATATAATATCTATATAACTTTTGTCTCACTTTTAACCTAGCTCCAGTTTCGCACAGGATTCTTTTTATCATCTTCGTATATTTATCTTTTCATGATACCTAAAAAATCCAAATTTTATACCTGTGGTTTTATATGGTTATGGTTTTACTCCATATTTTAACAGATTTTATCACTGTATTTGATATGTATATATTTTTATAATCTTTTTAATGTTTTACGATCTAAAAATGCCACCTCACATGTATGTCTCTCTCTCTATATATATATACAGTATGCCCACTAAAGTCCCTTCCCACCCTCTTAACTTCGGAACGGCTGCTGCTATATTCATAAAAATGGTGTCTAGGTATAGTAAAGTAGCCATGCGCTACTGAATGAAACCACCTACCACGCCACTTGGTGGAAAACTGCGGAGTTAGCATTCCTATCTCGAAACCGGAACGAGATAGGGAAAAAAGGTGATTTACAAAGTTGTAGAAAATCATCGATTTAGTACGAAAAGATACCTTGTGGACATTAATGCAAAGAATAGAACGGTTAAAACGCGCATTTGTTTTTTCGTGATTTCCTACACTGTGACGTCACGAAACTTGAACGAAAGGATAAATGATTATCTTTCGGGCAAAACACGACACCGCAATATGCACAGTGGTATATCGCTTTTGATCCCCAATCAAAAGGACCGCGGTTCAAACCTCGAGGGTTTCATCCTTGTACTGATTGTCTTTATAAACAGAGTAGACAATACGTAGATCGTGTAAAATAGTGTCGCATCAACTCAACGCAACTTGCGCTTGGTGTTCGAAATTTTCGCAGTATGCAAATACGTAAGAAACGTCACGCCTGTTCACCTGAGACAGCTATAAAAGAGACATCTTGGGGTTGTAGTATGTTGATGCTCGTGGTCATGGCTGAGTATTCCAAAACTAAGATCTCCAGTGGAGCAGTGCCTCGTCAAGGAATTCGGGGACCAAATAATTGGGTATGGCGGTTTCGAAGAGTGACCTCCACGTTCGCTTGATCTGACTCCACTGGACCTTTTTCCTGTGGGGATACCTGAAACAGAGGGGTTATGCGACCCCTCCACAAACATTGCAGGACCTTAAACGACGCATTACGGACGCTTGTGCCAACGTGTCACGCTCTATGCTCCAACATGTGCAACGTGAGATTCAAATGAGGATCCAAATGTGTGTTGCAGCTGACGGTGAGAAGTTTGAACATCTCAAATAAAGGTATATTGTTAAAATTAGTTTTTTTTCTTTCTCAGATCCTTTTGTCACGTCACAGTGTAGGAAATCATGAAAAAACAAATGCGCGTTTTAACCATTGTAGTCTTCTCATTAATATCCACAAGGTGTCTTTTCGTACTAAATCGATGATTTTCTACAACTTTGTAAATCACTTTTTTTCCCTATCTCGTTCCGTTTTTGAGATAGGAATGCTAACTCCGCAGTTTTCCACCAGGTGGCGTGGTAGGTGGTTTCATTCAGTAGCGCATGGCTACTTTACTATACCTAGACACCACTTTTATGAATATAGCAGCAGCCGTTCCGAAGTTAAGAGGGTGGGAAGGGACTTTAGTGGGCATACTGTATATATATGTGTGTGTGTGTGTGTAGCATCCCCCCCCCACACACACACCACGAATTCCGGAACACTGCAGTCACACGAGGGGGAATGCCACAAGCGAAGGAGTTATACAGGGAATCATCGCACGTATCGTAGACATGGCCAGAGTGGAGAAAATGACTCACTCAAAGAAAACATAGTCCTCATCTTTAGCAGCTAAATTTCTTTATTGAAGGGACGAGGGCGGCTCACCCCAGAGTTGACACGGACACTACATCACAAATACGAAGACAGAGGACAGGCGCGCAGAAAATGACACAACTTGACTAGGACGAAGAAGGGGAGAGAATCCCCGGCCAAAACCTTGGTCTTTTAAAAGCTTCATGAGGTCGTTGTCACATGACCCTTGCACTTGATTGGACAGAGGAGATTTCTGGGCTCGATACCTTGGCCGGTTATATAAAATTTGGCGCGGGATGATATATTGATTACCTACTATTGCTTTTAGGTTACGCTCAATCCTTTGTTCTAAAACGAAAAGGAAATTAGTTTGTTTATGCACAAGTAATTTTAAAGGAAAATGAAAATAATTTGGAAATTAAAAAAGGTTTTTTTGTTTTGTATGTTTTTATGTTTTGTATGTTATATATATATGTGTGTGTGTGTATTCTGGACCTTGCGTCATTAAACCCCAATCAACCAATCAACCAATCAACCAATCGACCATAACTTTGGCTCTATGGTGTCTTAAATCGGTTTTGAACAAAATATGTGTCTGTAGAGGGATGGCCTCCGAATAAAGTGGCCGGATACAGACGTTTAAACTACATGACAGGAAGGTTATTGATTCAGACTGGTACAGAGACCCTTTTATATTGCCTTATTTGTCTAAAAGATAAGTTCAAAAATTTCTTTCCAAGTCGTAATTGTGGCTGATTTACGAAAAAATTAAAATAATTTGATTTAAAAGGTACAAAGAATTTTATTCTTTGCTGAGAAACTTTAATAACTTATCTCAGAACAGATTATGGTCTATTGAAATACTACGATGTAAAGTTATATTTGCACAGAAAATAAAACTATTTTCCGAGGAACGTAATTAATTTTACTAGTTGAGATTTCCTGATACCCTTCTTTTGAAATCCATAAAATAATTGCTCTCTCTGCGCTGAAATAAAGAGCAAAAGTTTTACAAATGCGCGGAGTTTTTGAGATGACTGTATTTGAAAAATGATTATTTTAACTAAAGATTTTTAAAAGTTATTTCAGAGATGTCTGTTAAACACCCGTCTTAATGATATATCTTTGAGCAAAATAAGTTTCAGTAAAATTCTGAAAAGGAACACAATGCCTTGGAACTTTTAAGACGGAATTGTTATGTACTTTTCAATTTTCGAACAAGCTGCCATTTAGAAAGTACTTTAAATAGTTAAAACTATATTAATAGTTTCTCAAACGATATGGTTCAAATACTAACAGCTCTTTCTTTTGTTTTAACACTATTGAAAACATAATTTTTGTGTCTTTTCATTAGTCATAATTTACACTAGCATTTTACTGACACGAACTATTTCTCTAGAAAAAATGTTACTGATTATTAAATATTTTGTTGGATGAAAGGAGGACTTTATTAAGAGATGATTATAGTTTTATGCTTTAAATAAGTAGAATTTAAATTGCAATGTTCTTTAGGTGTATTAAATACTTTTGAGTCTACATAGCATTCTCTATGTTTATCTACTTAAACTTACACGTTACATTGCCCGAAATGTTATCAATGTTTCTTGTAAAATATAAAATATATCTTAACACTGCAGACATTTTTCTAAGTTAAATTTCGTTAAACATTCTTAGTTCACAAATGTTATCATACATTTATCAATTAGTACAGTTTGGAAATAATTCTGTAAAATTCTGTATGCCTCTTCCAAGCTGGACCAGCACATCCTTATATTTTCTAGTGTAAAACAAATGTAGTCTACTAGATTAATCTGTAGTGGACGACAGAAAATGTAAATGTTAATTAAATTGTTATACACGCTTATTAAAAGAGTCAGTACCACTTCACTTACAGGTATGTATAATCCGACTTCACTTGCTGAGTTAAAGATAAGTTTAACATTCGTTTTAAAATGTATCATCCAAAGACGACAGAATAAATTTTATAAGGGCTTCTGTGAAAAAATTCTGCAGAAATTATTATCCGGGAAGGTCTAAATATAATGATTTAGATTTATCACTTTGAAACAATTGGATACTTTATAAAAAATTATCTTTAAAATTTAACAGTATTAGATCTTATGAATCACTAAAATATCTGAATACTAACATACACTAAAATATCTAATTACTAAAATATCAATATATATGATCTGATGAACTCGTTCGGAGCATTTGAGCCCAAAGTAAAACATTGATTTCTACAAGGGATACTTTTAATGATAATTTATTTATTACAAATGCCAGGAAAATTGGCTATGACGCCATTTGTTCTCAGTAAAGGGCGAGACTGCAGGTCATCCATTTAAGGGGGTGCCGTATAGGTGGCCAGCATTACCCCCTACAAGCCGGTCCCGTAATTTAGAACCGAGTAAAGGGACGAGACCGGAATACTTGACCCCGCACCTCCAGAGGTAAATTTGAGACTTTTAATGACAATAACATTTCATTAGAAAGCAAGTGTCATGTTAATAACTTTTTTAATGTACTAATGTAACACATTTCTCTAAAACATGAAACACTTTTGCAGGGAAAATAGTCTGAAATATCAAAAGAAATTATGGTTGAACATTTCGATAAGTTTTTCACTGAAATTTCTATACGACCGACGTAATGAAATGTACCCCTTTGAGTAAAATATTTACATATACTAAATAATTTTTCCATTTTAACTTCAAACATTTTATTTACTTATTTTTTAAAATAATCTTTACGAAAATCTCTCCGACTACGCTGTATATTTCGCCACAACGCAAATTAACGATGCATTTAAATCCGGTTCTAAGTATCAAACGTTTCTGTAACTTAGGAAGGATTTAGACTCCACATACCATCTACTGCTAGTTATATTCACATAAAATATGAATTCGTGTCCTGCAAAATTCAATGATATGTATATTGATATATCTATAGAACCTAAAATAATTCAAAATGTCTTGAAAATCTGAATATTGTTGAAACATTGGAGAAAGAGCATTTCACTGAGAGGAATTTCACTGGTAATAAGTTTAAAATAGGGGTTAGTTTTGACTAGCACTTAATTTAAGAGCTTCTTTTAAGAATAAATTGCTATTATAATGTCAGAATAGAACTTTTCTCGTCTTAAAGTTAACATGTCTTCATCTAAAATTCATCTAATGAAGCTAAATGTTTTCCAAAACAAGACATTTAATCATTTTAATGGAATCATTGTACAATACGTAACTGGATAGCTCTACAAAAATTTAACATTTGGAAGTTTTTTTGCGAAAATTACAAAAGTTTCTTCAACCTGTCAGAGCAAAATTGAAATTTTCCGATAACATCTTGCATCATCTTACTCTGAATAGTTGTTTTATAAATAACCTATTTTGCCAGGAAACGTTTCTGAGTATACATATAATTAACGTCGTCACTGATTTTGTTAAAGGGGAGATTTCCTTGAAGTTACAACAGCTTCTTAGAAGAAGCGTTTACATTAACTATTACTGAGAGGGTAAAGTATCCGACGTGAGAAAAAATCTTTGTATTTGAGCCCCATTCATTGCCTGCTTGTTATACTTTTAAAAAGAATTTCTTTTGATACATCAAAACTTTAAAGCATTACTTAGCAACTATATAGAAAAATATTCTATAAGGTAGAGTGTGACCACTCGGGTGCAAAAGACATGGTTCAATTTGATATTTCAAAAAAAAAAGTTTGAATATTGTCAATAGCTTCACTATATGAAGAGAAACATTTATTTCCTTATATATGTAAACTCAAGACGAGATGCGGATTTATTATTGCCCTTATATTAACTGTGCCCTTGTATTACGTAAAATGACGAAACATAATCGAAAATCGTAATGTTAGATACGATGTTCATGACATTACAAACCCTAGTGGAGTTTGCTTGAAGCTCCACATCTTTGGAACGCTTTGTGCATTTTGCCCAGTGAAAAGTTACCTGAAGCTTACGCGTTTAAGTGACACTAATGACCATTGTTAAATCCTAAATCATTTCAAAATGTACTTAGGCAATTTTTTACTCCGATGCATCTAGTGTTATCTTGCAGGTATTCCTCAGGAATTTTCTGGGAAACTTCATTTTGGGATCAGCCAGGAGGGGAACCAACGTTGCTCCCAAATGGACATAAATGGCCATAATATTTAACGCAGTCCCTCGCTGAAAGGTTTTGACGATAACTACCGTACAATGTTGGCTACGAGGACCGAACTTTGAAATAAAAATAATATATCGGTCATAAGAAGGATATAAATGCACGTTACAGTCAAGCTGATTGCTACGTATTGGAATTTTGTAAAAGGGAAACAGTGTTTTTTTCTATTTCAACTTCCCCATCTTTTATCTCTCTATTCTGTATTTTGCGCAATATTGTTTACTAAAACCAATACCTCAGAACCCCACACTACTAACAAACTTACGCCTACAACTGCAAGTCGGATTTCCGTTTTAAAGTTAACAGTGTAATCCAACTTGAAGAGATCACACAGCTAACTATTTGACCCATTGTAATATTTCGATGCCTTGTAATACTTTGAAATTTTTCATTCCCGTACATTTTGCCGTGAACGCTAACTCTCTTGCAAACCGTCTCGCCGTTTCCCTAGCCTAAAATGAGCCTACTGGAAATAAACATTCCTTAAAAATTTATTACAAATCTATAAGATTATTTTTCTATTCCATTTGTTCATACATTACAATAACTGATAAATTACAAATACATGTGGGACGTAAATATGTCTTGCTATCATCTAGTCAGTCTTTAGTATTAACTTTAATCTAATATATTACTGTTATAAGTTCTGATAATGTAGTGTTCGTTAGGTTTTGAGTCACATTGCTTTTCTAGAGTTTAAAAATTACATTTAAGTTATTATACAATAATTTACACTTTCAATTACTAACAGCATTAAACAATCTTATGAGAATTACATTTTGGTCAATTAGAAAAAAAAACAAGACATGATTCGAGTCTTACGATTTCAGTGTGTCAAATGTTTCAATACGAGTGAAAATTTTACGATTTCAGCGTATGATTGCCTGCGTTTGTGAACTGCCTAATTACTAGGGGTAGGTCTCACACTTACCGAACTTCACTACTAAAGAAAAGAACAAAAAGGAAAGATTTTAAACAAATGATCAAATGTCCACCTTCTATTATTAGGTGATGAAAAACATAAGGGTAATGGAATAAGGTTTTGGAAAAGAGCTAGCGTACGTGTTCGGTCAAAGAGAGGTCTAGTCCTCGGACCTCGATTCAGAAAGATTTTGAAGAAAAATTAGACGTATTCATTGGACTATATGTCTACGAATTTGTGAATTATTAGTAAAATGCATTTTAATATCGAAATTAATATACATGACAAAAACCCAATATTTTCCCTAACAGTTTGCTTCGTGCTAAATATGAAATAGCAGAAATAGATGTCGCGTCGTATAAAATCATTCTCCGTATGACTCAATCCGGTGTATCCTTTAGTGCAGGATTGGCGCGTTTTACCGCATTATTCACGACTGCTGATTCTAATTTCGAAAAGGCTTAATAGTTACGTTCCAAAACAGATCAATAAAGAAGCAAACAAATCCAAATCCCTTTCCTAGAAAGGAACGACAGCATTCCCGGGAGTTGTTCCGACGGGATTTGGAGCTAACTGCGTTTCCAGCGGCCCAGGTAGCATTTTTTAAAACCCCAAACCCCGTTGTTCATCCTATTGCCGAAGATAAGAGGAAAAAAAACCGTTCCTCTACTTTTTCCTCCAAGTTGCGACGTGTTTCAACAAGACCTAAAAGTAAAGCGAATAAAATAAAATAACAAAAATACTAGGGTGCTTAATAATTGAATTTTCGGGGTCGCGGTTTCTATCGCAACGTGACTTTACCTCCGTGCTTTAAAAAACACTCACGCAAAAAGTAAAAATTCGGCAATCAAATCAACACTCTCTTTTCGATTTTGATGAAATGAAAGCCGTGTGTCGATGGAAAAATATATAAATAAAAAATGGGGAATGAAATAAACTAAAATTCTAATACCGTCGTACCATGAAGTCAAAGAGACCTTTCTTCGCGTAATTTTTTTTACTCTCTTTGACGTTGGCAAAAAGTCAGACATATAAAGAAATGAAAAGGAAATATCTTCATAGAAAGACATTTTTATACACTTTATTCCGGATTTCTATGAGAAGTAAAAAATTTTTAATGTATAACGATAAGTCAATTTATATTTACTTTTTTATCATATATATATATTTTATTTTTTTTATTTTTAATACGTAGTACAGTTTAAACTAAAACTAGACAAGCATATATACTTTGAGTTATTATATTTGTCCTACATTTATTTACAATCAAATAACATTTGAAGTCAAAATCTTTTAAATAAAAATTATCAATAAGGAAATTTATGCAGTAGAAATTCTTTCATATAATTATTTTACATTCTTGAAAGAATTACGTTAAAGATAGCTGAGTGTCATTTTTACAGAAGAGAACTTCGAGTTTAACTGTTTAATGATTTTTTTTTCTTATTGACGAAGGAAAACTTCAAGTATTTTATAGATTAATTGAATAAGCTGCTAAGGCAATTTATGGATAATATGCCACCAACTCTAGAAGCACAGCTTCATTTGCAAGCTGGATAGCATATTAGACCATCACACACACTACAGCGGTCTCAATGTAACACTCACTGTGAACTAGTTTGAAAGCAGAAAAGAAATACAGGGTGCGGAAGAAAGAACGTTCTAATTTGGAACGTCAATAACAAAAATACAACGCAAGATAGAAAAAGAAATCTTTTGTACCTGAGAAAAATAAAAATTAAAATATTTATTTATTATTTATTATTATCCTATTATTATTTATTTATTTATTTATTTATACACTCGGAACGTTCTTTCTGCCGCACCCTTTATTGATCCATTGTAGTCCCATTGTAGATCCATTGTAATAATTCAAGCTTTTTGGCCCTCTCAGGGCACACATTCCAGTATGGGTCTCCACCCCAAAATTCTACTCTTAAGTTCCCTTTGAATAAATGCCATATTCTAGGCAACTATATTGCATATTAGAGTGAGCCGAAATAGACTATTTTCGATGTTCAATGATGGGTTAGTGCGAAAAAAGGTGCCATTGGTGGCACTAAGTTGACACAAAAAAATTGAGATTTTTAGGACAACTTCTTGATTTGCCGCCGATGCCTTGGAGTTTTGCTAAAGCCCTTATTTTGGAACTTTTTGCAAAATTTTTCAAGGCATTAAATTTAATTTATTCTGGTTGAATTTACTTGTATAGTCATTTTTAGTGTGCAAAATTCCTAAATAATCCCTGGTTACATAATTATTTAGGTGCTATGTGATTTGAAAATGTACAGCTTTTAGCTTGTTTTGCGTTCGAGACCAACGCGAAACAACCAGATCTCACCACCAGGAGGTAGATGTACCGCGAGTTCCGCCCACCTACTGAATGCTCTATTCAGAACGTGTACCTTTTAGGCTACGAAGTTCTTCTTCGAAATGAATTTTGACATCTTTTTTCGTGATTGCAAACTTTGCTCTGATGAAGGCATCTCTTCTTTCATTCCCACATATCTTTGATGCAGCTTCAGTCACAATTTAAACGGTTTTTTCCACAGCATGGGAGTGACATGTAAAGCAGACTAATGATTCTTCAAACATGGATCCTGATTTTATGTTGTCTTGCATTTTTTCTGATGAAAGACTTTTGGTGATTGGAGGCTCGCTGATTTCGGTGAAGACCCAATCGATGCAGTTATAATACTCCGTTGCCTTAAAGTTCAGCTTTGGAACCTGGAACTCTCGCACTTTGTCGGTCTTTTTCTTCTTTGAATTGCGGATTTTTTTAATTCTTCTGCATGCTAAACTTCTAATATTTTGATCATCGTCAGGTACCATTGCTACCAGTAAATTCTCGGGATGAGCATAGTATCCATTTGTTTGAACCACTAAGTTCACTATCTTTCCGGGATGAACGTTGAGAGTTGAACAATCTGCCACAGATGTCCATGTCAGTCTGCGCAACCTGGTTGTTTCCTGGCGTGAAACCACACTGGTGGAAAAATTCGTATCACGTACTGTGTGAGATATTTCAGAGCTTCGTCAGGATTCGAAGTACAAGCGTATAAGTGTAAAATTCTGCAAGCAGTTGATCCATCACTATTACACAATTGGCCCTGGCTTTCTGTTCTCGGCTGGAGGTCCTCGAGAGAACTGTCCAGCCGAAACCGCTGCACAAATATCAAATAAATGCTTTTGATGTGTGCTCAAACTTCAGTCTTTTCCATTTCTGATGTCCTTGCGTCAGGAATAGGATTGAACGACGACACGTAGATTTTAGCAGCCCATTAGTCTAGCTCTGATCTGGCCGGAAAAGGTCTTAGGTCCCATGGTTCAACCATCTGATTAAGGTAGTAGATGTATAAGTGGGAGCTCGTACGTATGAAGAATACAAACCAAATGTGCAGTTCTCTTCAAGACAGGCAATGACACTGTTGCTTTCTCTTATATTAACAACGGTGCCGCCACATTCGACAGCTATCAGTTCAAAAATATCCACTTTGCTCTGCCTTGAAAAATTATGTATGATTTCGCTGTTGACCCGAACAAAGTGTCAAGAGTCCGAAATATTCCGAACAACACAGTGATATGCTCTTCGTCGTTTTCTCGATGATGCCCCTTGTTCCCCTTTTTTTCCTATGAAAATCGTTTTATCTATTCTAACATCAAATAATATGCCTTTAATATTTCTTCTTACAAGATCTTTCTCTCCAGAAACTGTAAACAACCAGCACCACCACTCGCTCCACCCCAACCCCCTTCGTCACTCAAAAATGTGACACATCCAAAAGAAGGAAGACAGAAGATCCAATCAAAACTTACAACTTAACGCAAAAGTCTAGAACACCGGCTCATTTAGAAGACACATAGCAATTAAATAATACATAATCAGAGCTTATTTAGGCATTTGCACACTAAACTTGACTAGACAAGAAAATACAACCAAAATAAACTTAATTTAACACCTTCAAATTTTTGCACCAAATATATGTTTTAGCAAAACTTCAAGACATTTGCGGAAAATGGGAAGAGTTGTCCTAAAAATCTCAAATTTTTGTGTCAACTTAATGCCACCCAATGGCACCTTTACCGCCCTACCCATCAACGAAAATAAAAATAAAAACTTTTCGGCCCACCTATTGTATATCTCTATATTTCAAGCTCTTGAGTACCTAAAATTCCATTCAAACTATTTAGAGGGTCCTGTTATTGAAATATTTTATTCATGGTAATGGTAAAAAGCTTGATGATTTTCCTATTGTACCAGTTTGAATGTAGTTTTTCAGACGGCAGAACAGTAACAAAATTATAAATTATAGGACATTTTTTCCAAAAATGTTCAATCATGCTGCGTTGGGAAACTCATCACTTTATCCTCGCCATCAAATTTAAATCAGTATATATTTTGCTTAAATAATTTATATACTGCTTTGACAATGCAACATCATCTTTTAAATTTTTTTTCTGAAGGGTTGTGGTTGATCAATGGCAATGACCATTAAGAAGTCCTTAATATTAAAATCACAATATTTCCGGAAATAATTTATTTCCAAGTAGGAAATCCTTTCATTAGTTACGAGCATTTTTAACTATTGTATTATTTTTGTATATCTTTAAACATACAAAATATATGATTCTTCTTGTTATTTGATTTTCGATATTCATTTGTACAACAGTAGAAGGAGATTCAGGTTGCCAGTTTGCATAACTTATATTTAAAGTATTAAATAGTTTTTTCAGCAGAAAAATATCAGCATTTATTAATCTTTAGACGAACTGAAATCTATTTAATATTTAAAAACGTTCAACTTAATACACTTATATATTATACGATTCAACCTTTGTAGTAGATATTTAATCAAAGTAGTTAACTTTCAAAAGAATTTTCCACATTAAATCAAAAGTATATATTACTTTAATCTTTTAAAAAGCTGTAAATATAAATGTAAGAAGAAATTTAAACATAAAATGAACATGAATAGCAAATTTAACGACCAAAAATGTAGGATAAATATTCAAATGTAGTAAATATGAGAGTAAATATGTGAGAATTATTGTGTAGTTTCCTAACATGTAACGCAAGCTATTTCAGGAAGACTGGAATAATAAACCACGGCTGAGTAAATGCTAACAAAGCCTATTCAGTTCTCTGTAGACTTTACGTAAACTTAACTATCTGAAGTTTGCACTGTAACTAAATGGTCTCAGTCGTGTGCACTAAGAGACACAGAAATTTCGAAAGCACTTGCGATTGCAGTCATTCGGTAAAAAATGCCATTTACTTAGAAATCACTTGACTCAGCGTTTTTTAATCAGAACTGAATTCCGGACTATACTAGAATTAAAAACTTCTTGATAATGGAAGAAATATTTTAGCTAAAGTATACTGTATAACAGAAAACGTAGCTTCAAACAATCTATTCTTTCAAAATGTTAATGCCACCGTCATGTGTGCATACATTATTTAAACTTAATTCATAAGCGACTGCAGCATATTGCAAGTTTGTTTCAAAGACATTTTCTATACCAAGAATATTTCTAAACAATGTCAAATGCAAAATCTATTTGGCCAATGAACAAAATATTTGGAAACATATAACTATGAATACATTTTTAATGTAAGGAAATTTCGATGTTGCAGTGGTGTGTAGTCCATTGTGTATTATATAAGGCATAGATTAAGCATTCTAAAAGTTATATGTGCAACAAATTTAGTGTCCCTTTATAATTATAGAACCAGATACTAAAGCTAACCACCTGTGAGGGAACTTCAGCCCCAAATTTTCTCCCTCATATTATATATATATATATATATATATATATATAATATATATATATATATATATATATATATATATATATATATATATATATATATATTAGGAATTTTTCTCGTTGTAAACAAATTTTTAGTCACTCGTCCCATAAAAAAAATAATGCGGTCTTATAAGAACCAATAAACATGTTTACTTTTTAAAAATAATTATACAAGTAAATATTTGAAATGATTTCCACCATATACTCTGAATTTATATATTTTCCTCCGATTGAAAGAAACATATTATTTAAATAGGTTTAACAATTTACAAAAATTATAACAAATATTTTCACCCCAGTTTATAGCATAATTTCTTTTGATTTGATTTGTAAAATTTATAAACAAACATTCTTGTAACAATTTTCCATGAGTGGTCTCAGTAGTGCTAATTGCTTAAATTTGTGTTAGTTAATAAATTGCGGTCAAAAGATTTTTAACATACAACGAGCGTTTGCTACTGACGTTACTAATTGCCAAAATTAACACAAAATAATCTAACAGTTATGCTTTTGGATAGAGTAGATCACAAATAATGATTATAAATTAAACTCCGGATATCGAGAGCCGATAAAGAAACAGAAGAATTTTGACCAAGTTCATAGGTTCCATGCTAAATCCTAATCAGAAATTTTCAGGAAAATTTGACTCTCACTTTCCCTAATCCATCTCACCTGGCCTGCTTCAATTCATGAGTAGAATCATGAGAACAATTTGGACCGGTAGGCTAGTGGTAGCGCGTCGGCTTTCCGCATTGAAAGGGCTCGGTTCGAATCCGACAAGCGCCATTAAATACCTCAGTGCCAAGGCCAGATATGAGCACGTTAAATCCATAGACTCTAAAGTCCCTCTATGATGTCAGGGAGGGTGGGAGAGGGTGCCAGATGTCACCCTGGGGGTGCTGGGTCAAAATTGAGTTGGCACCTGGCTAAATGGGACTCTCATAAACCGAAGCCGCACCCCTAAGTCTGCTAGACTGTATGGGCCCGGACTATCTGGAATAGTTTCGTACAGGGGGCATTTGAAAGAACGATGAGTGATATGTTGCTTGTACGAGTAATATAAGGAGCCAATTTTTGGGAGTCTGCAAACACATGCTAAGAGAGTCTCTTCTGTAATCCCCTCTGAATTCCATACTCATAGGGTAGTTTTAACAATCCACAGGTAACAACAAAATTCTATGGTTCATGTATGTGCAATTAAAAGCTTTCCAAAGCGATAACACGAGAAAAATATGCCCTTTTTAAACAGCAATGCACACAATTGTGCTACTTTTAACCCCGCATGGTCAAATGATAACCTCCAATAAACTATTTTATTTTTCATATGATAATTTTAAGTTTCATTGGCACATAGTTACTTCTACTACGCATATAATATATGAATAGAGACTATCCATTGAAAGCGGAGTGTTTTAAGAACACTGATAGATAAATAATTGCATTTACCATGCCAAGAGACGGTGAATTAGGTTTGCTCCGAAAAATTATTTCGAAAGTTTTAAAGGGTTTAACAAATGTGTCCGATATTTTAACACTTCAAAGTAAAATGTAAAAATGTCCCCACACCATCCTTTAACATATTGAAGGAGTGTATGCAAATGATGTATTATAGTTTTCAGGCAATCATACTCTATTGATTCTGCCAGATATATCGGCTCTCATGTAAGAGATACTTTTTTTAAAATTTGCTCTATCAGTCTCTATGGCTTCTCTTTCCTTTCCGCCCCTTTTATGGCAAATAATCTCTACCATATCAAGTTAATTAAATGACATGGATACTTACTTTAGATAGCGCATATTTTTTACATGAACAGTATCTTTCTAAAACTTTGTCTTAAGAGTGTATGATGCTTGGAAGTTGTCAATCAAATCATTTTGTTTTAGTTGACGGTACCATCAAAGTTCATTGTTACTGTTCAAAGTACTTCAAGGTTCAGTAGTAATAGTAAAACAAGCCTTAACTTTAAAAAAACAGTTATTAAAGAATTTAATTTGATTTACAATTAAAATTATTGCTAAAAACTAAGGTAAAAAAATACAGCTCGCATGAATTCTAATTTAAATGTTATATAATTCTCGTCCAATGGAATTTTCTCTTCCCCCATACAGTTTTTAATTGTTCCAGGTGGCAAGGCTCAACGAACGGTCTATGCTTGATTCTGGAGAAGAAGAATCATGCTACGCTCGCTGATATACCTCATTTTCATGTGAACTGTTGACGGTAGTCTGTGAACTCTTTTCGAATTTTGCAACATCCTATATCATGTACCTTATGTTCTTGGGCAACAGAGAAATAAGGATTTTCGAAAGTTTACAGAAGTGCGAAAAGGAAAAAAATGATAAAACAATCTAAAAAAATACATAGACTTCAATCGAAAGATTTGATTTTATGAAAGAGATAACATTTGTGATACATTTTCGAGATTTTAACTCAAACACAACATTTTAAAAAATATTAATATAATTTTATTCGTATTCTTACATTTACTCTTTTGTGCCTACCAGGTATTATGGGAATTTTCAGTGCTGAAACTAGCAAATATTTTTTCTAATTCTTTGTTTATAATTAAATATTCCCACAAGGACTTGTAATGCATTTCCCGGGGGGGGGGGGGTCAAAATATCTCTATTTCCTGACTTCGTACATAAAATCGTTTCTCCCGGCCTACACACTAATTCTTAAGAGCATATCCTTACACAATGCTCAAAATATTTTAATTTAAAACTATCTTTAAATTACATGGTTATATATTTAATTCTATGTTAACTTGCTCTCCAGAAAGTTTCGTACATTAGCTTTAAAAATATTATTCACTTTCCTCTAGCATAAATCTTATCTTCAGTTCTAGAACCCCTGAACTGCAAGCTGTAGGAAACAGAACTAAAACCCAGACGTCACTCATCCTAAAATATCTTCGTAATTTAATCTATATGTTTCATACTTCGATTCTAACAACACGTATATTCACCATTGCATAGAGTTTTTCTCATAAATTTCTGAAATAAATATTTGGTCATAAAATATTTTAACTTTCTCAAGTCATCAATATATTATGAAAATTCTGCATTCTCTTGCAGTGTTGAACATACTATTCCATTTACGTAGCGCTATTAAGTGATTCTAATTAAAGCATTAAACATTTTAGAGAAAATATTCCCACAAAATGCGATAATTAATTTACGTGTAAGATTAGTAATCGGTTGCATATTTCCAACCGTGTAATGTAACGCTGGGAACGTTTAGTTTAGCTTTCATTATTATTTAACACGGTAGTACGTTTCAATTAATTAATAAGTATATATTTTGATAAGCATTATTTTACAAATATTTCCTGGATTTGAAGCTCATGAAATTGGCTGAAATATAAGAAATTTCTATTTACCTAAGATGAAACCAGGGGTGTTAGTTAACAATTAGTTGCGTAAATAATGCATCTCCTGAAGTATTGAAAAATCATTTTGATGTACGCTTGAAAGTTTAAATGTAATCAATAATTAGAGTGTGAAAGATTTTTATTGGCAAATAAAGGAGTGTATTTGGAAAGTTAATAATGAAGATTTTTTGAGAACACTAATTAAAGTAATCTTTATATCTTCAGAATTTTTAAATTTTCCTTCAGGATTTTAAAAAAAATTCTTTTTATTTATTTTCCTAAATAAATGAATAAACCTAAGTATTTTTGAAAATAATCGAAAAGAGAATATATATTGAACGGTCTTACTTTATTACCTATGTGTTTGCTAGCTAGTTTGTGCAAGTTTCTCTCATATCTGCAATCGCACTCAATTCTAACTTTTACTCTGTTAACAGGCTTGAGGTGAGCACTAGAAGTGATTTCATGCTTAGGTTTCAGGGTCCAAGCAACTTGACTTATCCAGCTTGAAGATTATTTCTCTTACAATTTGTGTGCGTCAGAGACATATATAACGTTTTTAAAAGCAAATTAACTTTTAGCCATTTTGAAACAATCTATTAGATACTTTTGAACCTATTTTTAAGTACAGTAACAAACATCACTTCAAATTTTGGGGTCCAGTCTATGTCCTGTGTCTTACTGCTACATGTCTGGCCGATCTCGGGCCCAAGGTCTCTTTTAAAATACACAACACCCATATTGCGCTCAGGTCATCTCGTTTCTTGTTTGCACATTTTTAAAAATAAAATCTGTAAATTTAATTACACTACGAGCAGGAATGTCTTTGGAAATTTTCACCAAAATAAGTGCTGTATAAAAAGAGAAAGAGAGATATCACTAACTAATAAAGGATATTTCTATTAATTTGATCCAGAGTATATTTTGACTCGAATAGAACATTTTTTGTGGTACCATCCGGAAACGAATTACAGAAATTCGAAAAGAAAAACCATTTTGTAAAGTTTATAACTAAGTGAATAGACTATCATGTACAACCGCATCAGATGTCGAGGAAATAAAAGTATAGGCATTTTTTCCATCTTTCTCACTTAAAAGTCGAACATTCCTAATCATAGAAAGGTAAAAGAAATAAATTCAATATTGAAACAGATGACGATCATGAGAATATGGCTTAAAGTGAGCTTATATCTATACATGATGAGCCTGAAATCAAAAACTTCTTTAACGGATAAGACGAGGTAAACATAGTTAGTGTTATCGGACGTTATCTAGAACTATTGGAAAATGCAGATCGTTTTTTACGACCCATGCCTTTTAGTTACATATGGAATTCCATCTGATGGTGCTCAGATCACCTCCCGACAGACATTACTGAATTATCATATCTACGCCAGGTATGGGAATGTTAAACCTGTAGACCAGAAATTCCATCTGATTGGTCTGTAGGGTCCAGACAGAATCCCTTGGGGGTGCTTGGTCTAAAATGAGGTGGCACCAGGGGGGCGATGTTGGTTCATTTATAAATTTCCCCCATTTCAAGGAACCAACAGTATCACAGAGTATATGCACAATGTCGAAAAACTTGCTGGCCAAGGTAGCGTTGGGCAAGCAGGAAGACAGGCGGTAGAACACTCTCGCCGTGTGCGGGCGGGCATTATCTTGCTGAATGTAAGCCCAGGATGGTGTGATATGAAGGGCAACACAAAGGAATGTAGAATACCGTCGACGCACCGCTGTGCTGTAAGGTTGCCGCGGATAACAACCAAAGGAGTCCTGCTATGAAACGGTATGGCACCCCAGGCCATCACTCCTGGTTGTCGGCCAGTATGGGGGAAGACAGTCAGGTTGGTATCCCACCGCTGTCCAGGGCATCTCCAGACACATATTCGCTGATCATCGGGACTCAATTCGAAGCGGGACTGAAGACAATTCTACTCAAGTTAGTGACATTCCGGGTCGATTGTGCCCGACACCACTGCAAAACGGGCTTGTCGGTGTACAGAGGTCAATGGTAGTCGACGTAAGAGGCGCCTGGAGCTCAGCCTCGTTTCTCTGAGCCGCCTATGAATGGTCCTGGCGGTCACTGAAGAACTAGTTGATCGAAGATAATGATGAATCTGGGGCTGTGAGTGTCCCTCTGACGATTGCTCGGTCCTCACGTTCTGTCGTTTCTCTAGGCCGACCGATTCCTTCTTGACGTTGTGATCGGCCATGGTTTCACCCTCCTGCCAACATCGTCTAATAGTGGCATCGCCTCCTATCCAATTGTCGAGTGATTCGCCGATTCGACCAGCCGGCTTCTTTGAGCCCAACTACACGTCCTCTCTCAAATGGTGAAATCAGCGCATATTGTTCGCGCACCTGTATGCGAGGCTTAGTTACTGTCTACCTGAGTACAAGGAATGAAATTTGGAAAGAATTTATGACCTGGTATCGAAATTTCTCCTCTTTAATACCCTGCCAGGTTGTGTACTAAGATGCGCTGCAGCGTCACATGCTCATTCATTGGCCGCCAAACTTTAAAATTTTGCATTTTCTGTCGAAACCTGTATGCATATCAATTTGTGTGAAATTTCCATTACCCCCTTCTTTTTTGTGTCGTCTAAGAGTGTATAACCTTTTAGATAATTTAAGAATTGAAATGAGTTCTAAAAGATATATAAATATAAGTCTTAGTTAAAAGTTAATAAATTTGTTTTTCCTTCTTTTAATATATGAATGGAAATGTAAGTGTTCGATAAAAGGATGTTTGTTGTTTGCAAATGCGGGGCACTTGTCACTAAAGACATTCGCACATGATCCGCGAGAATTTTTGATTGCTTTGAATGGGACGCAGTATAGGTGAACCAACCCCTGGATCCACGTCAATTTTGACCAGTCACTACACAAGGGCGATACCTGAAGCGGGGGGGGGGGGGGCTTGTAACTTCCCCAAATTCTCCGACATCACAGAAGGAATTTCCAGTCTACGGATTTAACGTGCCCATCTCCGGCCTATACAAGATTCGAACCGAGCATCCCCAGTTCCAAGCCCCACACGCTACCACTAGGCTACCCCGGGTGCTTTTAGATAAAACAACAATTTCAGTAGTGTTATCTAAGACAGTCTCATCTGCTCATAGTCAATCACATTAACGAGGACATTGTACGGTAGCGTGGGTTTCACAAGGTCCAGACCGTCGAACATTTTCTTAACCCTTTAAGGCCTATTGGTACGAAAACATACCAGCTTAAGAATAGTTATTTTATCTGCACTAAATGTGTCTAGTTGTCCAATATTGTTCATGTGCTTCAAGAATAGTTCACTGATAGCGGGAAAAATATATTTTCCGCCATTTGCTCTCAACTTCTTGTTGTTATTTGACGTTATGCTCAGGTGAAAGCGTCGTGAAAATAAGATGCCTCTGACATCACATAGAAAATAGTAAGTTAGAGTTTTGGATTTATCTCAATATTATATATTGACTATTAATCACTGTTATAAAGTGTATTTTATAAATTCATGCCACTCGAAAGTCATGTTTTGCTTTGTATTAAAAAATATAAAACTTATATACGTTGTACGAAACCGTACCAACCGCTAATGTATATGTGGGCAACGAAAGATTGTGTAGGGGGGTTTATTTTAAAACTTTATATTATTTATATTGCTAATTAATAAATTATTAATGAAGGTAGGAATTAACTCTTACTATTAAAAGTGGGGTTTCAGTTAGATTTAAATACAAAAGGTAATTGCCATTGGCCGTTAGTGGTTAGACATTTTAAGATAGATGGTAAGTTGCGTTGTGTTATTTTAACATGCAATAACCCATAAACAATTAATAATTATAATTAACACTAGTTCGAACTGAGTGCTTCACTGTGGTGAATATGAGCCAAAGAAAAATGAAATTAAATCCTAATAAAATTACTAACCTGGAGAGCCCTAGAAAATAAAATTATTTCACCTAAAGAAAAAAGCTTCAATTCTGCTGAAATAAAAAATAAACCTAAAGCTGAAAATCAGAAAATTTACTAAAAAGGCAAGGACCGACATGACACCACTTTACAAACCAACTAACAATTTATTTAAGAATTTCCCTGACATTATAACAAACAAACTCATTACTCCAGATCTTCTTAACATTATTCTGACAACCAAATTCAATTGAATAAATACAATTTCGTTTTAAATGAGTTCTACTCTCCATAATACAAATAATTATCAATAAAACAATGCAAATAAGTGAAGTGGCTGGCGAATCAAATAAACTTCTAAATGAAAAAGTGATGAGAAACAAACAAAGTAAAACTATAGAAAAATTCAGTAAACCAAAAAAAAAGGAAATTAAAATCATATTACCCAGTTAAAAGTGCTGCAGCACAAAAAAAAAAACACTATTATTTAAGGAAGTCATGAGGGGAGCCTTAACGCCATTTTCTAAAGCGTGACTCGACGCCAAGACATGAACGTCGTCGGACCTTTCCGTACGGCCATCATCTTTTATCAAAGGCACTGGGGTCAGCTCCCAGCCTCGTCGCTCGCCTCTCCCCCCCTGTGTCCACTTGCACCCTCCGCCCCCGAGTTGACGCTCCTTTTTTTCACTTTGTATTCCGGCGGAAAGTAAGAAGGTCCAATCCGCTCCGTCAATCCCGGACGAGGAAAACGCTGAAAATTCGGAATTAGCCGAAGGAATCTCCTCTCCGACTCATTGTTGATTTTTTTCATTTTCTTATTTCACATAATTTTGATTACATTTTTCCTCCTTGAAAACGCCGCCATCTACAAGCCACTGTATTCAACCGCGTAGGGAGCGCATTCGTATCTGCTTGGCTCATCAACATTCCAAACGTCCCGAAGGGGAGGGTGTCCGTGACCAGTCGTTATCGGATGTCTCAGTTTACGATCAACTGACAAAAAGGGGTTCTCAAAAGGAAGGATTTAACTTTAAAATAAAAGACACACTATAATTTTGTATTCATTCATTTAATAAAAAACCCCAAAAATTCACCAGCGTACCAGCCATTCACGAGGTTCATAAATAAGACTTATTAATTTATCAATATTAACAATAATAGGTATAACCTGTGATGATCTATTTCAAACTTAATTCTTCTCAATGTCAAAACATTAGAGAAACTTGCGCACCTTCTCCAAATGCGATGACATTAATCAAATCAATTAATATCTGATCACCACAAGTATAACCCTTACATATATTTAGCAGAGGCCTTAATAAATTTGATTAAACCAAAGCACAATCGTTACTAAAATTTACTTACTTTTACTAATTTACTTTACTAATTTATTTATCTGAATACCCGATATTAATATTAACTTTAATCACTTCCAAACTATTAATTATCATCACAACAAATACCTCCTTTTCCGCGAGAAAAAAAATTTGGCACAATTTTTTTTTATAAAAAAAAAACACAGATCACCGTGGAAAAATTTCACGAATTAAAGAATTGACTAAAGTATAAAATGACATTACACAATGTGATATATTGTTTCCCATTCGACCCGGGTCACATAACAAAACACATATACATGAGAGATTACTTATTAAACAAAATTATAAACCATGGAACATCTAGCATACTACCCGAAAAAAAATTTCAATACCACAATTGTATATAAAACAAGCAAAATGAACATTGAACACCTAACATATATCTAAAACAATTCATTACCACAACTGTCTGCTCAACTACAATTAAACCATATACACTAAAAAAACTGCACAGCAAAATAATCATCCTCGTTGAAAACAATCATTTCAAACTTTACACCCTGTCCACAGTTTATTTCTATAATTTGAAAATTGACAGTGCGACCCATAGCATCCAATCCGAAAAAATTTAAAAAAAAAAACGTATGCTTAACACAAATAAACAAAACCTCTTCGAACAAAACTCAATACAAAATTCTCTCTTACTAAATTCATTATCACTGTTCAATCAAAATTAACATGTTGCTGTTCAACTTCAAATAAAAAATGTATATGAAACATGTGAGACAGGTGTACAAAACATTACACACTTTCACCGTACATATAACAAAAAAAAATTTACACCTCCCGTACACCCTAGTATACATTACAAACCAGGTAATTGATAGAAATTTGAGGACCTATCGTTAACTACACACTATTTACTCCTACTAAACCCAATCCAATTCCAACCTGCGAAGATAGACTCTTCGTCCCTCCGCGGCAATGAAATTCTATAAGCTTAGTAAAAATTAATGATTAAAGTCTGAGGCCACTGTCTAACGTTCATTAACCCTCCGGTACACCTTAGTACACATTACAAACTAAGTAATGATTAAAACTCTTGAAACCAATATTTAACTACTCCACCATTTACTCCTACCAAACCAAAAGTAATCCAGCCTGCGAAGAGAGACTCTTCGGTCCCTCGCGGCAAGAAATTCTAATATGCTTAGTAAAATAATGCTTAACACAAGAAGCCCTGTCTAACGTTTAATTGCATAAACCGAACTGAACAGACCAACGCAAGCATACCTACTAAAATAACATAACCAAACTTATTCAAAAAACCGTATGCCCTACTTAAATAAACAAAAACCGGTCGAATCGAATGACAGTCGATCCCCAAAAGTCATGCTGATCCGTTCAAAACAGAATATGCACATGAAACATTGTAGACAAGAGCACCAAAAAAAATTTAACATCCACCCTACACATAAACAAAATTTTCGGACGCTTTAGTATGCATTACAAAAGAAATTAAACAATATTAAATTAAGATAAAAGTCTGCAAAAAAACTAAACTGGTATTAAATCCAACAAAACTCTGACATGAGAAACTGAACTTATTAGGTACTGAAAGACCACAACATTCAAAATTTCCCAGCCTGTGACATTGAAGTTGAATATTAACCCCAATCTTAATTAAATTTCTAACCAAACCCAACTGGTATTAAGTCCAAACATATACCCGACATGAGAAACTGAATTTATTAGGTACTGAAATGACCGCAGCATTCAAATTTCCCAGTCTGTGACATTTAAGTTTGAATCTTAAACCCAATTGCAACTAATTTTCGTGTGAAAAAAAAAAATCATTAACTATTATATGAAAACTTTTAATGTAATTTTCAATCTGTCCAAGAACCGAAACCAATTTTACTTCCCGTCTGACCATGAGACCAGCTCTAAATGGCAAGAGGAAAGTAGAAAAAACTTAGCACCTGGCAAGACAAAAAAAAACTCGTGATATGAAGCCCAAAATAGAGAAAAAATTATCTGACATGTAGAATTGCAATTAAAAATTTATCAATACTTAGTATGCAAATATACTATGGGAGACATTGTAAAACATGCACAATTTAGCACCTCAAATCAAATATTATACTTAAAACCACTAGCATAGCAATAAAAACGTTAAAACAACAAAATACCAATTAAAATATTAGTTCCAAATATCTATCAATGTTTAAAGATGTTAAAAAAATATTCAATATTCAATATAAACGCAAAATATATAGGAATGTAAAAATAACTTTCAAATCAAAGTGTATCCTTAAATGCACTAACAGAACAATACTCTTAAGAAAAACACCAAAAAAAACATTTATATCGTTCAATAATTCAAAATGAAAGAAAAATCAATATTCAAAATAATTGCACAAAATATAGGAATGTAAGAAAAATTTCAATTTAAAATCTACATCTTTTAAAATATCAGAAATAATAATAACCATAAACACATAAAAATAATATGAACCAAAAAAATCTGTGCCAAAATAAGATTAAGCCTCCACTATACAAAATTTAATATGTCATGCCGTCTCACCGAAAGAAAAGATAATGGGGAAAAAAAATGGCTCATTTGCAAACAGTCTTCACGACTTGTACCATTTGAAGAAAAAAAAATGGCACAGCGTGGGTAGGACACAGGCGCCATTTGTAGCGTTGATGAAGGTGTAGTTATGGGGTTTTATTTAAAAGCTTATTTATTATATTAACTTAATAATTAAAGTTAGAATTACTCTTTACAATCTTTAAATCAATTTATTTCAAGAGTTGCCATTTGGCCGTTAGTGGTTAGTACATTTTAAGATAGATGGTAAGTTGCGTTGTGTTATTTTTAAATGCAATAACCCATAAACAATTAATAATTATAATTAACACTAGTTCGAACTGAATGCTTCACTGTGGTGAATAATGAGCCAAAAGAAAAATGAAATTAAATCTAATAAAATTACTTAACCTTGGAGAGCACCTAGAAAATAAAATTATTTCACCTAAAAGAAAAAGCTTCAATTCTGCTGAAATAAAAAATAAAACCTAAAGCTGAAAATCAGAAAATTTACTAAAAAGGCAAGGACCGACATGACACCACTTTACAAACTAACATAACAATTTATTTAAGAATTTCCCTGACATTATAACAAACAAACTCATTAACTCCAGATCTTCTTAACATTATTCTGACAACCAAATTCAATTGAATAAATACAATTTCGTTTAAATGAGTTCTACTCTCCATAATACAAATAATTATCAATAAAACAATGCAAATAAGTGAAGTGGCTGGCGAATCAAAAAAAACTTCTAAATGAAAAAGTGATGAGAAAAAAACAAAAGTAAAACTATAGAAAAATTCAGTAAACCAAAAAAAAAGGAAATTAAAATCATATTACCCAGTTAAAATGCTGCAGCACAAAAAAAAAACACTATTATTTAAGGAAGTCATGAGGGGAGCCTTAACGCCATTTTCTAAAGCGTGCTCGACGCCAAGACATGAACGTCGTCGGACCTTTCCGTACGACCATCATCTTTTTATCAAGGCACTGGGGTCAGCTCCCAGCCTCTTCGCTCGCCTCTCCCCCCCTGTGTCCACTTGCACCCTCCGCCCCCGAGTTGACGCTCCTTTTTTCACTTTGTATTCCGCGGAAAGTAAGAAGGTCCAATCCGCTCCGTCAATCCCGGACGAGGAAAACGCTGAAATTCGGAATTAGCCGAAGGAATCTCCTCTCCGACTCATTGTTGATTTTTTCATTTTCTTATTTCACATAATTTTTGATTACATTTTTCCTCCTTGAAAACGCCGCCATCTACAAGCCACTGTATTCAACCGCGTAGGGAGCGCATTCGTATCTGCTTGGCTCATCAACATTCCAAACGTCCCGAAGGGGAGGGTGTCCGTGACCAGTCGTTATCGGATGTCTCAGTTTACGATCAACTGACAAAAAGGGGTTCTCAAAAGGAAGGATTTAACTTTAAAATAAAAGACACACTATAATTTTGTATTCATTCATTTAATAAAAAACCCAAAAATTCACCAGCGTACCAGCCATTCACGAGGTTCATAAATAAGACTTATTAATTTATCAATATTAACAATAATAAGGTATAACCTGTGATGATCTATTTCAAACTTAATTCTTCTCAGTGTCAAAACATTTAGAGAAACTTGCGCACCTTCTCCAAATGCGATGACATTAATCAAATCAATTAATATCTGATCACCACAAGTATAACCCTTACATATATTTAGCAGAGGCTTAATAAATTGATTAAACAAAGCACAATCGTTACTAAAATTTACTTACTTTACTAATTTACTTTACTAATTTATTTATCTGAATACCCGATATTAATATTAACTTTAATCACTTCCAAAACTATTAATTATCATCACAACATAGTCAAGTTCGAATTAAAATCGGAAATCTTTCACATTTGAATTAGAATTTTTTGAAATAATATTTTGACTTTATAACATTTTCATAAAAGTGCATTTTATAAATTGTCGCCCCTTGAAATTCATGCTTTTATGCTGTTGGTATAAAATTTGAGTGTAGATGAGTCTATAATTCCATATTTCGGGCACGACGGACTAAAACAATTCATAAGAGGTAAGCCAATACGTTTTGGCTTCAAACTTTGGACTCTGTGTTCTTCTAATGGTCTTTTATTGCATGCTGAACCTTATTGTGGAGCATCTACAAAATTATCAAAATATGATTTAGGCCAAGTTGCCGATGTTGTTCTTGGGTTACTAGACAAATGCGTGATTCCACCTGGGACACATGTTGTCATGGACAGCTTATTTACTAGCATTCCCTTGCTGAAAGAGCTATCAAAAAGAGGCACAGCAGGAACTGGGATATTGAGAGAAAACAGGCTGAAAAATGCTCTTTATCATCCAAAGAAATCTTGAAACAGTCGGCAAGGGGGACATATGAATATATATGTCATGAAGATATCAGTATCGTCAAATGGAATGACAATAAAGTTGTAACTGTTGCAAGTAACAAAGTTTCTACAAAACCTATTGCATCTGCTATTCGACGGAGTGCCGCAGAAAAAAAGAAAATTGTTTCCATGTCACAAGAGCAAAAAATTTATAATAAGCATATAGGTGGTGTCGACCTTGTTGATCAAGTTGTGGCAAATTATCGCGTAAGAATTAGTTCTAAAAAGTGGTGGTTGCCATTGTTTTCGTTTGTACTTAGTGCCAGTGTTATAAATGGATGTAAATTTATAAAATGAAAAATGATATTGATGAAATCCCACTTCTTGAGATCGTACGACAATGCGCACAGGAACTGTTAGGCAATTATGGAACATTGCCTAGAGGGCCAGGTAAGCCAATTTCATTTAGGCATAGAGCGGCCTCACAAATAAGATTTGACAAGAATAGTCACTGGTGAATTAGATCAGATCAAGAACATGCCCGTTGCAAGAACTGTTCCGGTAGAAGCAGCTACAAGTGCAAAAAGTGTAATGTACCACTGCATCCTCAGTTCCAAAAAAACTATCATGTTTGCACTCAATACTCATTTTATTGTTTTATTCTGTTAGAAAATCATCTAACGTGCTTTTCATTTAATTGTGGTATTCCCGATTTTGTTATTATTTTCATTAATAAATAAATTTAATATTAGCTTTTATTCTCGAAGTGTACTACACACGTACGCCGATTAGTACGAAAACGTACCAGTAAAAAAAACATAGTTAAAGTGCAACTAAAAATATAATTTTAGTATAGTACACATTAATAGACTTAAAACTTACAAATATGAGAGAAGTAACAAAAATTGTTAAAGAAATCGAAGTCGGCATTAATGGGTTAATTTTATTTTAGACATCACACGCCTTATACAAAACATAAAAATACATATGACAAATCTTCATAATAACAAATCGAATTCGCTTAATATACTTCCTTCCTTAACGTACATCACACACCTTCGACTCCCCTCTTTCTAAACAAAACACACAGCGCCACCCTCTGATCGTTACAGCAGCGTATTCTTCTGGTCGCTACAACATGCACAGTGAGCGAGAGAAATCTGTCAAATATTTCTTAATGGAACATTTAAAAAGAGTTACAAGTCTGTGAGATCAAATGATTTTATAATAGGAAAATATGTTATTGAAATGATAAAAAAGCATCATTTGCAACGTAAAACATGTTTTGGTACAGGCAAAACAGAACCACTCATGTGGAGTGATTCACTTAAATATTTAGGGTTAGTTAGTTCTTGACGAGTTTGAGGCATTATATTGACTATCATATTTGGGGGGATATTTTTAATGTAAAACAGTTATGTTACTTACTATTCGATCGTTAAAGGAATGTTTTAACTTAATGGGAATAAATGTTTTGCGTCAGTTATTATCAAGCTCACATAAAACATTTTCCATGTCGTATCCAAGTCGTTGGCGCTGCAGTGGAAGAACGTGTGAAAAACTGCCGTCGAGGTATTCCGATATCCTCTAAATCTAAAAGAAGACGCTAGGAAAACCTAAGGATATCAAGTTTGTATAAAGTGGTTTAAAATAAATTTGAAGACGACATTATCAACGTGTGTATCTGAACTAATCACATAAAAACTGGAATTAGAAGAATTTAGAGTCTCATTAATACGTCTTACCCTATTTCATACAAATGTAAAGGGAGGCGGCATCGGCATACGTTTTCAACTAGTACATAATTTCATTTCATAGAGAATCTTAAAAGTGTACAAAAAGAGTCATTACATATTCACGAAGGGAGATGAAGTTCCCTCCAGGAGTTAATCTTTACTTTAAATATTTGTACAACGAATGCCAATTTAAAAACCTGAGTCAAGAATTGACCAGTGAGAAATTATTAATACCACAGTTTTATGCCTTACATTATTGACAGGCTACGCCTTAAGAATGTGTTATAGAGAAAAAAGGTGTCTGTGGTATCCAAACCTCTAGTTCTGTACAATTAAATAGCTTTAACACCATCAAATCTTCAATAAAGTGGAACTTTACTCTTCTCAGTGGTGAATATTTTCAGGGGGTTTTGCTTTTGGGTTCACGTTATTGAATCATTATATGTGAAGAACTGGAAGAATATTTTGAATATCAGATGCAGCACAATGTAGAACAGTTGCTACTATGTTACCCTTGCATTTGTTGCGAGAGTCAACAATTTTGGCTTTCAGGTGGCCGGGAAACAATACCGCTGGTGGTTTTGTATGAGTCAAATACGTCTTAAATTCATGGTTTGCGATTGGACTTATTCTGTTTATGATTAAAATTGGGTCTTCTTTGTGTCAGAAAATAATGCCCGACTACCAAAATTTAACGCTTTTCGCATCACTTATTGCTTCCCTGGATTGGAATTTGAATAATATGATCTACCTGATTCAGAAACATTTTATTCTAACCAATGAAACCCAGACTCGGATTTAAATTAATTTGTCTAACAAATACACTGCTTCTCGTCCTCTTTTTTTCCTTACGTCTTGTACCTATTGTATTTTTATTACATACTTCACATACTTCACCATGCAAAAGTAATAATCTTTAATAGCGACTGCATGTATAAATTATTTCGGAAATAGATTTTTCTTTTTTTGGGGGGAATACAAAAATTTAGAAGCATTTAAGCAAATGATATTAGTAAGTATGTCTCTCTAAAGAATAAATTTTTAGTAACATAAATTAAGTAATCGAAGAGTAAAGACTACTCGTATCCTTTCTTTTACCATTTAATTTTCGATCATCAGCCTTCTTATGTAAATCGGCGAATTCCGTAATGAAAGAGGGCGGAGTTCCAAACTTCTTCAGAAGGTCATGTCATTTAGTTTTCGATGCCGCCATCCTATTACGGAAGTCAAACGGCATGACGATCTCAATAGTAAGCCACTCCCCGTGGAGATTCGAAAAACTCTTTGCTTGTACTGTAGCGATCTATTAAAGAAAACTCTCGATTATTATAGACTAATTTTCTGTAACCCGATAGAGAGATTGTTCATCATCTAACAGTTTATAAGTTTTATTTTCAATATAGAGAAGTCCTTTTATGGTCGATGAACACAATTGAAAGCAGTATTATATTTGAAATACGCCCATTCGATGGTTTCTTATCTAAGACAGTCCTCATCTGCTCATAGTCATCACACTGACGAGAACATTGTACTTTAGCGTGAGTTTTCCCAAGGCCAGACCTTCAAACAGTTTCTTAATTTGTATTTTAAAGCCGAGTCGCAGAGACTTACTACTACTTACTGCACTATCTACTAAGGTCAAATCCAGCTAGTGGTTTCAGTGACGTAGCGAGCATAACTGGCGCCCGTGGCACGATACATTTTGGCGCCCCCCTTTCCGAAAAACATATAGTAATATAGTATATATAATTAGTGAAAAGGACTATTTGGCGCCCCTGTTCGAGTGGCACCCTGACATGATAGACCCCCTTGCCCACCCCACGCTACGCCACTGAGTGGTTTATTTTATCTGGCAAATTTTACTTATTTGAGAAAGATGCATAGCTCAGTTGTTACTTTCTCAGCTCTGAAGGTAACTTTATTTAAGTATATTCTGTCGGAAACTGAGTTGTATGCACGTCAAAAGTTTTATTTTATGAGTTTTACAATAGTATTGATATTGCAAATATATTTGGTTTTGCCTTCAAAGGGGTGGTGTCTTGAATCATTCAATTTTTTTTGTCTCTCTTGATAAAAACTCTCTTACTCACTTTAATTTTTTGTCACCTCCAAAAATGTTTTGTTTTTCGATCCCATAGTAGTTTTTATTCCGAAGGTGTCCATTTTCCTTCTGACCTCGGTTCGGTTTCATTTTTATTTTGAGTATTTCTAACCGCCCCCCCCCCTAAAAAAATTGTCTGAAGAAAATAAAATAAAAGGGGAAAATTTGGCGGCCCTATCACCTGTTGTAAACAAAGCCTCGTACTATGGTTTTGTTAAAGGATATGATTTGACGCGAATACTATGAGATGGTACAAGCGTGATGAAACGTTTCGGTACAAGTAATTTTAGTTTAAAAACTACGCAAAGACATTTTACAGAGATCAGTTTCTGCAAAGATTTATATTTCCTTACTTTCAAAAACATAGTAATGTGTGTTGCATTGTACGATAACATACTGTCAGATAGTTCAACATGAGTTATGTTTTAAATTTAAAAAAAAATATATTTATTCGCTACTAGAAAAGATTTCATGGGGATTTACAGAGCATTATTATGCCTACATTGCTTTTCTAATGTAAAAAGAATATGAAATCAAGAATTATTGACAAAAATTTATAGACCTTTTCAGTTTTAGTGTTCGTAAACTTTTGCGTTACAAATAAATGCTAGAACTATTTGGTTTAATATATACTCTACATAAAAAAAATCGTCGCACCAGAATTGTTTCGATTGCGACAAAAAATGGTGGATGCAAAGAACATGCACAAAAAAGAATGAGTTAAAAATTTGAGAAGATTAAATGATTTATTCCAGAGTTTGATCGTTAACATAGTAAAGGGAGCGTCAACCTCTGGCCTGTGTGCAAGCATGTCACCCGTGTGGCACAGACTGATAAAGTCCCGGATGGTGTCCTGCTGGCATTATCTTGTTGAAAAGTAAGTCCGGGTGAACGGCGTCAAAAACAAGTCGCACATCTACGCACCGCTGTGCTGTAAATGTGTCACTAATGACTACAGAGTAGTCCGGCTGTCAAAGGAAATTGGCAACGTAGACCACAACATTCTGTTGTGGGCCTGTGTAGCGTAGACGTCTTCAGACACGTCTTCGGCGGTTTTCAAGATACAGTTGGAAACGGGACTCGTCACTAAAGACTATACGTCCCCAGTCATCGCATTTCCAAGTTGATTAGTTAAGCACCACTGTAATAGGACTTACGGTGTGCAGAGTGAAGGTCAGCGATTCGCTCAATCCATCGTTTCTTAATGGTCATGTTGGACACTTGTGCACGGTCCACGTGTCGCATGATTGATAACGACGAATCCGTTGCTGTGACAGCTCATCTGACATAGTTCTATTGTGATCCTAGGTCCGATCGCTGCCGTTCCCCCACTTCTGCAAGCTCGTCTAATCGCGGCATCGCTCCGACCCAGATGTCAAGCGATTCTTCAATTTGCCCAACCAGCTTCTTTCAATCCGATGACACGACCTCTTTTAAAACTTTGAATATGCTCGTAATGAGCACAAATCGTTCGAAGAGGCATTGTTGCAGTCGATGTAACATGTCCTTAGTCGAAATGCAACAGAATTTTTAACATCAGATGGAGAATCGCTCTTTATATAAACATGTTGGATGAGCAATTCTGTTATGCTGGAGCTCTCGTATCATGTCGTTCAACACCAAATTTGAATCATTAGCAAGGTAGGTCGAAACAAAATTTGCATATGAAATTTCAATAAAATCGGACAATTCTTCTTGGTGCGTCGGTTTTTTTATACAGTGTATTTTTAACAGTAAAAACCATCTTCATAAAATCAACTTTTATTAGTCTTTGGACAGCAAGTCAAGCGTAGATTGTCGTCATATTCTGATTAAAACCGATACACTCACGTCATAGAATATAAACTTTGACATGTCATTATAATAATATAATACAGTAATGTCATAAAACTTTTTTCCAATTTGGTTGTTATAAAAAAATAGCTCATTGGACAATATGAATTTCTTCCGTGTAACCCATATCATAAAATATTTGAAAATGGGGAAACAAAAATATAGCGAAGAATAGTCCGACAAAATATGGACTCGACGCCAAGAATACAAAATTCTAGATAAAGTTATATATTCTCTAAGGGATTGCGTTTGTTTTGAGATTTTTGAAATTCAGGTTTTAAATTGCTCTGTAATCAAACAGAAAATATTCTACGGTTGTGGATAAAGGAGAAGAACATACTCCTAAAACAAAGCAAAAATAGATTTCAAAAATTTAATGGTATTGAAATTCCCGTAGTAAAAATTATTTTACATTTTCGTGGAGAAAATTTTTTTTCCAATAGCTGGGATCTGAGCGTTACTCTCTTGAAGAAATTAAGTATGTGGATATGCTCCAATGAGTTGAATACAGTTTTCCTTCTTGAGAATCTCCGAACGAAAAGTAGAGATATATTCAGGTAAAATATTAAGTAATTCAGACATGATAATTGGAGCCTTTGTTCCCATATTATGTATTGCTAAATTTTTCCAAAAAATTGCTTGGTTGGTAGGTGTCGTGTCCCATTCAGGAGTCAAGAAACACGACACCAACCAACTTGGTGGTTCAGTATCAAGTAGATAATAACCACCAAGATAGCTCTCGAAATCAGGTTCTTCTTTCGAAGTATGATTTTCTGATGAGTTTTGTCAATATTTGCAATGCAGCCAATTTGCAGAACTGGTGTAAATTAATTTTGGAGTTCTATTTCTGGAACATTTTCTCAAGTTAGGTTAAATTTTGAAGCACCCGGATTGAATTACATTCCGCCAATGTGCTTATGATTAGCCATACATCGGTTAACATTGATCGCCATTAATTCATTTGGATGGGTGGGAAGGCAAATTCAACTGCACCTCCCGTTGTGCTCTATGGAAAAACTGGCTTAAGTAACATTAAACAGACCATGAACAACTTTTTTCACGAGGAGTCATTTTTTTCCAAAGTAAAAAATGCAATTTAATAAGCTACGAGTGGAGTTGAGACTTATGAAACAGAAAATGTTTGCATAATTCGGGATATATATAATATATATATTATATATATATATAATATATATATGTGTGTGTGTGTGTGTGGTGTGTGTGTGTGTGCGTTTGCTTGTGGTGTGAGAGAGGGAGAGGGAGAGTTAAAGCTGAGTGTTATACATTTTTGCCGAATTTCATCTAGTGCACATGATATGCTGAATGATTCCCTTTGCACTAAATCGAAATGAAACTGATCAAAGAGTATTGTATTTTCGTGAGTGTGTTTATTGAAAATAATATTAGATTGTTGGTTGAAATGAAAAAACATCATTGAGGGGTTTTAAAAAAGTTAAATTATGAAACTTCATTTAAAAATATATTTTCAAGCGTAAGTTTATTACTATAGTCAAAGTTTTCTAGTTAACAATTGTTTTTCCTCATAGGTTGACTTCTGTATAGAATGGCGATATCAGTGGCGAAATTGACACGACCTTATATGATGAAGTTTTGAACTCCGCCCTCTTCGATCACGCCCTCTCGGCTGCCCATCCCCGCCCTCTTGACTGCGCTTTATTATGCCTGTATTACATGTCTCCTGTAAATAGAGCAAACTGAGTCAAGAAATATTGATCAAAACTTTATAGATTTTTTGCTTTTAGGTATTCATAAAACTTTTTCGTTGTGAGTAAATGCTAGTTAATATACAGGGGGTCATAAAAAAACTTTCCCAATATATGGACCTCTAGCGGCCACTCCGTTCAAACCGTTCACGATGATTATTTCGATATAGTTATTCAAATGTATGAAATAGGGATTCTGTAAACGTCAACAAAGTGGCGCTCACGTTACGGTTATAGGTATAGAAACTCGAAATTTTCGAATGGCAACGCCCACCTTTTCCCGTTGCAAAATGCTCAATGCATGTGAAAACCCTAAATAGCATTGGAAAGTTACGTGTATCACAAAAAAACGGAGTGTTCTGCATGCACAAAAAACAGCTCTGCGAACGGCCTAAAAAACACGATTGGGGCGCTCGGAGGAAATTTGCATATGACAGAGGCAAGACACTAATCACTGATGAAAACACAGATCGGACTAAAGAAAACTTTTATTTGGATTTCACATTTTATTCATGGGTGCCATCATCGTGTTTTTATTTGCCGTTCGTAGAGCCATATTTTGTGCTTGCATAACGCGTCCGTTTTTTTTTGCTCTTTAGGGTTTTCGCATGCGCTGAGCATTTTGCGACGAGAAAAAGTGGGCGTTGCCTTTCGAAAATTTCGAGTTTCTATAACTATAACCGCAACCGTGAGCGCCACTTTGTTGCCGTTCACAGAATCCGTTCACCTGAGCTCATACCTCTGAATAACTATATCTGAAATCTCATGTCGATCGGTTGAACGGAACAACCGCTAAAGGTCCATATATCGGCAAAGTTTTTTTTTGACCACCCTGTATTTAGGTAAGCATAATACTAAACAATGTTTTTATGAAAGCAGCTTTTATTGGTCTTTGAACAGCAAGTAGATAGTCATATTAAGATTAAAACCGATACACTCCCGTCAATATGCTATAACTTTAACATGCCATTACGATGATAAAAAAGTAATGTTCATAAAAAATATCTTTTTAAAGTTTACTCGTGATAAAAAATAGCTCATTGGACAATTTGTATTTCTCTTGTAACCCATATCGTTTGGAAATGGGGAAACAAATTTCGGAGAGTAGTCGAAAAAATATGGGCTCAACGCCAAGAGTGCTAAAAATCTAGTTAATGCAGTTACACTATTTTCTAAGGAAGTGCGTTTGTTCTGAGATTTCTGAAAATTCAAGAATTTAAATGCTCTGTAATTAAGAGAAAAAATCTTTCGACGGGTTGAGGTTAAAATAGAAGAAAAGGAACATACTCCTAAAATAGAGCATAATAGATTTCAAAAAATTAAAATTGACAATTGAAGCTGTCGCATAAAGTATTTTAAATTTTCTTAAATAAAGTAAGTATGTGAATATGCTCCAATGAGTTGAAATCCAATTGTCCTTCTTGAGAAACTCCGAAAAGGAGATATACAGGGTGATTATAATTAAAGCTGGACTTTGGAAAAAGATACAAAGAAAAGAACCATTGGTCAGAATGACCTGAAATTTACTTGATATATGCGAAGAAGGGGAAAAGGGTTATGGCATAAGAAAAAAGAATAGTTCAAAATCTTAGCAATAGATGGCGCTTTATTCGTCGTAACGTAATTGGGTTCGGTTACCAGTGACATTTGAATTCCAATGCGAAGGCTATTGTTTGAAGTTGCAGGTAAAGTTAAACAACTGTAACGCTCAATGTGCATGACTGTATAGGTTTTTTACTGAAAAAATGACTTCCAAGTCATTCAGCATTTCTAGCTGAATGACTTAACTTAGTGGAAAGCCCGTCTACCACTACAAGTTGCTGCCACATCGGATGGGAAAAATCGGTTTTTAATTGTCACGAGACTTGATAAAGAAAATGTTCAATATGCTGTAACCGTTTATGCCAGAGTTGAAACCGGACCAATGGTGAACACTGAGAGATTGTTTTGCGCAACGACATCATTCCAACACTTCAACAGCGTGCTTGAGTGGGTAGCATAATTTTTATGCAAGATGGCGCTAATCCACACATTGCAAATCCAGTGAAAGCAGCTCCCCACATGCATTTCGGTGTGATGAATTATACTTCATTCTTTTCCAACAGCCTGGTCACCAACATCATCTGATTTTAATTCTTGTGATTTTTGCCTGTGGTGTTAGCTGAAAAATCTGTATTCAGTGATCCGATTGCCAACTTAGCTGAGTTGAAGATGCATTGCGCAACACATTCACAACGTCACCACGGAATACACATTCGATCTGTTGTAAAACATAATGTTTCTCGGTTTCACTTGTGGCAGAAACGGTGGACAGCTTATTGACATTTCTTGAGCAAGTCTTGCGACAATTAAAAAACCGATTTTTCCCATCCTATTGGCAGCAACTTGTCGTGGTGGGTGGGCTTTCCACTAAGAGTGCCACCTGCTGAATGAATTGGAAGTAATTTTTTCAGTAAAAAAAATGATACATCACACACTTGAGCAGTGGAGTTCGTTTAATCTGCAACTCAAACAATGGCCATCGCATTAGGATTCTCAAATGTCACTAGCAGCCGAACCCACTAACGTAATGACAAGTAAAGCGCCATCTATGCTAAATTTTGAACTATTTTTTCTTATGCTTCTTTTCCCTTTTCCCCTCCTTCGCGTATTTTCAGATCAAAGTTCAGGTCATTCTGACCAGTGGTTCGTATTTTATAGCTTTTTGAAAGTCCAAATTTAATTATAATCACCCTGTATATTCAAGATAAAACTGTTAAGTCAATGCCGGCATTATAATTCGAGCCTTTGTTTTCCATATTTATGCAATGATAATTTTTCCAAACAATAGAGTGGTTAGGTTGGTGTCGTGACAGCTCTGGCAATGACGGGTTATTCTGTTGAAGTATAAAATTTTGTGGGTTGAAATATTGGCAATGCAGTCAATATTGCAAAGCAAGTGTATTAAACTTTTGGTGTTCGTTCCTCTTTGAGGACAGTTTTCTGCAAGTTAAGAAAATGTTTGACCCATCCAGATTGAAATTGCATTCCTCTGAGATGCTGATTTCTTAATCTCAATGATTTAGTGATACATCTTTGGCACTGATCTCATTAATTCATTCGACGGGGGCGGAGCAGAATTCAAACCTAACCTTATATTGTGCTCCTTGAAAGACTATGTACACTAACTAGGAAATGATAACATTCTTCAATATTGAATCAATATTTCGAAATAATATGACGTACATTAATAAGCTTCAATGCAAATGAGTGGGAGAAACCGAATGAAATATGAATTTTTTGAAATTCAGGACTTTGAAATTAGTTGTAAAAATATATGAATATGATTTTAGCTAAAGGATAATTTAAAAATTGTTTTTCCTTCTTTTAATATTTAAATGAGACTTTAAGTGTTAGGTAAAAAGATGTTATTGAAAAAAAAACGTATACATTGTATGATGGAATATTAGTTTCATTACCTTTAACACTAATTTACATTTGGTTATGACAGAGTTGACATTATGATCTCAATAACTGATGAAGATCTAGACAGTAAATATCAAAATATTTTTGATTTAATATCCTACTAACGTATAGAGCCACTAGTTTTCTGTATCCCATCCAATCTGTTGACAGTCCAGTGAAGATTGGTGTGAAAATTTCCGACGAAGTATTACGATATCCTCTAAGCTAACAGACGACGCTAGAAAAAAAACAAGAGTATTTAGTTTGTATAAATTTCTTTCAAAATTTTTTTGAAGAGAACATGGTCAACGCATGTATCTCAACGAATCACTCAAAGACTGGAAAAAGAAGAATTAACAGTCTCATTAATACTTTCTCCTCTATTTCACCAAAATGTAAGGAAGGATGACCATCGGCATACGTGTTTTCAACATAATATCGTTTCATGGATAACCTTAAGTGTGTACAAAGAGAGGCATGACACACTTACGGAGGAGGCTGAAGTACTCTCCAGAAGTTAATATTTATATAAAATATTTGTAAGACGAATGCCACATTGAAAACCTCAGTCAAGAATCGATGCATGAGAAATAATTTCTGCCAGAGTTTTTTTCCATTATTACTAATATTACTATCATGCTAAACTTTAATCTTGTGTTATAGACACAAGGCGCCAATGGAATCTAAACCACCAGTTCTGCAAAATTGAAAGAAAACTGTATAAATTGTATGATGAAAAACTGCGGTGGTTCATAGCAAACCGGAAACCCGTTTGCGTCATGAAGAATCTCGGCCGAGGCATAAATCTCCCACCCAAAGCTCTTCCCTCATTGGGTGCACCGAGTTTGCGATGAAAGACAAATTATAGGGCCGAATTCAATGTAACGTTTTAGCTCTTTAGCTAGTTGGCTAGTTAGCTCTTTAGCAAACTTTTTTTGCTAACTGTTAGCACATCGGCATTCAAATGGCCCGTTAGCTCTCCGATCCGAGCACCACTCTCCGACGAGGGAATGTTCGGCAAACCTCGGAAGCTTTTAAACGAATGCTCTCAGTAAGCCAATCAGACAGCCCAAATTCATCGCCAGCGCGATATCAAATGTAAACAAACATGGAAACTTCGGAACTGATAAAATAAATATAATAAAAACGAGTAATGCCTGGATACGCAACAAAAGAAAAATGAATCAAATGATTTTAAATTTGTGGATAGAATACTTACAAATATTTTCATAATTCTATGTTCAACTTTATTTGAAATATTTATAATTCACTATGTTAAATTACCGGAAGCTTTATTTTTCTTTTCTTTTAGCAAAATGCCACATTTTTTAAAATTAATTAGTAGAGAATATAGATGATGAAAAATATTACTAATATGGAGGGTATGAAGTAAAATATATTTAAAACAAAGTTTAGCTAAATGTTAAAATATCGTTGTATTCAGTAATCTAACCTTCCAAAACCTATTTATTTTGACATAAAAAAGTTTTTGATAAAATGATACACTGAACTTTATGTGATGTCCTTGTTTCAATTAAATACATTTAATAAAAGCTTTTAAAATAGTTATCACATTGATGTGTTTCCCATCTGAAATAAAACACATTCAAATCTCTGAAGTTTATACTAACAGCATGGTATTTAAAACTAACAGTATTGTATTTAAAATTTTCAAATATACACATTATATTGTACAGACAAACTTTAAATTAAATAGTATTATTTAAGATGTACTCTCACCTGATTATTCTCAGTTAAGATTTAGAACTCATAACATTCAAATTATGCATCACAATTAATAGTAGCCAAAAAAATTACAAGTACAGACACTGCTTCAGTATAAATACAGCACTGCACAAGAATTCATTTAGCTCAATCTTTTAAATGTTGATACAATATCCTTTTAAGAAAATCGATAGATTTACACTCTTTTAAACATATCCATGTGTAAATGAAGAAAATGCTAAATCTAGTTTAATTGAAGTACAAGGGAATACAATTGATAGTTCTTTGTTTTTTTCAACTATCACTAATTTTGGTTCATTGCAAGTATACAATTTTAAGATATTCATTTCATACCTTACACTAGGTGCAAATAAGCAATGTTTAAAAGATAAAGTATTTGAAGTACTGCATACTTAAGTTACTATCTTTTTTCAATTTGTAGCGATAAAAATTTAAAATTTCAAGTTATCTTAAATGTTGTAGTCATGCAGAAAAAGCACAGTTTCACAAATATAACAGTCAAACAAAACAAAATATAATTAATTTCTGTATTAATCTTTTTCTTTATGAGGAATAGGGCAGTAAAATACTCAGCTGCATTGTAGTTTTGTAGTTTAATATTTTAATTTACAGAGTGACATATCTGTAAAGTACTATCAATTACAATGGAATACAATTGATAGTACTTTGTAAAGTACAGCTACAATGCAGCTGAGTACAGTAAAATACTCAGCTGCATTGTAGTTTTGTATTTTAATATTTTAATTTACAGAGTGACATATCTGCAAAGTACTATCAATTACAATGGAATTCAATTGATAGTACTTTGTTGTCGACTATCCCTGATTTTGACTCATACCTATTCAAAGATACAATTTTAAGGTATTCATTTCATTCATTACACTAGGTGCAAATAAGCAATGTTTAAAAGATAAAGTAACGAAGTAATGCATAGTTAAGTTGCTATATTTTATTCAATTTGTGGCAATAAAAATTCAAAATTTCAAGTTTTCTTAAATTTTGCAGTTATGCAGAAAAAAAATACAATTTCACAAATATTTTAGAATTTTGTGAAGAAACACAGAGAACAATCAACAAGCAGTTGATTGAATCACATTATGAGTATAACAGTTACAGAAACATAGTTTGTACCAAATTTCATAGTCCTGGCTGAAATTTCAAGACCCATAGCTAAGCTAAATTTGATTTTAGTTATAGTTTGATTAATTTTTAATAGAACATTATATTAGGTCAGGAATCAGCTTGTGCATTGTAAAATTTAACATTAGTAACTGCTTTTGAAAAGGCATGACTTTTTCTAACACTTAAATTTTGTTTACATATTAAAAAAAAAGAAAAAAAAGTAAAGTCCTGGAAACTGGAATTAACCACATTTTATAAAATTGAAACAAACAGAAATTAATGTTGTGCTCATGAAAATCATACTTAAAGACATATTATAGCTGTACTTTTTTTTAGATTGAAAAAAAAGTTTCCTCTAGGTAAGCATTCAATTACACACTGACAAAACAATAAAACAATACACAATAAAACAATTATTGCACACACAATAAAACAATTATTAACACAATAAAACAATAACACAATAAAACAATTATTGCACACATGGGAGAGCAGTTTCTTTACAGACATACTAGATAAAATTGTTCCTTTTATGTAAAAGAGTAATAAATGGGAAAAATCAATATTCACTATGGTTTTTATTAAAAAAGAGCAACAGCCAGGAAGAACAACCCATTTTATATACATCAAAATTTAATTTCCAGGGAACAGGTATTGGGCTTGAAGCTTGTAATTTGTCTGGGAAGAGGATTATAAATTTTTAAAATGCTTTCCAGCTTAGATACAAATATTTTGTAGTGTTATTACTAAGTTTCTGGTGAATGATACAATTCTCATTCTTTAGCACGAAGAATGATTAATTAAACGTATTTTCTAAAATTCTTCTGTGCTCTTTCACTACGGATATCTAAACTGAGAAGAGATCACATGTTTGATAGTTAAAATCTATATTTCGTTTGTGTGTGCGAACTGTATATAACTCGTCCATTTTACAACACAAGCGAAAGCGGTTAAAGCTATAGAAATTCTCAAATCATTATACTAATCACTAATACCATAATGTCTACTGTAAATTTCTAAATCAATATACATAACGGTAAACATGAAATTTTTTTAAAGTGCTCGTAACAAAAGATTAATCTAATTAACAAAAGATAATTTGCTTATTTATAACGTATTTTACGTAACTGCTAAATAAATATAATTTGGAATATTCAAAAATACAAGAAAGAGTTAATTACTAACTTCAAAACAGTAGAAATTAGTCGAAACCTTAATCAAAACAAAAACACCACCAGAGAAACCACCTAGCAAGCGTTAGCTAACAGGCGACCGGATATTTCGCTCTTTTTGGGCATTTGAATACGGAATCGGCTAAAGAGCTAACTAGCTAACTAGCTAAAGAGCTAAAACGTTACATTGAATTCGGGGGATAGTTTCTACAAAATAAAATTCTGTCCGTTGGTAGTCGAATCAAAATTAGCAGTTCTCAGCCCTAAAATGCCTTCAATGGAGTATGAAATGTCGTGCTGAGTTCGAATCTAACTTTAACATTTTCAGTATCATTTCTTTAGAAACGACACAATTTCTTGATACAGTAGGTTTGAAACCGTATGTTTACACGCAAAATTACAGAGGTATAAAATTTATTATTAATACTATCCTATAATTTTTTCCGGTTGATTGAAAGAATAAAATAAGATAACATAAATAAACAGCCGGAGAAATATTATTTTCTTTAAATATAATTGCAGATTTTCTCGATCCCTTTTTAACAGAATTTTAATATTTTCAAACTAATTAGTTCGTTAACATCGATTTAATTAACAACAGTTTTGGCCGTTTAAATAAATATTTCGGTTTAGTGCTGATAAGAAAATGATATTTTTCCATCTCTTTATTCCTGTTATCTTATTTTATCCATTCTTTAGAAGCAACTGGAAAAAAAAACTCTAGGCATTATATCCATAATGAATTTCAAACCACTGTACAGTTAGTCGTAGACGACGTGACTTCTCATTAGTATGTGGTGAAAGTGTGATTTTTCCGAGGAAACCACACTGAATTTTATAGATAGATTCGAACCTGACACAAAATTGATACTCCGCTGTGTGTATGTTCAGGTTTCGAATTGAACCTTCTGATTCATTTGGGCTAAAACATTGAATCACTAGTTGTTTTTCTTGAATCACTAGTGCATATCTCTACAATCTCTGATAATTTAAGAGAATTTCGTTTTCCTGATCAGTTATTTTGTAGCACTTTTGGTCTGTAGCTGTTTCCTGATATCGGTGCTTCAGGTTTAACTGATAAAAGATAGTTGTATGTTTTATTGATAGAACAGAACATTACGCTTAAATTGCAGTTGGGAATTAAGGAAAAGAAATTCAGAGTATGTGATTCTTCTTGCCGTAATATATCCATAAACAGTAGATTGGAATTTTTTAGCGTATGCGACATGAACCGTGCAAAAAGAAATTCTTTTTTACTGAGTAATCGTCAAACAGATAAACAATGCTTTAAAAAGACTGAAACAGGTTATATTAAGCTTCTCTTTGAGAGTCCTTTGGTACTCCGAGAGAACATTAGAGGCTTTAGCATTTTCAAATCTTCAATAAAGTACAACTTTACTCTTTTCAGTAGCTAATACTTTCAAAGGTTTACGATTTTGGCTCATGTTATTTAAGGATTTTTATGTGAAGGAATGGATGATTATTTTGAATATTAAATGCATCGCTATCTAGGGACATTTGCTACTAGTTACGTTGCATCATTTGCGCAGACAAAATTTTTGAACAATGAAATTTGGGTAACAATGTCGCAGGTGGGTTTGCATCAGTCAAATATCATCTTAAATTCATAGTTTACGAGTGCCAGTATTTCTTTTATGATGGAAAGGGTGTCTTCTGCACTTCAGAAAAATTATTGCCGACTACAAAATGTAAAGCAATAGGACTAGTCACTGCATCCCCTGGATAAAACCTAAATAATATGACCTATGAAGTTCAGAAACATATTTACTTACCCATCTGTTTGGAAAAAAGGTTAAAAAAAGTTGTTCTCGATATAATTTCTAATAGAAATGAAGATAATTTAAATGTAAGATAAAAGCCCCGTGGTTTTATCAAAGGTGTAGGGGCATTTGATGTCATGGGTGTTACTATGCAGCAGCAATAAGTATTACAATATTAAGGTTTTGAAAGGAATTTTATTATTTTAGGGCATTTTGAATTCTTTTGTTGGATGAGTATTTGTAGCCTTTCGAAACCGGCTTGAAACTATCAGTCCTGGTCTAATTAGCCACTGTGTAGCCAAAGATGATCGTATAGTTTCAAAACCAACAAATTGTGAAAATAAGTAATCGAACAGTGCACTCTATGAAGGAACAGCTTAGGAACAATCATGCCTGAGTTGGGATTCCGCATGACGCAAGCAAGTTCCAGGCTTGCTAAGAACCACCGAAATTAACCACCATACAATGTGTAAAGTTCTCTTTTGATGCTGTAACGCTGGAGTTTTGGATTCTAGAGAGACCTTTCTTCTTTAACACATGCTGAAGGGTTAGCATGATGATAATACTGTTAATAATGATGGGGAAAAAAACTATGGTATACATTAATTATTATTAAGCATCAAAAGATACTTTACATTGAAAAATAGAACCTATGGATTACTAATTGCAGATGAATGAATCTTTGTATCGTTCACTGAAAAATTATGCAGTATGGCACTCAAGGGTTTATCTTTAACAAATCGCTTCAGAAACGAACAGTGAGTTTTCGAATTGCCACAACATGAGTCTGAATATTAAGATTGTCATGCAGCTTGACTTTCGTAATAGGATGCCCGCACCTATGGCAGAATTGACACGACCTTATGAAGAAGTTTTGAACTCCGCCCTCTTTCATTACGGATTTTGCTGATTTAGATAGAGGGGTGTGATGATCGAAAATTAAACGGTCAAAATATGGATTCGTGTTAGTCGTTTCAGTTCTAAACTTTAGAGAATGAAACTTTAGAGAACTTTGGAGATGATTCGAACAGTATATAGTCATGCGTCGTTATCAGGAACACAACTGTATGAGTGGTGCAATCACTTTAAATGTGGGCGAGAAAACATTGAAGATGAACCAAAGACAGGGCGCCCTTCAACTTCAAAGAATGAGGAAAATGTGGAGAAAATTCGTTCTCAAAATCAAAGACTAAGGTGATGCTGATTGCATTTTTTGATTACAAAGGGCTTATTTACCACGATTTTGTTCCTGAAAATCAACAATTGATCAGTATTTTCACAAGTAGGTGCTTTTTCGATTGAGAAACAGGATAAGGCGAGTTAGGAAGGAACTGTTTCATTCTGGGCAATGGTTTCTTTTGCAGGATAATGCTTGGCCCCATACAGCAATTTCTGTACAACAGTATCTTGCTAAACATTCAATTACAGTAATAAATCACCCACCATATTCTCCCGACTTATCGCCAGCTGATTGTTTCTTTTTTCCGAAGCCTAAGATGGCCATGAAAGGACAGAGATTTGAAAACAGCTCTTATATTAAATCAAATGTTACGCGTATTTTGCGAACGGTTAGTTCCAACGCCTACAAACAGTGTTTGGATGACTTGAAGAAACGTTGGAAAAATTATAGACTCCTTTGGCGATAATTTTGAAGGAGATAAATTTATTTGAAGGTGAGTAATATATTTCTTTTTTTATAAAAAAATGTCCGGTTACTTTATGGGCGCAATTGTATTACAACCACTTGCATTTTCTTCTTCGAAACTAACATCGAGGCAACAAAAATTATCGACTTTTAATCGCGAACTATTTGCAATTTAAGCGTCAATTAAACATTTAAAACACATGCTAAAGTGGAGAAAATTTGTGATTTTTACAGATCACAAGCCCTTAACTTATGCATTTTTATAAGATTTGGATAAAAGTCCCCCCCCCCTCCAAATGCGCCACCTAGATTTCATAGGTCAATTTAGCACCGATATAAGATATGTCAAAGGAGTCGATAATGTCTCAGCTGATACATTTTCGCCAATTGAAACCATCAGTCTACAAACGGCTTTAGATTATAAACAAATCACCATAGCTCAAGAAAATGACGAAGAACTCAAACAATTACTAAATTCAGATACTGGGTAAAATTTCAAACACATTAACCTGCCTTATTCAAACGTTAAATCGTATTGTAATATTTCCACCCCTAATGTTAGGCCTTGCATTTCTGCAAAATTTGGCAAAATTGCTTTCGATACACTTCATAAACTTTCTCATCCAGGCATGAGAGCAACAAGTAAACTTAACAACCATATTTGTATGGCCATCAATCAATAAGGATTCAAAATGATGGGCACGATGTTGCATTCCTTGCCAATTAGCAAAAGTGCATAAACATACGAGTGCATCAAGTCCCATCCAAAATATCCTTGTTCCAAATGCTCGTTTTGAGCATGCACATCTGAAATTATAGGTCTCTTACCACCAAATCATGGTTATGAACACTTTTTGACCATCATCAATTTATTTATGCGTTGGTTCGAAGCAATTCCGCTTACTAGAATAACGGAGGAAGATGTCGCTAAAGCCTTCTATGCACATTGGGTTCTCGCTTTGGAGTACCACGAACCATAACTACCGATCAAGGTAGGCAATTTGAGTCACGATTATTTTACACTATTTTGAATCTATTCGGAATGAAAAATATTCATACTACTTCCATCCATACTAAAGTGAATTATTAAATTGAGAATTGGCATCGTAAAGTCTGCTATAGAAACTTGCTTGACTGAACGATGGGTTTATGTCTTGCCATCTATACTATTGGGTCTACGCGCAACTTACAGTGAAGAGTTAAAGTCTTCAAGCTCTTAACTGGTATATGGAGCAGACAGGCGTTTACCCGGTGACGTTTACCCGGTGACAGCCGTTTTTCACTGAATCTCCAACAAATGTCAATGCATCAGAATTTTTTATCCAGTTGCAAGAGACATTTAAGCAAATATCTCCAACTCCGACGAGTTGCCATTCCAAACAAAAACTATTCGTTCCTTCCGCACTGAATGAAGTTTCCCCTGTTTTCATACTATAAGACATGGTGAAGCCTCCTTTGAAACCTCCATATAAAGAACCCTTTTCCGTCATAGAAAGGACTGATAAATTCTTCAAAGTTCTTGTACGAGGAAAAGAGATGGTAATTTCAGTAGACAGACTAAAACCTGCATTTTTACTGAAAGACATTGATACTCCCATTCAGCAACTGCCCACAAAGTCTGAAAATGTTCAAACAATAAAAATTTATAAATATGTCGACTTCTGTAATAGGTTGACTCATAGGTTGACCTCTGTAATAGGATGGCCGCATCAGTGGTTAAATTGACACGACCTTATGAAGTTTTGAACTCCGCCCTCTTCGATTACGGATTTCACTCAGTTACATAGAGGGGTCTGATGATCGATAATTAAACGGTCAAAGAAAGGATTCGTGTTAGTCGTTACTGTTCTATTGATTAAATTATTTTGTTAAACACTTTTTGAAGTATTTGATGAATTCCCTTTCTACCTATAGAAATAAAGTTTTATTGTCTAGTGAGACACCTATTCTAATATTATTTGCGTAAATACGAGTACATGCTAAATTCCTGTATCACGAAAAAAATAAAAATATATTCGCCAAAATAATTCACATGCAATCGCTATCAAAAATTATTAGTTATGAATGGTTGATGTATGTGAAGTATATAATTAAAATATATGTATTCCAATAGGCGCAAAAAGTAAGCAAAAAAAATAAGGAAAGATATGTAATGCACTTGTTGCACTTGTTAGACTAATAAATTTTAGCGGTGAAGTCTAGTTTTAGTTTATTCAGTAATATAATTAAATAATTTTTCTAAAGGCCTAAATGTATGACGTAAATTTAGCGCCTAGTGTTCTTTGACAAGGTAAAAAAATAAATTCCATTGAAAATAATTTATATCCTGAAAATAATGAACAGTATGTTTTTCCAATATATGTTGATATAAATTTGGAACAATATTATTCGTTCTACATAATTAAAATACGCTCAAACAGGTGAAAAGTCTTTGTTTTTCATTGCCCTTATGGTTTTGACGCATGATAGAAACTGTTTAGATTATATTAAATATCACAATAGAGTCTGGTATCTCATGCATTTAAGAGTATTGTTTTACTGTGGGATAGTTTTAATTAACTTCCGGTGGATCTTATTAGTTGTAATGGATGATAACACTCGGTAAGACAAAAACTATTCGCATCCTAAAATCACTAATTGTCTTTTCACAATACTTATGAGAGTACTGTAATACAACTGAATTCATAAAAAAAGTTTATACAAATCCTTGTTAAATTTTCCCTATTTAAAAAAGCATTTATATAAGGAATAATTTTTTCTTGAATTGATGCATTGAGTATGATGTATTGAGGGCCAGATTTTTGTAGAAAAAATGAACAACAAAAATCTGACACTTAACATCAACAAACGAACCTTGAGGGGGGGGGGGGGGGTAAAGAATAAATTGCAAAATAATTATTAATAAATGAAATAAAATTAAATGCAGTGTCATTTTGTTTTAAGCATCAAGTATTAGAAAACTCCCAAAAGTAAAAAGTTTGTCTCATTTCAGATATTCCGTTACCCTTTACGCAGACAATTTACTTTCAAATACTCAAAACATTAATTAAAAAGACAAAGTAAGCTCCAAAATAAAAAGAAAATTTAATTGTAAGACCTCATAAAATAGAGCAATAGGTTTTTTAAGAATTATTATATTATTGAAATTGGCGTTTGAGACAAGAAAAAAAAATTACTAAAAAGGTTGAAAAAACTGTATCAAAACGGACAAAATGTTTCGAAAGTATTGAAAATTTACGACTTTTATTTCGATTCGTCTTTCTCAATCGGTTAAACCAGGGGTCCCCAACCCTATGCCCGCGGACACCATGGCGCCCTCGATCGTTTTACGTGTGCCCGCAGCTTTACAACCATGATAAAAATATTTCAGTTTTAAATAAAATGCTATGTAATTTTTTTTTCATTTTTAATGATTAACCACACAAAAGTAGAAGTGGCGTCCATACAGATAAAAGCCCAAAGCGTAATGCGACCGATCTCTTTTCCCCCTCGCGGCAAATCTTCACCAACCTAATTTCCCACACCTAAAATGAAATGAACCAAATGGCCATTTAAATGCAATACCAAAAATCACATTGACTTTGAGATTTGTATTTTTTATAAAGAATTTTTATACTTTATAGATTCTGTATGCATTATTTAGTAATAATTTATTTTACTCAAGAATATTAACAATGATTTTTATATGTTAAATTATATTTTTGGAATTAAATGTTTTTTTGTACATTATGTGCCTGTATTAACTATCTCCAACTATAAATTCACTTTGAAAAAATAAATGGTGCCCGCCGTCCGACTGGTATTCTAGAATGTGATCTTAGGTACAAAAGGTTGGGGACTCCTGAGTTAAACCCATGAGTGTATATTTATTATATATACAACCCATACTTATCGTCGATATTACGCAAATCTGAAAGTGAAGAGACATTTTTTTATCAAGCGATACTCTCGCGCGCAATTATCCAAGAGAAGGATTTCTTCTGATAACTATTTTTTTTGTTAGTCAAGACTGTGTTAATTAGAGCTGTTGCATACTGCATTTTAATAGTATAGTAATATTTTCTATACTCTGTCTTTATCAATCGAATAAACCCATGAGAGTATATTTATTATATATACAACCCATATTTATAGTCGATTTTAAAAAAAAGATTTCTTCAAGAGAAAAATTTCTTCTGATAACTAGGTTTGGTTTGTTAGTCAAGACTGTATTAATCAGAGATGTTGCATATTAAATTTTAATACTATAGCAATATTTACAGTAAACTTCTTATAGAAAGAATAATTTTAAAAAGACTCTTCAGAAATCAAACCAGTTGCTAATCAAAATTATGTTAATACTTATATCTTTAACTCCGCCCAAGGTCACTGGAAACGGGCAAACTTTAAAAGAAAACTATGAACGAATGTGTGTTTTAAATAAGATCTTCGTTCAGTAACTAACGCGTCTGTTTTACATTACGCTTCATTTAAAACTATTTGCGCATATTAACATAGAAACAATTCCCCTCGTACGATTAATTTGAAGAATAAGACGTTTATTCGGTAGATTACAATTTCCTTCCAAGAAAAAGAGGCAAGTAACGTTATTTACCAGTATGGAAAGGATTGCAACTTCAGATATGCTTGGAATTATTGTTTAGCTTTTCAAGAGTAAGATAAACACGTCTAAATGGTAAAAATGGGCATTTGATCTTCGTAAAAAAATATCTTTATGTCACTTCAGTTAATCCGGCTAACACTTCCCCATTAGATGAAAGTGTGAAAACCTTCAAAATTTGTCAAATTTTCAGGATTAAAAGAAAGGTATAAATTATATATTAGGTAAATACGACTAAAGTGCTATATACTGGACAAAGGATTGCCCATAGCTCGTGTGATAACGAATATGCATTCTCAGAAGATGCGAAAAAACTTATTACGGGGTAACAAATGGATATCGTATTATACTTTTACTGTATACTTCAGAAACAATACGAAATAAATTGTCTTAAGGCAGTCAGAAAAATTCTTATAAGCACGAAACCGAAATGTTTATTTAAACGGCCAAAATTGACAACAGTCAATTATATCGGTGTTAACGAACTAATTAGTTTGAAAATATTAAAATTCTGTTAAAAAGGGATCGAGAAAATCTGCAATTATATTTAAAGAAAATAATATTTCTCCAGCTGTTTATTTATGTTCTTATTTTATTCTTTCTGTTTTTGTAGAAGAATGTAATCAACCGGAAAAAATTATAGGATAGTATTAATAGTAAATTTAATACCTCTGTGATTTTGCGTGTAAACATACGGTTTCAAACCTACTGTATCAAGAAATTGTGTCGTTTCTAAAGAAATGATACTGAAAATGTTAAAGTTAGATTCGAACTCAGCACGACAGTTCATACTCCATTGAAGGCATTTTAGGGCTGAGAACTGCTAATTTTGATTCGACTACCAACGGACAGAATTTTATTTTGTAGAAACTATAATTTGTCTTTCATCGCAAACTCGGTGCACCCAATGAGGGAAGAGCTTTGGGTGGGAGATTTATGCCTCAGCCGAGATTCTTCATGACGCAAACGGGTTTCCGGTTTGCTATGAACCACCGCAGTTTTTCATCATACAATTTATACAGTTTTCTTTTAATTTTGCAGAACTGGTGGTTTAGATTCCATTGGCCCCTTGTGTCTATAACACAAGATTAAAGTTTAGCATGATAGTAATATTAGTAATAATGGAAAAAAACTCTGGCAGAAATTAATTATTTCTCATGCATCGATTCTTGACTGAGGTTTTCAATGTGGCATTCGTCGTACAAATATTTTATATAAATATTGACTTCTTGAGAGTACTTCAGACCCCTCCGTAAGTGTGTCATGCCTCTCTTTGTACACACTTAAGGTTATCCATGAAACGAAATTATGTTGAAAACACGTATGCCGATGGTCATCCTTCCTTACATTTTGGTGAAATAGAGGAGAAAGTATTAATGAGGCTGTTAATTCTTCTTTTTCCAGTCTTTGCGTGATTCGTTGAGATACATGCGTTGACCATGTTCTCTTCAAAAACTTTTTGAAAGAAATTTATACAGACTAAATACTCTTAGTTTTTTTTCTAGCGTCTTCTGTTAGCTTTAGAGGATATCGTAATACTTCGTCGGAAATTTTCACACAATCTTTCACTGGACTGTCAACGGCTTGGATGGGATACAGAAAACTAGTGGTTCTATACGTTAGTAGGATATTAAATCAAAATTTATTTGATATTTATTGTCTAGATCTTCATCAGTTATTGATATCATAATGTCAACTCTGTCATAACCAAATGCAAATTAGTGTTAAAGGTAATGAAACTAATATTCCATCATACAATGTATACAGTTTTTTTTCAATAACATCTTTTTACTTATCACTTAAAGTCTCATTTAAATATTAAAAGAAGAAAAAACAATTTTAAATTATCTTTAGCTAAAAGTCATATTCATATATTTTTACAACTAATTTCAAAGTCCTGAATTTTCAAAAAATTCATATTTCATTCGGTTTCTCCCACTTCATTTGCATTGAAGCTTATTAATGTACGTCATATTATTTCGAAATATTGATTCAATATGGAAGAATGATATCATTTCCTAGTTAGTGTACATAAATAGTCTTTCAATGAGCACAAATATAAGGTTAGGTTTGAATTCTGCTCCGCCCCCGTCCGAATGAATTAATGAGATCAGTGCCAACAGATGTATCACTAAATCATTGAGATTAAGAAATCAGCATCTTAGAGGAATTCAATTCAATCCGCCTAACCTCTGAACACACTTAAGGTTATCCACGAAACGAAATTATGTTGAAAACGTATGGGGATGACAATCCTTACATTTTGGTGAAATATGGGAGGAACTATTAATGAGACTGTTAATTCTTTTTTTCCAGTCCTTGCGTGATTCGTTGAGATACACGCATTGACCATGTTCTCTTCAAATTTTTTTTCACAGAAATTTATAGAAACTAGATATTTTAAGTTTTTCTAGCGTCTTCTGTTAGCATTAGAGTATTTCGTGATACCTCGTCGTGAAATCTTCACACGATCTTCCCCTGGAGTGCTAATGGCTTGGATGAGATATTGAAAGCTATTGGTTCTACACATTCGTAAAATATTAAGTCAAGAATGAATTGATAATTATCGTCTAGACATTCATAAGTTATTATTCAAATCTTCATCTGAATGCTCTCATACCCAAACGAAAATTAGTGTTTAAGGAAATGAAAGTAATATACCAAGACTGAAGTAATTACAATAGCTCTAGTTTATTGTATATGATAGTTTTACATGTCATGGTACTGAAAAAAAGAAACCTAAGTTATCTATCTTTTTAATTATATTACCGTCTAAAACACAAATATTTTTCCCGTAACAATGATAACTTAGTTTAACCTCTTTATTATTATTATTATTATTATTATTATTATTAGATTTATAAAATGAATTTATATATTGCATGTTTAAAGCATTCATGTACATTTTTTTAAATAAATCAATAATTATTACAATAACATATCATGGTGGATCCTGAACAGTTATGATTAGAACTTTACTAAATTAGAGATTATGAGTAACTTAATTGTATAATTAAAGGTAGCAACAAATTTGAATATCTATTTTTTTATGTTTTTATCATACCGTTATATGACTTTAATATGTGAACTCGAATGCAAACAACCTTTATGATAATACTGGTGTTTATAAAAAGACGAATAATTAGATTGTTACAGTCTAGAAAAAAAATACATTTATGTGGGAACGCCCTCTGGCACCAACTTCTGACACTCGCGGCAGACGATTCTGTTTCACAGCTAGCGCCATCTGTGAACTCTGGGCGAACTAGGCAGAACTGAATTAACTGCTGTACGATTAAGACGCGCAGCTGACGGCTGTGATATGACTTCTATTTTCTAACGATGTAGTATAATGACGTATTTTTATGTTATGAAGATTATATTTAATGTACCGTATTGTCCAAATATAAGTGTTCATCTTATGAGAATCGTATTATTTGAGTCATTTTATTACTTAGAAGTTGAGGAACTTTGTTTATCTGATTGAATTCTAACTGGTTTAGAACAAATTATGTTTCGACGTTTCATACGATGTTTCAACCCTAGACGACGAGATTATATTACATTTACGTTATTAACTAATCTGAAAATCTCGAAAAAGACAAACCTGAAGATTTTTATTTAACTTTGTTTCATTTTAGTTTCAATTTCATTTGTAAAGGAAAATGACCACTCTCATAGTAAACTTAAGCCACCCGACAATCAATATCCCAATTTTGCTTGATATCCTAATTTTAAAGTCCGTAATCTCCCCCCCCCCCTTTCACACACTATTCCCAAAGTTTATAAATTACCCCTGTATTAAGATGTCACATCATTTTCTCTATTACAAAAACCTTGTATGAAAACTTGACCCATAACAGAGTGTTTTGTTCCCCAGATTGTCAAAAACACTGGAGTTACCTAACATTTTTTTTTTGAACGGACAACGTTGATTCCTGCATGAAAATATTGGAATCTGAGTTTAAAGTGCTATTAATCTCTCCAACAGAGAGAAAACAGTTTTCAACTTATATGTGTTCTCCACTCGTATATTCGGTAGAAAACTAGGCCGATTAGATCAATAACTATTTCCTAAAAATCCCGAAATACCAACTTGTGAAAGTGAAGTTGGTTGGTTGAAAGCACCCGTTCATCTTGTGCTACACGGGGCTATACAGACCGGGACAAAGGATTACAAGGGATAAGCTGTACCGAACGGTTTACCGTTCGGAATACACTTTTCCATCGCGAAACTCGTACCCGTTGACTTGACCCGTTCCGAAGGACTTGACCCGTTCCTTCTGGAGAACAAAGAAGTATATCCCCAACGTTTAGTTCCAAAGGAGCCCTTAACTTTTGTAACTAGACTTTTTAATTAGAAATTGGGCAAGGAAGCTAAAGTTACATTTATTTCTAACTTACTGACACCTTAAATGATGTGCATGCACATGACCGCAGAATTCTAAATGTTTCACGCATAGGTGGCAAACAGATAGAGCGTAGGGATACGAACTTTTGAAAAACAAAAACTTGATTTGGGATTCTCAATTTTTATCTGCTGTAAAGACAATTTTGTTTTACCACTTGTATTTTCATGTACATTTCCTAATGTAAGACTCTCTGAGGATGTTATCCATGCCTAGTTCTCATCTTATACATTGAAAATTTCTCGTTTCCCTCCACAACCACACTCAAATATTGCATTGCCACCTTTGATTCAGTTTTAGTAAGAAATATACTCTTTTAAGTATCCTTTTTTAAAGTAAGATAGCATGACAAAATCCTTTTCTCCGTGATAAAAATACATTTAACTAAAAACATTACGCGCGTAAACTAAATACATAATGCGCCCAATCAGTTATTTTTAAGATTTTTAGCACAAGCCTTAAACTATCAATAGGAATCCACAATAGGGGTTTCAGAAAGATATTTCTTCATGTGAATTAAATCTATCACATGTTAAATATTAGTAAAGTTTTTGCTAATATTTTAAATTATTAGTAAAAACTTTCTAAACTTAGCAGCAATTTACGTTAAAGACTTTCGGATGAAAGACCGCCTACAAAGGCATGTCTATCTTGAGATGGTGAATGAGAGAAGCTGTAATGGTAAAATGTTGAAACTTAGTAGAGCTATTAGAAAGTTTTAGAAACGGCTGTTGATGGTTCATTTGGGAAATAAGGGGATTCTTCCTTTAAACCTTATCAGTTTTGGAGGCATTCATTAGACTTAGGGAATCTAACTTTTGCTTTGCAGACGAGCAAACAGAAAACATTAAGAAATCATACGATTTTATAAAACGGTTTTACTCATGGTAGAAAATTTTTAGTGTAGCATATTTTTGGAGGAAAGGGGAAAATTGCCAAACAAATAAAATATTTCTCTAACGTAGAAGTTAATATACTTAGGAGTTAAATTTACTATTAAATTATTTATAAAATAGATAAATACCATTAATTATAAAATAATGTTCATAGCTATTTTGAAAGGCACGTCAAAAAGCAGTAACGTTGGAAGGTGTATTATGTACGTCATCAGTTCGAGATCACCGGGAAATTATAGAGGTAGATTTTGACCAGCTGCCGTTTTTGAGCAGGGGCGTGGAGGACGGAATTCAGTTCCTTGAGAGAGATCCTTCTGCCTCTTATGGTCATGTATTGGGGCCTACACTTGTCTCGAAAAGCTAACGGAACAGGGGAATGAGCTTATCTTCAAGACTAGTCTTAAGTTTGTTTATTTAGAAGAAAGCCTACTAAATTTATTAAAGTTTGAAACAAAATGAAAACTGTTCAAAATATTCCTCTTTTATTAAAATATACCCAATTTTAAATTATCAAAATATATCTATTAAAAAGAAAAGGGAACTAAACTGTACCTTTAAAGCCTGTACAAGCAGTCGAAACTAGAATAAAGTAAACACATTTACGACCCTCCTTCAAAAACACGCCCCTCTCCTTTTTAGTTGATAGATTTTAATAAAAAAACTTTTTAGGTGTTTTATTAAAAAACACAGTCGTATATGAATGTGCATTATTTTACTTTTGAGAGTATGAAAAGATATAAATATCCTAGGAATTTTCGCCATTGAATAAATATTTCTATTTCATATTTATAGTTTGAATTTTGATTTTATAAAACTGTTTAAAAGTAAAACGTAGTAACCATTTATTTTTGTCGTTTAAAATTTGCAATGTTTTCGAATGATATATTTCCCATTAACCGAATTGAAGTAAACCCCGGATAGTCACATTACTAGATGTTTAGTCATAATGAAATAGTTTTAGTACCAAATACTGCCGATAAGGTAAAGCTCCTCTATTAAATTAAGCATGTGTGTATTTGTTCTGTCAAGCTGGTTATGTTTTATCTAGCACTTTTCTGTTTTCTTTTACCTTTGATTGTAGGAATCTTTAATATAAAAAAATGGGAGCATATCATTTTATTTCTGCAATATGTTTAATTAACGCTTTTACACGATGCGAGTGCTGATGTTGAGGGCTTAATAAGCTGGGTGCGAAAAGCGAAAACCACCATTCAGAAACTAAAAAAAAATCATTTTGAAACTTATAAAAACTCCCTCATCCACACCTAAAAAGATTTATTATTATTATTATTATTATTATTTTCTAAATACGGATTATCTGGACAATGGTCAATTTTCCATAGTAGAGGTTTCTGGCTGCTTCTATTTCATAAATTGTCATTTGACCACCAGTTGAAGCCCTCATTTTTTTCAAATTAAAAACAAATGTCCTACTTTGCACACAGAATTTTGTGACCCCTACAGTTTTGTAATAGCCTTTTTCTATTTTTCAAAAATTACAAAGATTACTTTAACAATACAAATTCATTTTCAATTAGATAAACATTAAATTTTTAGCTTCATTGTAAAATTTCCAATGCCTGTGTATGATATTAAATAATTAAGCAAGTATAGTTAAGTAGTGGAGAAGACTGGAAATCTACTCCACTGCTTAGGTAGCATTTCAGATTTTCTCCACTTCTTAACTACAGTGCTTTTAGTTATTAATTGTAGTCAATAGCATATGACAATACTCTCAAAATAGGAATAAACTGAGGATAAAATCCATACACATTTTATATAAAATCAGTTTTATTTAAAATATATTTTCGGTATGAAAATTAAAATGTCCACACTTAACCAAAACTATCTTTGAAGAGAGTCCATTTAACTAGAAATCTATCTTTTAGACAGTGCTTCTGATGAAACTATTGCTGCGTTTTTGTCCTCTAAACTGCTAACTTCGTTTCATCATACTTTCATCTTAATGACTTAGAATCATCTTTAATAATTAAATATTGGTATTTTTGGGGGGTGATTTAGCATGCTATTTTGTTAGAACAGCGATCTGAGACATGCCTCCTGTAAATAAAAAAAAACAAGATATAACATTTGCTTGTCACAAACTGAATCCTTTTGAATCTACCAATTTACTTGGTTAAATTACCAAGATTACTCAGATCTAACTAATTACAATCAACTTAGAATGATTTAACTTTTCATGTGGAGCAGCGAAAAGTGGACATTATGACAATTCTTTGCCGACATATAATGCATGGGACATAAACAGTTTATCACACGTTTGAAAAGTTATTAATTACTGGAGTCGAATAAATCCCCATTTACGACAGCAATGAGATACTTCGTAATGATACTTTCCAATTATTAAAAAGGTTATAATTTACAAAATTACTTTTCTCGTTGTTTCTTATTACACATTCCATTGTAAACCGTTCTTCCTATCACAAACAAACAGTTTAAAATTCCCGCGAAAAAGTTTTTCGAATGCCATGTTCTGGCGGGATCGGAATATGTAAGTTTGTTAATCCAATGGCCAACTATGGGCTCAAATTTCCCTTAAATTATTAGATTATTTTTTTTAATAAATAAAAAACGGGGAATCGTTATCTCTTGTTCCATTTTCAGTATTGTCTTCAACGGTATAATTACCTAGTGTAAAGAGAAATTTGTAAACAACTGAAAATTCTTAACCAGGTATTAATTCTTCCATAATCAGATTCTGCAACTCAAATATGACCGATACTAAAATTTTGGATCTGGGTTTCTTTGATTTTAAATGGAAAGAGGTGAGAGAGAAACTGTGTCATCTATTGGAAATTTCTTATCTTCTACAGTATGTTAATGTTGTTTTATTATAATTCTAGGGCCAACTGAATGATATTTTGAAAATGTTTGCCCAGCAGTGTGTAGACTTGTTACCTTCAAATTATTTATCCCCATAAATTATTAGCATAGATTACCACAGAGGGTTATACGTTAAAAAGTTCAATTTCACAAGAGCATAGATATTTCAAATGCTATTGCTGTCTAGGCATTACAATAATTTCCCCGTCTTCAGCATTAATATAACGGCTTTCAGACTTACGAATACTTAGATACAAAAGTTAGATACATAGAAACACTCACATAAAATATTCCAAAATTATAAATTTGTTTCCTTATAATGAACGTACAAATTAGGGACCACATTTCCTTTAATAGTATTGGTTTGTCAGCTTTGCAAACAATTAGCGAGATCTCAGTTCGAGAAAAACAAAATTAAGCTACGGCAAAACTCTTCACTTAAAATCTTATGCCATTTCGAATGTGAGGTGTCACAAGATATCTGAACTAATCATAGTAAAATTTTTCAATCTCTTAAGAATTGGGACCATGGCTTTTTTTAAAAAAACCCAGAAGTTCCAAATGAGATAGGTTAAATATCGTATTTGACGGTTTCACCAATTATGGTTGTTTTCTTCAATTAAGTAGAACTGAATCTATGGGGATCGTCGATGCATACTCTATAAAGGATCTCGACATGTCCATTTATAATTAGACAGAGTTATTCAACAAGGAACCAACGCGAGAAAATGTAAAAGTAGAGTTAAACAGCTGCTAGAGGGCGCCACATGTTCAGATAACTGGGTAAAATTATTTTAGGATAAATAATATTAATTTTTTTAACTGGAGAGCCAACTATCAACAACTGGAATTTTCAATTTAATGCTTTATTCATACTCAATTATTTCAGTTTCAGTGTAGTGTGGGTTGGTTCCTTTTTGCATAACAAATTATTTGATCATTTATGGCTGAATTTTAGAGCAATTATTTATGTTATGCCTACTCACTCGTTTTATAGTTTTAGAATAATAAAAGGTCATGATGTAAATCGCTGATGATGATCATGTAAAATCGTCGAAGACACTATATTAAATTTCCCTCTCCGATTAAGGATACGCATTTTTAAAATTTTATTCCGAATATTCGTTGAAAAAAGAAACCAAAATATTTGCCTCAAGATGTTGTCTCATAGTATTATTCTGCTTCTTTAGAAAATTCCTTTGAATTTTGAAACATATCTACGTCACACCTTTCATTTTCGAGAATTATTAGAATGAAATTTTGACAAACCCGATTACATCAGTTAGTTATCTCTTCATAGAAAAATGAATCTTTTTCTCTCTGTCTGTATTTGTTATGTGACATGAAATGTTAAACCAGCTGCATTAAAAATTATTTAATGATTTTTTTTTTTGGCGGAAAAATAACTACACTTATTATTTTTACCGTAAATAAGCACTAGGCGACACATGCTTTATTTAAGCCATATTTATTGATAGTAGAGTTTTATTCGCCCTCTTACATTTTAAAGCAGAAAATTTCTGGCATGCGTTGTGTTTTTCCTAAGTCCAGCAATGTCCTGTAGATACTTGATAATTCTCTTCTATAGAGATTTTTCGCGTCCTTTTGATGAAAAATCAAATGCAATACCAAAATTATTAAAATACACGAGAAACAGATAAGAGTACAATTATTTGCCCTCGGTGAGCTTTTGAAATACAATATACCAATTTTGCATTTCGAATTCCTATTATTATGCAATCAATACTCTATCCGAAAAGGAAGAAGAATACCCTGCATTCTTCACGGCATATTAAGAGAAAATTTCTTTGTGAAACTCTAGAACTTAAATTCCATTTTCTCCTTTTGATGTCGCGGGCACATATTAGCATAAAAGCACTTCTCCTTTGAGAACAGATTTTTACGCGAATCCTACGCAGAAATTGTAGGAAAATATTTTGCTAATAAACATGTAAACTTACAATTACTAGCATCTCACGAAATTTAATGTCACGTACACACTCGAAATTTCCCGACACTATAAATTTCTAACGGGAAATATAATTTATTTTCTTATTCAACTATACTTTAAAAGTTCTTCAAAGATCATATAACTGAAGTCTTTGTCTAAGAAATATTACTAATTCGCCGAAGCATTTTCTTTTTACAAAATAACTTCATTTTGTCGTATATGATGCAAACAAATTTTTAATCAATAAAGTGATGCAAAGCATCTTCTTGCACAAAGCTGGAACAGTGGTCGTTGAAGACGTAGAAGGTATAACAAATTTTAAAGAAGGGGCAGATGGGAAGATCTTAAATATCCCAAATAAGCAATGGACTCATTTTAAAGGTCAATCTATCTAGAAGAAAGGTGGTATTTCCATTTGGCACTTACGATGCCAAATGCTATGTGAGCTAACAAAAACAGATCAATGCCATGAGTCCAAATATGAGCCTCATGACATTTGAAAGAATTTAATGTATTGTTAGAGCATGCATGAGGTTTTATAGCCTTCCAATTTGGCTGCGTGCAAAAAGTAGTAACAGAGAAACTTTTGTGTTCTATAATTTGTTAGGTTTGTGGGGAGCGTTACGGTCATCTTTTGGTACACGAGGACTCATTAGACCGGGACCTACCATTTCATTTTCCCATTCATCAAAAAGTCTTATTAGAATTAATCAAAGCATCTTATTATAATTTAAAGTACTGTGTGATTAGCAATGAAAGTATTTGTAATAATTCTTTCATTATGCTTTAGGCACAAGACAGTTTTTGTAAAAAACAAGTGATTTTTGTTGTTTTAAATATGTACAAAGTAATGGTTCAATGTTATACATTTTAAAGAAATTCTTTAATTCCTCAAGAGCAAAATTTTACTCAATATAAACAGAAAGCTATTCTATAAACCAAAGTATAATTACTCTGGCTGATTTGATTTGACAAAAGCTAATCTAATCGCCAAGATACTACTTTTATTCACTTCTTTTTCAAGTTACTTAACAATGCGCTCTAAACTATGCCTTGACGAAACAATGTTGAACGTACTTCATTATACCGACTCATGCATAAGATATGGTTGTATTAAAATAGCGTGTCCATTTTCTGCTTTCATTAATTTCGAGGAATCTTTGTCTCAATATTAAAATCCGACTGAGGCTCGAAAAAAAAATCACCTAATTTAAAATGGAAATTAATTTTATACGGCCGTTTTTTTTCTTTCTGCATACCGAGTTCCATGAAATTAAAAAAGACAACTTGAAAATCTGCACTTGCAGCAAACAATAAGACAATAAGATGTGGCCCAAAAATTCCTGTCGCTATAGAAAATGCAGAGCAGAAAAATCTGAATTCTTACGCTCCTACAAGTGAAAGACATTCAAACAGGATTTGGAGAGGATTATTAATGATGTCAAAGGGAATAATAATACACGTTTTCGGCCACAGCGGCAGCCATCGTAATAAGATTAAACTCACAAAAGCAAACACATTCGCAAAGTTATTCGCACTTGATGGCTCTATTTTTAAACAACGTAGCACAGTATTTTTGTCACGTCACCCTTATGTTTGAGAGAATAAATCTCAAAATTTCGCCCGAGATATTTTTATTTCAGACAGTATTTACATGCAGTGGAGTTGCGGGGAGGATTTCAGACGGAGATGAAAATTATTTTCATTTTTCTGATAATTGCTTCCTTTCGCACGAGTAAAGACACGTGTTTGAGACTTTCTGGATGTCTTGATAAGTTTTTAGATGATTTTTATTAAGTTTTAGAATTGAATTTGTTTTAAATTATAAAAAAAAATAGAGAAAGCAAAATTGAAATGTATGAAATTCCTTTACCTTTAGATATTGCATACATAAACATCTGGAAGAATAGTTGAATTTTGCTACTTATAGAACTAAACATATGCTAAATATTTATATTAAAATAGTTTATTTTGAATAATATGGTTTTAAACACATGTATGGGAAAATTGTAAAAGACATGATGCACGAAAGACTAGTATAGTTGTACTGTGCTATTATAATATATCAGTAACATATTTCATGATACGGAAAATTTAATATCTCAAATATATCCTAGCTCAAGAACTTCGGTAGGCACCTGCATCTTCCCCTAATAACAATATGTATAGAATAGTAAACATTACTCAATTTTCCTCTCTATAGCTTCAAGATTTTGTACATCTCTCGAGACATTAGAAGACTTCTTTATACAATATTAAAACTAAAACAATACATTATTTTCGCAATATCACGCCTCCGTAAAACACAGCACCAATCTCCAGATAGCTATGGATTTCCTGGAACTGCATAGAAGAAACTGAAGCCTTCATCTGCCTAAGATAAGGCACAACTTTATATCATGATGTTTCAAGTGTGTAGAATTGAATTATGTATCACATTCAAATGATCCCATCATTTTTGTTTCAAGAGATCGACGCTTACCAAATGAAAGAAGAAAAATTGTTTTTCTGACAATAGAAGACGGAAAGGCTACTCGAAGAAATATTAAATATGTAAGCAGTAATAAAAAAAATGCTTCAAAAATTCAATCGGAAGAACGATGTGAAGAATTTCTGTTGTTTTCAACAGTTCTTGCCTACGATATTCATCTTGCGTGATCCATGAGTTGAGAATAGATAATGTATGTACATTTTCCTTCAATAAACAAAATCACACTTTGGAAAGTTAAATAAAACAAGCATAAAAATTTATTTTCCTCCATTGAAATTTAACCTTAAATTTGCTCTTTAAATTTAGTAAATTTCATATTACAATTTTACGTAATGTCTGTTCATCTTTAAACTTTATTTGTGACGTCTCCAAGTACAATGCAATTTCTGAAACAAACTGGAGTTAAACTTTAATACAACTAACAAAGAAATTAAGTTAAAATGTTTACAGACGATTTAATATTATGTCTGTGCCAACCACTTCTTTTAAAACGCAATCTTTCATATTTCGTCTCTTCTCACAAATGAACTATAGAGGAGGTAGACTCGAACCCATCGTACCCCCATCGCTTTCCTGGACTGATATTCTTTAGTTCCTCCATGCATGTAAGATTGCATTAAACGTTCTTTATTTTTTATCACTATTAAAAGTAAAATTGAGAGAAATACTTAAATTATTTAAAATCTAGGAAAATTTACACCGTTAACTTATAAACCTCGGACTAACGTTATAAAGTATGAAAAAGTGATCGCACAATTTATTTTGAAAACAGGTGGGCAAAAAGAACGCATTTAACATAAAATTTAAGAAGCAGTTAGCACATATGTTTGCGATTTTTCCTTTGGTATTGACTATTTCTTCCAGAAAGGAGGTACTGAGTTTACTGAAGAAGGGAAAATTGTTCTGCAAATGTCTGTAGATTGTATTGAGACTGCAAACTGATTAGTAAGCAATAAATATCTCTCGGTAAGATTTTGTATCAAAAACAATAGACAACACTTTAAAACGAATGTTTGAATTATTCGATCAATTTTTCAGAGAATTATTCTTAATTTAGTCTTTGTTCTCATGGCTGATTGAAGAAAAGAAAACGTTAGAAATTTGTTGACTTGTTCTTCATTCCGCCTAAAATAAGAAAATCTATATGGTTAATTGCTAAAATAATTTATTTGAGCCAGTTAATAAATTCTGGAGCATTAAAATGTAATACAAATCATAAAACAGTCCCAACAATAGGAAAACCTTTGTGATCCTCAAAACCATTCCACAGGGCATGATACATCATTTGCAGATATAATCATAAAATTCAACACTTTTTCTAGAACTGCATAGATCACATATTATTTTTCTAATCCCTTAGACTCCTAAAAGTGCACACAGTAATGACAGTATCATTGGTAGGTGAGTATATAGAGGTTCTCCGTTAGTGAAACAAACAAAAATTTTAGACTTTATATCGAAAAATTTATTAAAAAGTTAATTTTGAGTAATAGAGTAAGCTAACGAAAGTAAATTTAATATCTCTGGCACAAAAAACAACAGGATGGTGTGAATACCCAAAAAGCTTATTCTAGTCGTGAAACATTGTGTAAAAAGAGCTATAATAGTAGAATATGTCATCCGTTATAGCCGATAACCTACAATGGATTACTGGTGTAAAGGATCAATTCAAATTTCTTTACATATTAAAACATAGTTTGAAATTCGCAGCTCAAAAACCCAACCTCCAAAATTATTTTCAACTGAACTAAGACAATTACCAAAGCATATCTTACTATTAACAGCTAAATGTAAACAAACGAATGTTTGTTAGTGAGCAGACATGCGGACGGGCTAATCTCGCGAACCGAGCATAGTAGAATATCGCGACTGGTACCGATGGAAGCGGACGGACGAGACGCGTGCACTGATCCTCAACTTTCAAAACTTTAAACTTTTTAATTATTTAATTAAAACCGATGAACTCAAAAGAAGCGGACAACAGAAACAGCTGACATTCCAGGTGGGCCAGCTCCTTTTCGTTTTGCAAATTTCCACTATTTTCATGCCTGCAAAATTCAAATTTTCCGTCCTCCGATCGACAAATTTTTTATTTCCATGTGTTCTACAACACTTCATCTTTAACGATACACACATTTTCATAAAGTTAACAATGTTTTTCATTGCAAACGAAGATTTTTCCCCAAAGCAGTTTTCCGAATTTCACGAAATCGACAATTTTGATGGACGAATATTTCGGTTCCCTGCACCTATTAATGTCAATTTTACGATTTATCGGCATTTGCTAGATGTTGAGCTTCCAAACTATACCAAAAAATTTCTAAAAAACTGTACTTACAAAACTCACTTTTGAAATTTCCTGTGCTGTTCGCCATAGTGTTTTAATGTAACTGAACGCCGAGTTCGTAATTTTTTCGACTTATTATTTTACTCACTAATAATTCCAGCAAACTCGTGAAATTTGTTTCTAATTAATGAGCAACTGATGAGGATTCTTCCGCCACCAATTTTGAATTCATCAGAACTGTCTCTATATTTTTTAAGCATTTTTTCCCCTATGAGATTTAATATTTACATTCGGCCATATTGCCAAAAAGAAAAATAATTAGTTCAGAACGAGTCTGAGAACGAGTCATTTAATAATTGAAATCCAGAAATAATTTTAAAGTACTAGAAATAATTTTAGTTTTAGGAAAAGAGAAGTTAAATCCTTTAGATTTTTTTTCTAATTGAATGAGCTTCTTTTTTGTTTAAAAAGCAAAATTAGGAGACGGAAATTTGAAATAATTATTTCGTTTTTTAAAAATTCTAATATATTTTTAAAAGTGATTAAACAGTTTTTAATCTTTAAGAGATAAAATCATTTCATTTTAAATCGAAAAAGCAACACATCGGGTTGCCACTCAGCTAGTAGCTGTAATATGCTTTAGAAATTGTCTTGTGCGGCTTTGATAGCTCGATAATTGCCTGGAAATAATTAAAGTACCCCAATCACCAGATGGTCTGATATTAAGTTCTAGATATAAGCCCCAAAGACCAAATTTTACAAGATATGAAAATCAAAATCCAAAAAAATACCAAAAAAGCGACAACTGAAGATAAGGATATGAGATAAGATAAGGTATTAAAAAAACAGATCAACTCATGTCTTACGGTAATTCATCATATTATAAAATATGCTAAGTTGTAAGCTTTCTTTATCCTTGAGGGACCAACAGATACCCGATCCTTTTTGGAATTAATTTACCTATAAGATTACCCTGCAATTAAAATTAAATTTCTGGAGTATCATATCTTTCTAAAATGAACAAAAAAGTATGAATTTAGCTCAAAATTATAAGTAAGTTACAGTAAAAGTTCATTTTCTTTTATCTAATTTTATACAATTGGTATACCTTTGTAAAATGCATTTCTGTCTAGTCACTTTTGAGAAACACTATATATATAAAAATAAATCTCTCTTAAATTTAAGGCTATGTTAGTGATACGACCTTGTATCAAATTATAAGTAAGTTAAAATAAAGGTTTATTTTCTTATATCTATTTTCATACAATTGTGATACCTTTGTAAAATGCATTTTTGTCTAGACACTTTTGAGAAACACTAGATATAAAAATAAATCTCTCTTAAATTTAAGGCTATGTTGGTAATACGACCTTGTATCGAAATAATTAAACATTTAAAATACTAAAACACTTCTCTCGTAATAGCCCTGAGAACAAATATGAAACATTTAAAATCTTAGACTGGAGGAAAAGAGAACAAAAACTATTTGCTATACTAAATAAAACCCGCCCCTCTAAGTAGCCTATCATTGTGAGAGAGGCGCCACGTCTCGCTTCAGTATATCCCATCCCGGAAAAGGATTCAAATACGTGCCTCAACTGAGCGCTGAGTCTAATTTTAATGACCCTCCGTGACAGTGCACAATGAACGGATATCATTATGCCACAGCAGGAACGTCAGGAAAATCACTTTTGTGCCCCTTACCCGTGATTTCAGGCCCTCAGGATAAAATGTTCTTTTCCAAGGGAAATAATTATAGGAAAAGGAATTTCGAATAACAATGAGAGCAGTCCAGGCAAAGTGCCCCTATCGATGAAACGGAATGAGAACAATACAATTCCCAGTTAATTCATGAAGATTAATGGGAATCATTTTTTATTCCCCCTTTTTACTTAAGGTGTCAAAATAAGTTTAAAAAATTCTTTAAGGGAAAGCCGATCCTGAACTTTCAATCAATGAATGTTTTCTTTGTTGCGGTTGTTGAAGATTTCAGTATATGTTGAAACTGTTTAAAATAAATAATTCATTGGTTGGCTATTTTCGCCGTTAACTATTTTCATCTTGGTCTAGCTTCTTGAAAAAGAATAAGTTAACAGAAGTATAAAATGGGAGTAGAGGCAGTCGTAAACAGTGAAATCACACATACTCATTTAAACGAAATATTATTGTGGGGGGGGGGGAAATGGTGTATAACACTGTACAATAAATTTTAACTTTTATTCTGTCCTTTAGATGAAACTATGTGATTCTGTATAAAGAAAAGCTACTTGATTCATACATTGAAACCAAAATGGTCCATCACGTACCGTTTTTGAAGGAGACCCACTTCCCATATTTATATAAATTGATTACAGAGAAATGTAACAGAGGCTTGATTGTAGAAAACACAAACACTAAAATGATTTTTTTTCGCCGTTTCCTCTTGTAGACATCTGTTAGTGTGTTCCTTTTCGCAGACCAGCAATATTCACCAAGCATATTTCCATTCCATCGTCCACTGAAACGCTTTTCAAACATAGAGATGTCCTGGCGAAACCTTTCCCCATGCTCATCACTAATTGCGCTAAGGTTTTGAGGAGAGAAGTCCAGATGTGAGTCCAAAAAGTGTAGTTTTAAAGACATATTGCAACCTATAACACGAAAGCATTTCACTATGTCACGAACAAGATGTTCATAGTTTTCAGCTTTCTTATTTCCAAGGCAATGAAAGCACCCTGATTTGAATGCCAACCAGGCTTCTTTTTCTACTTGTGACAGTTTATTTTCAAACTCATCATCATGAAAGACTGCTTTAATTTGTGGGCCAATAAAAAACCCTTCGTTTACCTTTGCGTCACTTAAATTTTTGAATTTCTTACTGAGATGCAAGAAAGCCACTCCTTCTCTGTCCAGAGATTTACAAATATTTTCATCCAGCCGAGTTTAATGAGCAATGGTGGAAGAAAGACACATTGCGGATTCACAAGTGGTTCATGTGATATATTTTTGGTGCCAGGAACGAAGTTTTTTCTTGGAGGCCACTGTTTATGGATGTAGCGATTTTTTCTGTTACGGCTGTCTCATTCGCAGAAAAAGAAGCAGAATTTAGTGTATCCATGTTGCATGTCTGTTAATATCCCAATGACTTTCAAATCTTCACAAATGTGTCATTTGATTGTACTGTACTGTACTCAATTCACTTCAGTATAGCACTCATAACTTCGCAAGGTTCCTTTGTATTTATAGAATATGCTACAGGAACAAACTGACAAACATTGCCTATATGGAGGAGCATTGCTTTGAGACTACATTTGAACGAGTCAATAAACAGGCGTCACTCTACTGGATTATGTTCATGTCCCAATGCCTGAAATAGGCCATTTACATCACATCAATATACGATGTCTTCTTTTTTCCGCAAAATAGGCTACAAAAGGGCTTTGTCTTCTTCTAAAAAAACTTATTTTGTGTAGCGGCGCTTGCCGCTACAGTATAGATTTCTATTGATAAAATGGGAATTTTTGGGAAAATGGTGAGTGATAAACAAAAAAATAATTATAGATTCGTTATTTTCAGCCAAAAATATACAAGAAACACACATTTTAATCTGAAGGACATTTTTCATGTTGTACAGTTTAATTACAGACGCTAAGCATAAGATACTTTAGCTAAGGTAACATTGACATTATGGTTTATAGAACATTAAAAATTCTTTAATAAAAACGACAGGCATTATCCAAAACTAATCAACCTGAAAAAAGTTTCATGTCATTAAAAATAAAAAAGGATTTTCGTTCAGGCTCTCGGATGCTTGGGTTTATAATATTTATCGTTGGGTTACATCATTATTTTCCCCAAATTTTGAAGTACTGTCCCGTTCTTTGTAATGTTAATCCTAAATAAACCTAATAATCTTTTAGTAAATAGTTTTCGTTTACTGGTTTTTATACTATGGAGGTATCTGCATTAAGTCAATATCTTGCACAATTTTAATCTGGTTGTAAATGTCAATTTTAATGCACGGATGAATTCCCAGATCAGCTTATCCATAATCTTAATTAAATGATAACATGTTATTATGAACAGTACCGACACCACTATTGAACGGAGGGTTATCTTAAAGATGATATCTCAAAAAAGCAAACACACTGTAGAGACAGGCGAGTCACCATAACAAGCAATAACGCCCCCTATCGCAAGGTAAGGGGTACTTCGCAGAACGCTGCGGGTGATTGTAGACTCCAGACGGGTCTGGTACGCTCTAACGGAGAATGACAGAGGTGGTTTCTGATATATTCTTAAAGGAAAAGTTTGGAGGTGATTGTAGACTCTGAACGTGTCTTGTATGTTCTTCGGAACTTGAGGATAATTGAATTCTATTTGTTCGTGTAAATAATATTCTACCTGTAATATATATCGTCTCATGTACTTGTCCGTGCTGTGCTCTGTAATAAACTATATGTGTAAAAAAAAACTGGTTCTACATTGATAAAAAAAAGGACTTTCAACTCGCCATTCATCACACACACTCCGGTACTGAGCATCATTATTAATAATAACAGTAATTTTTTAAAGGGGTGGAAGGGAGGAAAATTAAGCAGCTACTACTAGAGAAAAGCAACATTAAGCGTTCCAAATCACACTGGCCAAAGGCAAGAGTGTTAGCTTAGCAATATTCATATTGATAAAACACAAAGCATAATCAATGGTAACTATCCGTTAACTATTTGTACTATCTAACTAAGAGGAGTAAAAATGAATGACATTCAAATTAGTACGATTAATATTAATCATAAAAATTACTGCAATGTTAAAAATGGCTAAATTGATGGTCATTCTGCTTGCTTATTTTGGGGGGACTGCCTAATATAGAAAAGCTTTTATCTTTTATAAACAATCTTGCACAAAAGGATGTTGTTGACTTTGTTCATAAAGGCATGATATTATTAAAGTCATTTCATGAAAAGTTTGTTTTTGGTCCCCCTTCTTGCTATGGATACCAATATCAACTTTTTTTAATCTATACATACCATAAGAAAGTGCTGCGTTTGTATCTCACTTTTCAAGTTTTTGTCTACTCTAACCAATTTATATTTTGAAACTTAGATTCATTTATTTTATTTTCACTAATCACAGTCAAATTTTTTTTCAATTTATAATATTATGCATTATATAAAAGTTTGTGTGTATAAGAATGCAAACAAACAATGAATGCTACACTGCTAGTATCACTCCTTAAATAGTATGTAGTACAGGTAACACTCTTATAACACGGTAGATAGGTTCCTATAAAATGCCGTGTTCTGTGAAACCGTATTATATGAGACCTAGAGCCAGTACAGGAAGGAGTGTTACGATCGGAAAACTTATTTAAAAACAAATTTTTTAAAAAAATTCCTTATAAGCAACGTAATTTTTATTAAAAATATAAGTGTATGTACAAGGTGCGCCCATAAAGAAACCGGACAAATTAAAAGATCAAACGATAAAATAAAAAAGTGAAAGAATAATCGCCAGGCTAGAAAGAGTGACATCCCAACTCTTGTTAAAGCTAGTTTAAACTGGTTATTTAGTCGTATGCGTATCAAAACGTCCTAGTAAATTTCATTTACTGAGAAGGCATTGTACAAAAAAATTTGCTTCGGAATGGAGCAACGTTGTAACATTAAATTTTATTACAAATTAGGTAAATCTGCTACCGAAACTTTTGAGATGATTCGAACAGTATATAGTGATGCATCGTTATCAAGAACACAAGTGTATGATTGGTACAACCGTTTTAAATGTGGGCGAGAAAGCATTGAAGATGAACCGAATTCACTCTTCAATTTCAAAGATTAAGGAAAATGTGGAGAAAATTCGTTCTTTGATAAAAGCTGATGGACGTGTAACAACTCAGCAACTTTTAGATATGCTTGGAATAAGCAAAGAAAGCTGTAGATTAATTTTAATTGAGAATCTGAAAATGAAAAAAGTTTGTGGTCGATTTGTGCCACGGATTTTGACAGAACTGCAAAAAGAAAACAGAAAAGCTTGATGTGAAGATTTGCTGACTACTGTGCAACAGGACAACAATTTCTTAAAGTGTATTATAGCAGGAGAGGAGACCTAGTGTCTACAATACGACCCAGAAACAAAAAGACAAAGTGCACAGTGGAAAGGACGTCGTCTCCCATACAAAAAAAAAACACGGATGTCAAAGACTAAGGTGATGCTGATTGCATTTTTTGATTACAAAAGGACTTATTCCCCATGAATTTGTTCCTGAAAATCAAACTATTAATCAGTATTTTTACAAGGAGGTGCTTTTTCGATTAAGAAAAGGGATAAGGCAAGTTAGGGAGGAACTGCTTGATTCTGGGCAATGGCTTCTTTTACACGATAATGCTAGGCCCCATGCAGCAATTTCTGTACAACAATATCTTGCTAAGCATTTAATTGCAATGATAAATTACCCACCATATTCTCCCGACTTATTGCCAGCAGATTTTTTTACTTTTTCCAAAGCTTAAGACGGCCATGAAAGGACAAAGACTTGAAAACGTCTCGGATATTAAATCAAATGTTTCGCGTATTTTTCGAACGGTTAGTTCCAACGCCTTTAAACAGTGTTCGATGACTTGAAGAAACGTTGGAAGAATTGTATAGACTCTTTTGGCGTTTATTTACTTGAAGGACATAAATTTACTTGAAGGTGAGTAATATTTTTCTTGTTTTTAAAAAATTGTCCGGTTACTTTATGGGCGCACCTTGTATAACACAAAACGAAAATAAACAAAAAATATTTTCATTTAATGAGATCTTAATTTAATAAATTTCTTTCTCATCACTGCTCAGTACAATCAAACAAGAACGTTTTTTCGGTTGAACGATATCACCTTCACTTTCAGAACCTTTTTTTTTTCATTTAGATTTCTTGCACCTTCTATCCTCTTTAAAAAATCTGTAATTTTGGTTTGTTTGCTGGTACTTACAAACTCATTGTAAATATCGCGGTATGGAGATAGATAATTTTGCAGCTCCTTTTTGAATTTTCGGCTTCTTTCAGCGGAAGGTTCTGCATTCAAGAAAAAATGATTCAAGATTTTCAGCTAAGATTAGGCCTTCTTGTAATTTTATATAGTTATAAATGAATAAATTATAATTTGTTTATACATTTTTGTGTAAAGGCACAATAGTTCATTATTCTTTCCCGTCATTATTTTAAGGTAATTTAGTTTTTAAAAGTGTTAAACAAAAATCATGTTATCTAGTGCTGTAGAAGTACAGTGTTGTACAAAGGGTTTCGCAATTTATTTATAGTGTTAGAGCGAAACCGTGTTGAATTGTTATACGAGGGTTCCCGCAATTTATCCTGTCGAGTTAAAGCGAAACCGTGTTGTAAGATTCCGTGTTGTAGGAGGGCTACCTGTATTAGCATCTTTTTACCAAGAAGCATGTTATTTGAAACAGGAATTAATATTTTTATTTTTACTTAATAAGGATTGATTTACGTAATATACATTTTGCAATTTAGCATCTTTTTACCAAGAAGCATGTTATTTGAAACAGGAATTAATATTTTTATTTTTACTTAATAAGGATTGATTTACGTAATATACATTTTGCAATTAAAAATTAATACTTTACATCATGTGCTATAAAGCGACAGTAAAAAGTAAGCAGTCAGTTTCTATGAAGAATGCAACGACGATACTACTGAAAAGAGAATTCACTCTCATGCTTGCTTAAAAAAAGTTTAAAATAATTACGCATACAATAAAAAGTTATGAAGTGTGCGAATTAATGAAGATAAATCTAAATCCCGTAACCTTTTACTGTGTAAATTATAACCGTTAAAAAATTAAAACATCCCAAAATATGAAATGCAAAAAATCATATCAATATCTATGTTTAAAGTTTAATTTCAGGATGAATAGGGGAAGATGTTTATTTAATACATTTCCGACAATAAATTACGCAAGAACTGATTTCGCAGCTATTGTTTAATCGATATAAAAAGTATATTAATGTAAAAACTAGTAAAACGTCTTTGATAAATTCACCATAAGTCGTATAAAAACTAGAGCAGACAGATTTATTACTAATTAAATATTAAAATAGCTTACTTATTACAAATGTTTTCAAACATTCTCAAAAAAGTAAAAGCAGTATAAAATAGTGATAAGAAATATTCTGAGAACATTAACGAAATCCAAAATTAATATTAATTATTCATAATTCTCACACTCTAGTGGTCCATATAAGGGATAAAAAAGAATGTTCAACTACAGTAGATTTATTCATTATGTATGGTTTAACGACAGTTTAACGTGTCGAAAGACCGAACCATCATCAGCATTTCTGCTCAGTTAAAGCAGACTTAAGATAAAAAAAAACTGTACAAAATTTAATAGATATACCTTGCAAAGTATTCTAGGTATATTATTTTAAAGATTGCAAATCCTAAAAAATTTTGATTTCGAGTAAACAGACTTGAAATACAATAGTACGCCACACAGACCATGCAGCGTAAACGTGTTAAACCTCGCAATGTTACTAAGACGTGTCTTTTTTTAAATTTCATTCCGAAATATCTTTAGCATGTTTAAGACCAAGAAAACTAAAATGAGCATTTTCTGCGAATTTTGTGTCTGATCTCATGAAAAGAGCATTGGAATTTTGATGCTAGTGGTTCGGAAAGATATTTTTACAAATAAATAGGAATTGTAACTGTATGTTTCCTCCCCAATATCTCTCTTGACGGGCGACCTGACTGATTGTGACCAGCAAGATCTTTTACCCAAAAGCACCTTTGGCTTACCAATCCTTTAGATCACCTTTCAGGAAAGGCCTCTGGAGAAATTGGTGGTATAAAGGACAGGAATGATATCCATGAGGGATCCTTATCAAATTGTGCATAATACATAACTCTCTAATATGCAGACAGCCCCTTGATCTTGACTGATCCCTTTCCCATTCTGAGGCTCTCTTAATAAAGTCGCATATCACCTTTTAGCTGTTTTTTTTTCAATTTTACACTCTGATCGCCTAAGTATGAATTTCTGCTATTGAATACAGATTATTTTGCCTCCAAATGCCAAGCCTTAGTTGCCGTTCCTAATCTTAGAAACAACACGTTTATATTTTAGTCGGGGAATGAAAAAAAAAATTATTGTGTATGTAATAAAGTACTACAGAGTAATAAATTATCCCTATTCCAGTAAGTCATTTACGTTCTCAATACAGCAAACGAATTAACACAGAATCTGAATTTAAAACTTTTAAATCATGATGTCGAAAGAAATTTTGTTTGAGTTTCACAATTTGCCAAATATTGATTTTCTGGATATAAGAAGCTGCTGTAACACTATCTGGACATTTCTGATTGTTGCATGCTGTATTGAAAGTCTTCATTACAAATATTTATGCATGTTAAGTCCATTTCTCCCGATTCCAGAATAATGCAGTATTCCCTTGATAAGTTATTTTAATAACCTTCTGTCTGCTAGTTGCCTTATAGTACAATGCTCCACTTATTTAAAGAAGCGTCTCATATTAAAAATGCAAAACTCATTCCTTAAATTTTTAGAATACTGTTGTATTTATAATTTCCGAAAATCATATAAAACGTCAATAAAATAAAATAATTATTTCATTCAGTAAAAATGAATATCAGGGGTTGGCGTTTTCTTTCTTATTGTGGGGAAACATCTGGATTAAAAGAAGACCAAAAGGTCTTACTCTCAGACGTATACTTACAATTTAAAAGTATATGAAAAATAGCAATGGATTTAATATCATTAAAGTAAGTTCGTAATGCATTTTAATATAAACGTATGAACACATGATGTTAATATTAAGATTTTTAAACATTTCATCTGTAAGGTAAACTTAAATAGCACAAGTGACAGCCAAAAAAAATTATATATATATATATATATATATATATATATATATATATATATATATATATATATATATATATATATATATATATATACAGTCGAACCCCGTTATAACGAACTTCAAGGGACCAAAGGTTTGGTTCGCTATATCCGGTGGTTCGCTATATCCGAACCGTTAAGTAAAATGTTCACAAAATATATAACTCATTAGTTGCTATGTGTATTCAATAATGATGTATTAAAAAACGACAAAATCTATTAAAAATGACCATTAATGAATTAAATTGACTAAAATCGATAACATTAAACTGATACAATACTAATTAAACTAATTAAAAATGAAAGACAAATGGATATAAATTCATTTTACCTTTAATTCTTGCTCACTGTTTTGTTACAGAAATAATCGGTAATCTTGTGCTGACGTCATACCGATTTCAAAAACATCATATGAATTTCTTTGTCCAGTACGTCAAATGACTGCAACACGCTTTCTTCCACTGTTTGTATGGAAAAAAACTTATTAATTACACGCATTGCTACTGTAGCATCTAAGATGGTGGGAATTTCATCATTTATGTGCTCCTCTTCATCAGCATCAGATGCAGAATCTTCGATTTCAGAATGATTGATTTTAATTTCTTCCACAATATCTTCATCCGTCGGATTTTCACATGTAATGATTTCATCATCAAATGTTTCGAACAATTGCATGTCACAATACGAGAATGAGGAAATATTGTGTTTTTCTATCCACATCGCGATAGGTAAATCTTCATCATCTTCTTCAACATTCTTTGCTAGGCCAGCATGTCGAAAACATTTTCTAATTGTAGAATCTGTAACAAGCCGCCAAGATTTTTCGAGCATTATAAGTGCATCAAGAAGAGAAACGTCACATTTTACATTTTTATCATATCCTTCTAAAATTCGTAAAATGAGCTGCTTCCTGTAATGACATTTAAGGCTTCTGATGACACCCTGGTCCATAGGCTGTACTACAGAAGTTGCATTCGGGGGAAAGAGTACAATTCTAATCGATTGTAACTGTTTATCGTTTTTGTGTGCACTACAATTGTCAGGCAGAAGTAGAATTTTCCGTTTTTTAGCTGAAAGTTCATGATCCCACTTTCGAAGTTCTTTTTCAAACAGTTCCTTAGTCATCCACGCCTTACGGTTGGCTTCATAAGAAACAGGAAGCCGTTTGATATTTTTGAAGCATCTGAGGTGTTTAGATTTTCCAATTACTAGAAGCTTACGACGTTCAGTTCCACTCATATTGGCACACACAAGAAATGTGATTCTGTCTTTCGACAATTTTCCGCCATTACATTTCTCTCCAATAAATTTTAATGTCTGGTTTGGTGTCATCTTGTAAAACAGTGCAGCTTCATCAGCATTAAATATGTCATTCTCGTCATATTCACTAGAGATGTCATTCCAAATATTTTCTTTCCACGTATCGATGTTGGATGTTGAAACATTTCCCGATTCTCCGACAATTTTTCCGGAAGATATGTTGTTCCGCTTCTTGAATCTGTCTAACCATCCATTAGAACACGAAAATGGAATTCCAAATTTACTGGCAAATTCATCAGCTTTTGACTGAAGCATTTGCCCAGAAATTGGTACATTTTGGCTTCTTTGAAATGCTGAACCATGTTAATAAAGCTTCTTCCACTTCTTGATGGTCAGCTTTTCTTAATTTTTTGGGAGTTCAAATTTTTCTCGAAAGCAGAAAGTATGCTTTCTCTGTTTTACCATATTGTTCCAACTGTAGATTTCGATAAATCTTTTTTTCGGCAAATGTCAACTTGGCTACATCCATTTTGCATTTCTCTTATGATATTTACTTTTTCTTCGATGCAGAATGCTTTACGCTTGCTCGACATGATGTGCCTAATGATTTCTTAAAAGCGAATTTTTAACGTGTGATAAACACTCAAATAGGTGAATTAGATGAAAAGACTTCCCTTCCACCTGCGTATGGAAATGCATCTTCCGGCTCAACCCTGAGTTGACCTTTCCCCTTGTTTTTGGGTGCGCATATGCTATACTGTTCATGCTTTTACTTGTTCTCCTCGAGCGTTTGGTGAACCTTTCCCCTCCCCTCCCTCCTCTTACTGTGGTTTCGCTTACCGAATTACTGGCGGGATTACAACTGCAGAGTGGCTATCGTAAAAGGGAAAGAATGCAGATGTTTCTACCCTTGAATAAACAGACTTATCGCTGATTTACTCCGTGTTTCACTAGCTGACATACATTTCTCTATGAAATCAGAGTCAAAGTCATGTTTTCACAACTGCGGAAAAATTTAAAAACAGTCGACTGAAAAAAAGGTTCGTTATAGCCGATTCTTAACATTTCGAGGTTCGCTATAAAAGGGTAAATTAGCATTAAATAGAATAGGAAAACGGCGGGACCAAAAATTTCGTTCGTTATATCCGGGAGTTCGTTATATCCCAGGTTCGCTATAACGGGGTTCGACTGTATATATATATATATATAATTATATATATATATATATATATATATATATATTGATAAATATAGATATATTATTTATCGAAAAAAGGATTTGTTTGATTTATGCAATTTTAGTTGAATGAGGTCTAAAAGTTACATTAAAGGGCAATGATTCACTTATTTAATAAAGTATATCCTATTCAAAATTCGAAACTGCTTCCTAAAGTTTTTAGAATACTGATGCATTTATTATTTAGGACATAAAATCATATGATGAAAATAAAAATAAAATTATCCTTTTTTCTCGTTCACTAAACTATAATATCATGGGGATTCTTTCGTTTACAATTCTCTGGACATCTGAATTAATAAAAGGCCAAAAGGTTTTGTTCTGAGAAACAAGGAACATTTAAAGTTATACGTCTATGTAAAAATGTTGTTATCAATGTCTTTCAGTTTCCATACATGAAAACGTGTCGTTGATATTACGATTTGGAAAAAAGAAAACACTTTTCATCTGTAAAGAAAATTATGTAAGTACATGCGACTGAAAACTTCTGATAAATTTCTTTGAAAGCAAAAGGTTTTTTCCGGAAACACTTTTATTATTAAAACAAGATGAAATAAATATTCCAACTTCAAGTTTAATAAAAAGCCATGAGGTTTTCGCAAAATGAATTATTGTAAAACTTTTGTTTTCCAGTTTCTGAGTGACTTGGTTTCTGTAACGAAGTTGAACAAAGTATTTTGGATTCATGATATTTTAAAGAAAAAGAGAATTGTATCCCTTATATATAACAGTTAATTTAAAAGTAAAAGAGATTTAAAATAACTTACCATTGCAATATTTTGATATTGTTTAGATTTTAAGAGAAAAGAACAAAGGGCTTTAAAGAAAGAAAATGTGAATTTTCGGAAACATGCACTGTTTTCATTTATTCCAGGAAAGATAGTTAAATCATAAATGAAGTTTTTAATGTTCCACTGCTATTCGGAGTATGTTAAGAAAAAATATTTCAGAATTAACTATGATATTTGCAACTGAGATTGAAATCTATGCAACTTTTAAAACATATTTTAAGAATTTGTTGTCAGATTACCATGTCGTAATGCAAAATACATACCGCAGCTTTAAAAAAAAAGTTTTAATTTTTAAGAAAACCTAAATCAAATACTAAAGAATGTAATTTTTCACATATCTTACGTACAAATGCATTTGTAAAATTTCTTACAAATCAATTACTGGATTTCTATGCAACGCGAAAATAGTTTGATCGTATATTACACTCTTAGAAAAAAAAAGACTCTCCAAGAAGGAGTTTTCCGAATGGGACGAAAATCAGTAGATGTGATGTACATGTACAGAAAAAGAAATGATTACAATGAGAAAAATTGGATGATTTATTCAAGAGAAAGAGCTTCACAAAGTGAAAAAGTCAATAACGCGTTGGTCCACCTCTGGCCCTTATGCAAGCAGTTATTCGGCTTGGCATTGCTTGATAGCGATGGCGGATGTCCTCCTGCGAATATCGTACCAAATTCTGCCATATTGGCGCGTTAGGTCATCGAAATCCCGAGCTGGTTGGAGGACCCTGCCCATAATGTTCCAAATGTGCTCAATGGGGGAGAGATACGGCGATCTTGCTGGCTAAGGTAGTATTGGGCAAGCACGAAGAGAAGCAGTAGAAACTCTCGCCGTGTGTGGGCGAGCATTATATTGCTGAAATGTAAGCCCAGGATGGCGTGATATGAATGGCAACACAGCGGGGTGTAGAATATCGTTGACGTACCGTTGTGCTGTAAGGCCGCCGCGGATGACAGCCAAAGGGGTCCAGCTATGTAATGAAATGGCACTCCAGACCATCACTCCTGGTTGTCGGCCCGCATGGCGGAAGACAGCCAGGTTGGTATCCCACCGCTGTCCGGGGCGTCTCTAAGCACGTATTCGCTAGTCATCGGGGCTTAATTCGAAGCAGGACTCATCACTGAAGACAATTTTACTCGAGTCAGTGATATTCCAGGTCGAATGTGCCCTGTACCACAGAAAACGGACTTGTCGGTGTACAGAGGTCAATGGTAGTCGGCGCAAGGGGCACCGTGAGCCCCCTTTCTGAGCCCCCTCCGTGAGCCCCCTTTCTGAGCCGCCTATGAATGGTCCTTGCGGTCACTGAAGCACCAGTTGCACATACGATCGATGATAATGATGAATCTGGGGCTGTGAGTGCCCCTGTATGCATATCAATTTGTGTCCAATTTGCATTACCCCTTCTTGGGGTGCGTCGTTGTTTTTGTTTTGTCTAAGAGTGTATATCAAAGACAAAATAAATTTATATTGCTGCATTGAAGGATAAGTGCAAGGGGATTTTCTATAAAATTTGTTACACTAATGAATCATTCGTGTTGTAAAGCAAAAGGAAAACTTCTAATGAGGGAGGTTCATAAATTTTATGTATTGTAAAAACGGTAAAGAAAAATAAATTCATTATTAGAGACATTCTTTATATATGCGTGAATTTTCAAAAAAATATAACTTGAAGCTGTATATTTATTAATAAAATGTAGTTTTCATATCTAAAGTATATACTTAAATAGGAATTAATACTCAGTAAGTCGTAATAAAGCTTTTAGTTTTCAGATTAACTCACAAAATGTTAATAATTTAAAATATTTGGCCAGAATCTTTCTTTTGATCTTGATTTTTCTCCATTATTCGATCCTACTCTTTCGGCCTTTCCACATCTGTTTTATACTTTACGCTTGCTAACAAGAATCTTTCTCTTTTATGTATATAATAGTTTCGGCATAAGCTCTAAACACCGGCTAACCTTTCTCAGCACATATTTCTCTCTGTGTGTCTTCATTTGCATACCTTTAGGAGTTACAAAAGAAGCGCTGGCTCATAAATTGACTCCTAGAATAACCTTGTTTCTTAGTTGGGATGTTTGGGTTTTGCGTGTGATTTTTGCTGACGCCATTACTCTCTTTCAGCTCTACAAGGACGTAGTCCTTAAAAGGAATGAATTAAAATATTTTTCTTCCTCAGTCATCATTTTTCAAAAATGGGTCTTTCAAACGGAAACGATATTCCGCTAAAAGATTTTCTGTGCTACTAATATGCTTTTATTTCAAATTTTACTTTTCTCAACCCATTTATAAACAGTCGATTCCAATAATTTAAAACTTTTAGTTCTTATGTGCCGCTAGATATTTTCTTTCACACATTCATCTAATTCCTGAACACTTATAATTGTCGTTATTAAAATGTATTTCAATTATATTTTATTTAAATCCTTTGTTTTTGTACAGATTGATTTTCTCTAAATTTATAAGCATATTTTAATTTTCACTATGAAATAAATAATTTGTTGAATGACTATTCGATGTTATATGCCCACATTTTAGTAATCTTCAAGTACATATGTATTTTTATTTAAAAATTTGTTGATGGGAGGATTCTCGTATCTATAAAGATTGACCTTCCTTAATTAAATTTTTTTATTGTTAATTCTTTTAAATGAGACAGGGCTTGTGCTATTGCTTTCAGTTTATTAAATTGATAGTTATCAAAATGCTAATTGATGAGACGAATATGTTCTGGGGGTTTCTTAATGTTTACCAATAAATACTACTTTCTTCCTTCTTAGAAATCTTCCACGGGAAGTCACCTTCCAAATGGCTTGTGACCTTAAAAGGGTGGGTGCATCTTGTATTTCTCGTTTCACTTTAGCATTGACTTATGACCAGCACAATACACACCCAATTGTTATTGAGAAGTGGAAGTTGACGTATTGGCTTAGACTGACGTTAACAGTTAAGCTGCATTCAGACTACGCTGATGTGACGTTTTGACTCGGAGCTGACGACAACGTCAGCTGACGTGTTAACCCGTTAGCGTCAGGCGGTGTGTGCACACTACGCTGACGTGTCGTGACGAATTCACGTCAATTGTTGTTTGGTTCTCACAAGGTGCATATCGTTGCGGAATGGATAGGAGACTTTTAGAAGCTTTAGATGGGGAAGAAGGGTATATTGATGTGACAGCAGCTTGTATAGCTGCTCACTACTCAAGAAGAATATGGGTGCACCCTATGAATAGTGGCCGATCGATTTATTGTCGCTTATGAGGCTTTCACGTTAAAAACATACTTGATGCATCCCTATAGCAAGAATTCCATAAAGGGCGATGAAGAAAAAAATTATAACTACAGGCATTCAAGAGCAGGACGCATAGTAGAAAATGCATTTTGCACATTAGCAGGAAGATGGAGAATGTTTCTGAAACCCTTAGAAAATCAACCGGAAACTTGTGATTATATAGTTTTAGCAGCATGCTGTCTTCATAACATGCTCAGAAGTTGTAAAACAATTACACCTTTTGAACAGCAAGTGCAAGTAAGAGAGGAAAAAAATAAGAAGTTTTCGAAATGTGGAAGCGATTGGTGGTAATCATGTTGGTGAAACTGGAGTAGTGAGGGAGAAGTTCAAAAAATACTTCGTTTCTCCGGAAGGGGATGCAAGCTGTTCATGGCAATGGGAGAGCATTCTTAAAGGCAGAATGGCCCATTACTATTTTTTGTAAACATTTTTTATTTCTGTTTTTTATAAACATTTATCATTTTTGTTGCTATAATTTTGAGTTATTAAAGCATGTAAAGAAATAACCTGTAGTGATTTTTTTTTCTGCCTAGTATTCAAATAATTTAAATACTCTACAAATAAGTAGATAATTTTTGGTCGAAGACCGTCGTCTGCCTATAACCTTTAATTGTAAGTACGATCAATGAAAAACTATATAAATTTATAAATATACATAAACTAAGTTCATATAAATTATTTAAAAGGCGGATGTTTAAAAACAAGAGGCGACGAACACCTGTTTATATCGCACACTCCATTTGTTTACATTTGACAAGATCAGTAGCCAACTGTTACCGCTAATTCATAAAAAAAAATTATTTTGCTATGAAAAATTTAAATAAAATACTAAATTTATAAATGTAAATAATATAAGCGCATATAAATTATTTTTGCTATCTAAAAGATGGAAATCGAAAATAAACCGAGGGGACGAACACCTGTTTATATTGTTAAATCATCCCTTCCTCTTTGTTTACTTTTTAAAAGACCAGTAACCAACTTTACCACCAGTTTTTAAAGAAACCAAATTTTATGCTATGACAATTTTAAAGAAACACTGATTTTATAAACGTGTTTGAAATATTGGATAAATCAATCAAACGGCCTAACTTTGCAATAAATTAGTAAATAAATGTAAATAGTACCTGATATTTCCAATCTCTTCCCATGCTTCATTGCATACATATTTGTTTCTATAATCTTTGTTGAAATGGTCGAGTAAAATAGGGTGTTTCTTCACATGCTCGATGAGCTTTTCTTCCCTGTTCATAGCTGACGGCCTGACGCCTACTGACGAGATCTGGGAATTTATATTATATTTGGAGCTGACGCGTCAGGGAGCGTGTTGTCAGGGAGCGTGTTGTGTCGCGTCACGACACGATACAACACGTCAGCGTAGTATGCACACTCCTAAAATAATAGTTTAACCCATTTAAGACTGGCGTTGCGAAAACGCAACATTATTTTCTGTATTTTTTAAAGGCATGTTCAAAATTTTGTACGTCTGAAGTAACATTTTTATTTTATTCTCTATACTTCAATTGATCATAATAATTTTTTTGTTTTGTCATTTCCCCACTTTTAGCACTTGCAAAAAATTGTTTTTTTCTAGTGTTTTGAAAGGGAAAAAAATTACTATTTTCAAATAATAACCTTAGATAGCAGCACATGATAAATTTCCAATTTGATGCTTGTTCCGAGTTTACTAGAGACTAAAGAACAAAATGGCTTCAACAGATAAATCATAATTTTTGTTTTTATGTTTCTCAATTCATATTTTTAAAAATGTTGCGAAAACGCAACATCAGTCCAAAGTGTATTACTTATTTCCAATGTGTTTTATTAGTGCTGCCTAGTTTTTCATGCAGTGAATTGGTATTGTTTGCATTTCGGATAAGTTTGTCTCTAGAAAAAAGCGATTTTTGACATTGGAAGAGATATTGGAGTATTTTCATGGACTAGATGATGATATTTCAGAATCGTCCTCAACAGAAGCTAATGAGGAACCATAATTCGTCATTATCACTCCAGATCCGGATGATTTGACGGATGAAGAAGATATTGATGATAATATTTTATGTGAAAATGTCGAATCCCTTAAAGACATTGCAGGTGAAATCGGCATTTTCTTTTCTAATAAATGTAAAAGTAAGCAATATAGTAAGAAAAAGGAGCATATTGTATTTGAAAAAGGGAGACTCTACATGGATGTAATGAATTCTAAAATACGTTTATTAGAGTTTAAGAGATCTATATCTTTGAGAGAGCCATATCTTTGATAAAAAGGCTTGAAGAAATGCCAATGAATTCTATTTTACCTGAAACTTCACATATTGGAAGACCATCTTCAATTCAAAATCTAATTCTCAACGAAACTCGGAAAAACCGTATGGGCCATATTATTACTAAAAATAGTAAAAATAAACAAAATAATGTAAACACTGCAAAAGTCAAACAATTTCTGTATGTAATAAGTGTAATGTACCTCTTCATGCTAAATGTTTAAAAGATTTTAAAATTTTCAAAAACTTTTTTATAATTTAAAATTTTTATATTTTTAAAATTTTTATATCGCTTTGGACTGATGTTGCGAAAACGCAACATTTTGTAACTCTCGTAGAAATAAATTTAATTTTATGGAAACAACTTATTTGTGTAATTAATGTTCTAAGAAGTGTTAAAACACTGTTTGGTGCATTTCCAATAAAGGAAACATGGAGCGGTCCTAAATGTGTTAATATTTTTCGTAACACGTCAGCGTAATGTGAATGCTCCTTTAGATGATCTAAACGACCTTGGTAAGGGCTGAAAATCGGTCGTAGGTAGAGTATTTTATCAGAAAACCCTTTAAACTCAATGTCTATCGACAATGCTCTATGGAGTAAAAAATTTTAACCATGAGCCCGTTCATGGTATGGAATCAAATTGAAATATCTTCGAAGATTTTATAGTATGAGGCAACAGAAGGGAGACTGCGGGGCTTAAATCATAGGATTATCAGAAATTGGTCAAGAGAATTATTTGAATAAACCAGTGTTTTAAAATTCGTTGCGTGTAGGGCTTCGCATCCTCAGACAAGTTAAAATGCTCGTATTACATTGTGTTCTTCACTTAAAAAGTCAGCAATGGTTGTGAACACCGGACTTGGATGGATGAATGAGGTCTAGATGAAATATAGTGCTTTCATTAAATAGATGGTCAGGTAAGTATACATGTTTTACGAGAGTGAAGAATATACTCCAAGATTCAAAAAGAAAAAATACTTCTGTGTGGGGAATATGAAACTTCTTTAGGCAGTTTTTACGCCTTGAGCGATTTCACCCGTAGCCACACTTATTCACAGGTAATGCCTCCCTCCAATGAAAATGGTCGTATTCATGAGTATTTTGCTGGTGCCGTACAGTATGAATTGGTTCGCAGCCGTTTCAAGAAAACTATAATAAAATGAATATGTTGTCCGACTCAAATATATATTTTTATAATGTTTGTTGTGTCTGGTTGTATCTTTGATGCATTCAGTACATATGCTTACCATGTTCATTTATTGAAGCTGAAAATTCATTTGTTTCGAAAGATATAAATGTATTACTTTTTAAGCTGTCATTCAGTGTAGCAGTTACAAAGAATAAAATTAACTCAAGCACGCTGAAGAAAAAATAAAACATAAAATACACACATTCTTTAAATTATTTTTACTATATATTGACTGAAATTCATATTTGTAGTTTCCTGAAGAGTTTGTTGCTTTTATATTTTTGAAATTCATAATTTATTTTTAATTTTTCTGATTTCGTCAGTCATTTGGGGAATCATATGAACGCGTTATTTTTCCAAAACACAACTTACTTTTTTGACAAAACGAAGTTTTTTCCTCTTTAATATTGTGTTCACAGAGCAGAAATTTAATTCGTTTATTGCTTATATTTAACAGTTCGACAAATCAACGTTCCGTTGGGTTAGGAATGAGATTTTCCAGTATTTAGCCAAGCCCAGCGAAGCATGTTTTTTAAGAGCATGTCATTAAAAGAAGTAATAAAAAATTGTATCTTTCCATTTTTTAAGTGTAACTAGATACTTCTGAAGTAACTCTGTTGCGAAATCTGTTTAATGCGGCATATCATCCTTTTGATCCAAACTGATTAGGCGAAAAAAGAATTGCTGAAACACACACGTGACCGATGTGCACATTCAGATTTTTTTTATTCTTTTTAAAGTTCAACGATTCTCTTTCTATAGTTAGCACGGATTTCCAAGAATTATTTTTTTAGGGTTAAGTACTCATAACACGCTTCACAAGAACTTGGACATTTTTTTCCCTGCTTTTTAATAATGTTCTTGCTGCAAAAGCACATTTAGAAGCGCCATTATTTTGTTCGTGATTTGGCAGTTCTTTCGTAAATCGAGAAAGTAACCAACATGTATTTAATTTTTAAGAAGGTGACAGCTTATTTTTGTTTAATGTAGTTGAATAACTGTATTTTCCTCATCTTTTGTAGCTAAAAAACAAAATCAGAAGGAAGGGATATTTGAATTTCATTAGCAGTTGTTTATTAAATGGTACAATTGCTATCACTTTTCGTTACAGTTGCTTTTGCAGTTTAATAACATCAGCTGAAAAATTTCTTTTTCTACGCGATTATTTTACCACAAGCAATTACATTAATCTATGGAAGTATTCATTATTAAAATATAAATCTTTTAATTGGTTAGCTGTTCAACTATGCCTATCAGTAATTCTTGATGATAATGAATTCTTGATTTCTAGAGAAGAATTACATTAAGGTACACTGTATTTAAAAATAAAATGTTTTTGTTGAATTTACACTTAAAGAAAGCCATCAATATAGATTTCCTACAAAATCTTCTTTAGAGGTACAAGAAGTATTTGCTTGGTGAAAACATTCAAATAGTGTTTAATTAGGTCACATATTTAGGCCTTTGTTCTAAATTTTTCTTTTAAAAGTTAATTATGTTTTGTAATTTTAAGTCTGATCATATAAACTGAATAAGCAAAATTATAAACAGTTCATTACAGGAAAAATGTAATCATTGGATTTAAACTGTGTCAAAATAAAATTGCCCACACGTGGTATGCTTTCATGCTTTTGGCGATGTCATAAGGGGAAAAACAACTGTAAAGTATCCTGTCATCATACAAAGTATTTAGTAATGTCTGTTCGTGTACCTACTAGACATATTGTAGTGAAAATTTAAAAAAAAACTAGAATATTTATGATCGCATTGAAATTTATTCAAATTATTTATCAAAGCTCAATCTATATTAGCTAAAATTTCATAAATTTAAAGAGCTAATTTTTTTTTAATTTTGTACATGCTTCTCCCTTTTATGAAAAAAATTCTTATTTTCTATTATTTTTTAATTGAATCAGGTAAGTTAATTATTTTGTGTTCTAATAGATTTTATATTTCTCCTCGAGTATTTAATCTCTACAGATGTCCCCCACAATAATAGCTTAAAGTGTTCCTCTTTTCATTATATTATAAATTAAACACTGAATTTTGATATTTGAATCTTCGGTACATTAACAAAAATTCCTCAAGTGTATACTCTTTCTGGCATACATGAAATTGATAAGACTCACTACATAAAAAATTAACTTAAAATTTTGAGGCCAAACTTATTCAGATATTTCTTGGGTTCTATAATGCTACCGAAAAATATTCTTTTATATTATATAAAACATTGAGCGATCATATTAGTGGTGTACGATCAAAAGTAGCAAGCTCTATCAGATTTTTTTTTCTTTCGGTAAGGGACAAAGTACTGTATCTTATGCATTTTTGAAGATATAAATTTGAAATTACCTTTAGAAAAATTTCCACGTTATTTTTTATTAAAAGCCATTTTCCAAAAATTTCGATTTTTACTTATGGAAATACTATGGGAAAATATCCTTGACTCAATTTTGAAAAAAAAAATGGAGATGGCTAGATTTGATCCTACACGACTCATATTCAAACAGTTTTCAACTCATATACTCATCGCATTACATTAAATTCAAACAATGCCTTAAAACATTTTCATAGCAATTGTAAATTAATAAAAGGTAGTCATTCATGAAAACAAATCATTCAAAACACTTTGTCGGAGATTCGATTTAAAAATTAAATCATGCAGTTCGATCCACGTACTTTATTTGTGTTATGATCTTTATCCTTAGAGAATTTTTATCCTTAGATAAGAATAAACCATTAAACTTTTTTCTAAGAACAAGAACTAAAAACAGTGCTATTAATGTTAAAGCACATGTAATAAAGTTTAAAACCTCAGAATAAAAATCCAGTTTTATTTACTCAAAACTCTAAGAGCATGATTACATCATATTCTCCACGCTTTGGTAAATATAATAGAAAGCCAATTTTTTCATCCGAAGTAAAGTGAAAAATACTTGAATTAATATAACTAAAAAAATCATTGACCTGAAAGAAATCAAAAGAAAAACTAGAATGAATACTGTACAGTAAGAGACAAAACATGCAAAAATTAATTTCTTTTAGCTTTTACACAATTTTAACTCACTTAAAAAACAACATGCATGAAATAAATAAAATACCCTTAAAACATAAATAACTCTTGTGAAGGGACATTAAAGTTTGTTATTTTTTGCCAAAGTTTTTACAAATTGTTTCATAAGTTCGTGTGAAATATATTTTATTCTTTCACAGCACTACTCAGTGTGGAATATTTATAATTATGAACTCAAAGTGGTTACAAATACTGTAATTAAAAAAAAAGATTAGTTTTTGTGAAACACTGTAAAACGTGTACAAGGGTATTAAATATTCTTTCTGTTTATAATTAAACGTGTAAGCTTGATATATGAAAGATTTGCCTTCCATTTGAACAAAATCATTCTTTTCGCTAAATCGCTTATTTTAACATCTTTACAAGTTCACGTATTCTTTAAAAGTATTTGATTGCATGAATATATATATGTATATATATATTTTTTTTGCTTTAGTGTGAATAATAAAAATGAAATGCCTCTTACGTTGGGTTTAAAAAATGCTTAAATTGTAAAATTATTTTTTTTAAATAATATGAAAATTTAAGTCTGGTAACTTCTTGAAAGATAAAACAAGTGTCATGACTAGTTTGTGGTTCAAGTTTTTGATAGGAAAAACATTTCAAAGAAATGTTACGTTTTCAAAGAAATGTAATTCAGAACAATTTTTGAGACATTTAATATTGATTAACTAAATAGATAGTTTGAATTACTTAAGGAAGTAGTAGAAAATTCTTACTGACAGTTTTTTTACGTTTTACTATTTTGCCTAATTCCCTTCTGTTCATTAAATCCTATCGGAACTATTTAATTGAATGGTTTTGTGAATAAAAGGTGCTACAAAGTGTTAGGTAATTTCTTCTTTAAAGTATAAAATAAATTAGATAGTTTTGATTTTAGTTCAGATATTCCTTACATGCTATCACAAATGGATATATTTGTAAAATATATATACTTAAGGTTAAATAAATATTTTATACAGATGTAATTTTTTTAATCTAATATGTTTATGCTGTTACACGATACGTCAAGTACGGAAGGAAACTATTTTTACAGCGTTGTTGGTCAAAACCTGAAGAATACAAAATAGATCTGCTGCGGTTTAAGGGATACTTCTTGCAAATGAAAGATAATAATAATAAAACTTAAAAGCGACTTTAAGGCTTCGAAAAGAAATACTTCAAAGTAACATTTCTACACTTTTTAATTTTATTGAGAACATATTTTTATTTGAAACAAATTTTGAGAATCCTTTAATTAATATTCTATGGCTTAATCATTATCTTACTTTATTTACTTCTCTTTTTAAGATTCATAAATATAAAATTTTACGTATTTATATTAAGAAAATTTTAAAAACGTGCTTGGTGAACTGATACATGTTCTTGAAGGCTAAAACTATGTTTGTAGACTTTGTCATAATATAATTAATTTTTCTCTTCGGACTAGCTTTTAATGTATATTGTCTACTTTATAATAATTATTACCTTATAAAAATATACCAGCATCATTTCTGTATTTACAGCAACATTGTTTTAACTCATGTATTTCGTTACTAAATTTTAAAATAAGCTATTTCCCAACTCATGTATTTGTCTTAAACTTCGAATAATTTTTAGGGGATTCATAATTGTTTAATTTCCACTAGAAAATAACAGTATTCGGTTATAATATTATTAGTACTTGTTGCTTCAGAATGCATTTATCTATTTAACACAAATTTTGAAACACTGACAAAACTACGTCATCTTCCAACAAGCCTTCCACAATTATCAACTCTATCTTTAAAATCCTTGATGCTTTGCACATGTCTAAATGCTCTGTCGCATGTGTTGACGGGTGTCACACCGACGTGAACGCGGGAGAGTCAACAATATTAATACGAAAAAGGTGAGCAGCTAGAACATCATGCCCAGGCAAACTCAACGACGACAGCTCGTCTAGGAAAACCAGTAATAAAGCATTTGAGGCGAGAAGACATTCCCAACTTTTGCCTTTAGTTGTATTACTCAAATATGTTTTTCTGTTGCCTCTGAAGACTTTCTCTCATCAGAAATGTCACCATTTGTACAGAATAAGATCTGTAAGGTTTAGACTCAGAATCAAGTTAATGAATGTCATTGTTTAAAACCATTTGTTTACTGTATGGTAAGGTCTAAATTCAGTAAACATTTCTTGCCTGAATGTGAAGAATTATATAAGAACTAGCCGCTGCGCGACCAGCATGGTCGCTTTTAGTTTTATATTTTCTTTTGCAAAACAACGCGACTGAAAGTAACATATGTAAGGAATGTTACCATTACCTGTCATCATAAATATACGTTGTTAAGGTGTATTCTCTATAAGGCTGATTCTAGAACATCGTGATCAAAAAATGTGAATTTCCATTACCTCAGAACAGAGTTCAAGATAAGACTGAGAAACCCAACATCAATGATTTTAAAAATTACATCCCTCTTTGTATGTACTATTTTTCAAAATTAAGATATCAATACTTTATCATTACAACAAATAAGAAATTGTTGAGGAAATATTTAAAATATAGTGTTGATTACATCACTCTCTGTATGTATTACTGTGCACAGTTCAGATATCTACACTTAATCATATCAAATAATAAATTGTTGAGAAAATTTCTTCACTTATAAAATGGAGTAAAAATTCGGCAAGTACTGAAAAAAGCGTAGAAAATTAGCTATTACTGGTTGTTTATTGCTATGCCGGCGACGGTTAAGCCTAACCTCGCGATTATTTATGCTCTCTCTTAATTTTTTCTTCTTTGCTTTCTTTCTTGAGACTATTTACAATTTTCACTTGATCGTGCAGCACGCTTTCGAACATTCCTGATTTCAGTGCGTAAATCCATGTTGACAAGCGGTTGCAAATTGAGGACGGCCGCTAATGTTTACATTTGGTAGTGGCAGCCGTTGCCATTCGGAGTGTAGAAATATCGTCGATTTTTGTGCCGCATACCTACGCGTTTTATATATACAGATAATGCAAAATAGTTAAATTTTCTACATTGTGAAGACTACTTTCGCCAAATGTTCTGAATAATATTACCGAATTGATATGTCAATTAATATTCTAAGTTGCAGTTGTATGGTTTGATTTGGTCGGTTTGGTTGAGGTCATTTTTTGCTACACGAGAGCTAATTAAACTGGGACCCACTGCTTAAATCAGATTCCGAACGGCTCCAAACGACCATGTCAATAGTTAGTACTTGAACTCACAAGACTCTAGTACCGATTGCCAGCGTCCTAGCTATTCGGCTATCATCCGGCGAAGTTGAAGTTGTAAATTACATTTTTCGGATTTTAACCAGTTATTCTAAAGTTCCCTATCAAATTACTTTTGTTAACAATTTTCTTAAATCGTAAAAAACTTGCACAGTAAAAAAAAGGTGAGCGTTTAAGGAAGAAAATCGAAATATTTTAGTTACGTAGGATGACGCAAGCAGTCTATAAAGGATTAAATGAGGTATGAAGAGGAACTTCCCGTGATGGTAGCGGAGACATATAGACGAGTACGTAGGTCCGACTAAATTCACTTGAAGCTCAAGCAACACCAAAAGTTAGTCTCGGAAAATTTACTATCATTAACTAATATCTTGTCAAAATTTAAGCTTAGGAATTTTAAGTGTTAGAGAGGAAATAGAAACAATTCTACTTAACAATGCAGTCCTATCTGTGTAAAGTATGATTATTAAGGATTTCTTTTTGAAGTTGAACGTGGATTAGTTTTCATATTTATTCTTAGTTTTACTCTAAGAGTAATGATAGAAGATTTTGAATATTTTTAAAGAAAACGCAATTGTTTTATGAAGGTGTAGATGTTGTATAAGGTAACTTTATTACATTTAACGACAGCAAACTATATGCAAAACAAAGAGAAAACAAGAACCTAAAACTTGTAGTAAAACAGAGGGCCGCTACAAAGTAATTGTTTTCGCTAATCTTGTAAAAGAAAGAAAAAAAAGGTAAAAAACATATGAAACGTTTAAAATGTTATGATTCAAAAGAAATAAAGAACTGTAGATATAGACTAAATTTGTCCCTAAAATGAATAAGGATTATTTGTGAAAAAAAAAGTATGGATCTAAAAGACTGTTTATGTGTATATATATATGAACTCATATATAGACAGACATAAACAGGGGAATTAAATGCTACAAAGATTGAATAGTGTGATCTTCATTTTGAAGCTTTCGGAGGGACATTTTGCTGTATTTAATTTAAATGACCTTATTAAATTTTTTAAATGACCTTATTAAATACCTTATTAAATTAAGCAGCCATACTACAACTGTAATCGTAGGGGCTCGACCTCAAGTTGACAGGTTACGTTATATTATATACACAATGAAACTTTTCTAGGGCGGCAAATAATATATGTTTTTTAAAGTGGCCGTTTTGAAGGGTGGCTGTTGAATGGGGGTTGATTTTTCTATGGCGGCCAGTAAGGTTCCGAAAAAAAGTAACCGCTTTGAGGGATGGTCGACTAGAGAGGTTTCACTGTCTATACCGACGTGTCAGGTACATTGTCATGATTACATTGACCCTTCCACGTCGAGAATTCGTTGACTTTTGTCATTAGGAGTGCACCATATGGGCGATCTTAAACTACTTCCTTTGAGGGACAGCACGGGAACATAAATGCCTAATAAATGATTCGAACCCGAGTCCACACCACAGAAACCCAAGACGCGAACCACTTTACGATGCGGGCTACATATTATGTCTGGGCGTGTGTTTAGGGCTATATATGCTTTGAAACACTTAAAACATACATATATCATACGATTTAAAAAAAAAATTACGCATGCATTTTAAAATCATCGGAATTTTCTTTTTATGTATAACAATGCAGGTAGTATTACAGCATACACAAATTTTGCAGCATACTTAAAATCTATTTTAAGATTTTCAAAATGCTGAACAATCACCGCAAACGCAAATGACGGTAAAGGAAAATCAGCCTAAGCAAATCACTTCGAACAAAAATGGAAGAAAAAAAACTTTATTGGAAAAGAAATGAAAATGTTATTCGTGGAAAACCGGAAATATGTGAAATGAAAATCGGTTTGTGCCAAGCTCCGTCTGCACCATCGTCGTGAACTAAAAGTAAGTGATCCTTCCCTCTCATACAAAAGTGGACCGTTCTAAAAAAAGCTATAGAATAATGAACGGAGGGCCACGTGACCCGACTCTTCGACTAACGTGATGTGTGGGAAAGGTGGAAGGGACTTCCAATGAATAATATGATCCTCGAGAAAGGGGGAGGGCAGAAATGGATGAAGGGAAAAGGAATGGGAATAAAACATATATAAACCGAAATCCGAGAGGCAAACTTTAGACATTATCAGCTTTTTGAGAGCCAAAACCATTTTGTCTTCGTTCTGGCGTCCGGTCAATTTCTAAGCTGTGTTCAATCTCGGAGACCTGTACGGAAACATCGTTCCGTCGGCTAGGGGGTTATACTCAAATAACCCAGATTCGAAGTTGCATTTTTGGAGTACTGCGTATGAAATATTTTGGGAAAGCATTATTTATACCGTGTATTAAATGATGACCTTTGTAACCTTTTATTGATCATTTCCACTTAATTTTTTTTATTTAAATATCAGGTCTTACGCTTGATATCTTTGTTACTTATTTTATAAAAATTTTTGAGTGACTGCAATTCATAGAGGAAAATAGTTCCGATTAATTAAAGAAAGAAATTTCGCTTATTTACAATTTTTTTATATATGTCCTTAAACAAAGAAAACGCGTTTAAGAAAATATTGATTTTAGGTTTTATTATGAAGAACCAAAGTGGTAGTTAAGTGCATTTTATTAGTTTCATTTTCTACTTTTTTTATTTGAGAGGTAATCACAATGATATACTTTGTAGAAGCATTATTTTCATTCCCTATAAATATAAAAATAGCGATACAAGAGAAAAAAAAATTTTCGCTTTGAAAAAAAATGGTGAAATGTTAAATAAAATATTGACTCTAGGTATGATTCTATAGCAAACTATAAACCATATCTAACTTCAGTTTTAATTTTTAGATGTATTTTATTCATTAGATAATGAGTATGAAATATTTCATAACGGGAAACTGCATAATCCTAATAATGAGAAATTAGTGTGAAAAAATTGTCTGAGATTTTTAAAAAATCAAAGAGAGACAAAGTTTGAAAAAGATGCGTCCTGCGTTTACTACTAAGATATAAATTATGAATAAAATATTTTCTTGTAGTGTTACATTTTTTATCTGTTTTATTTCAATGGTTACTCAGAGCAATAATTTTTTATATGTATCATTTTTTATCGTAAATGTTAAATTACTGCTGCTTTCGTTAATAGTTCTGTAAAAAAAGAAAAGGAACTGTGTTTTTGGAGAAAGGTCAGCGTAAAAAAAAGAAGAAAATGTTAAATGAAGAATCAGTTTTTAATTTTAGCGTTTTCCTCTGCTTAATTCTCGAAGTACCCTGTTATTTAATTAACTTTTTCAGAAAAGTTGCTAATTTTACGTTAAATTTTCTTTTTAATTTGCTAATTTATATTATTTTTTTCATACAGAATTTTTGAAGACTATTCTTCATGTTAATATTTATTACAGAGAACAAAACTGTGAAATTCATTAGAGTAGGTGTCCTAAAAATCGCCTACTCTAACATTTTTTCGACATTACATCCGTTTTTAGTTTCTGATTAGGCTGGAAACTCAAAGAACATCACTAAAAACTAGTTCCTTTGGTATCCTGAGATCAACCAGCTCCAAAACCAGTGCCATTTTAAATTATGTAGCTGAACTGGAAAAATTGAAATTTCCAGTCAAACCCAGAGCGGTTCCTAATATCGCTTACCTCTGTAAATATTACCGCCTACCAGCGAAATTAGGAACACCTGTTAAAAGGCGTTGCTAGCAAAATAATAGCATCTCTGTATTCTCTGTTTAATGCACTTTCAAATGGTATAAGCAAAATTAGAATTTGGATGCACCTACCTGGTCATTCACTGGATTCTTTCTGCAAAATTTACGAAGACAACAGCTAAAACAACTTGAGGCGCCATATAGTTTCTGTTGTCAGTGGTAAGAGCTTTGTTGCTAGTGCCGCTGTTAGTACAGCCAGAAATAAGAAGATATTGCATTTTCTCATACATAGCGCGAATCGAACTTTGGAAACACGAGTAGGCGATATTAAGGCACAGGGCCAATATTTGGGACACCCACACTAAGTGTGGTATTTTTAAACTTCAGCCCCTGTGTAAATCTGTTGATTCGATGAATCTTAATATTACCGGTATATAAGAATTTTTGCATTTCAAGTCATCAGGTGAGAAATAGCAAAAACACCAATACGCATTTTTATCGTATATGTGTCTTCAGATCGGATACTTATATATATAATATATATACACACGCTATCTACCAATAAGTATTTGGACACCTATGGTAGAAAAGAAAACATAATTTATTCATATTCAATAGTTGGCAGAGCCTCCACGAGAGGCAATTATAGCCTAAAACCCACGGGCACTGCCTTTCCACAAGTCCTTGTATGACGGTTAGTGGTATTTTCTTCCACTCGGCTCCGAGAAGACAGTTTAAGTTCCTTACCGAATTTGTACGGTTGTTGCACCCTCTCATTCAGCGATCTAATTCGTCCCAGAGGTTATCGATAGGGTTCAGATCTGAGCTCTGGGCAGGACAGTCCATTCAGTTAACCCCATTGTCACCATACCATTTCATGGTGGACCTCGCAACATGACAGCTGGCGTTGTCGTCCTGGAAGTAACATGGTCAAAACCCGTAGAACTGCACAAACGTAGTAAGCACACTGCCATCCAAAATAGGTGCAGTAGCGTCTTCGTTGAGCTTTACCATAAATTGGGACCAAGGGTCCCAGTCCATACCAGGAGAAACACCCCCAGACCATAATTCCCTCTCCGCTGAACTTTACTGTATGCACAATGCATCTGGCAGGAGGCGGTCTCCAAGGCAAGACGCCAGACCCAGACCCTGCTGTCCGAATGGTAGAGGGTGACCTTGATGCATCGCTCCAGAGAACCCATTTTCATTGATCTATGGTCCACTTTCGACGTGCTTGCACCACATTAACCGAGCAGCGCGGTTGGCTTTGTGATCAAAGGCTATGGGCGGCAACAAGACCATTGAATACGACGCAGATGTGCTTACTTTCGGATGGTATTCATCGAAACAACACTCCCGGATGCCTGTTGAACTCCTGAAGTATGTGGGCCATAGTATGGGTGCGGTTCTTCCAAATTTCTATAGACAGCACCCGTCGGTCTCTGTATCCCAGTTTCATTGGGTCTGCCGACTCGTTGTACGCCCGCAACAATAACCACTCACCTTCCACTTTGAATCACATAGGCCACCATCGATTTTTGGATAATTTAGCTCGCTAGATATGTCCCTTAAGGATCGGCCGTTTCTGTGATACCCGATGATTACACCTTCTCGAAATCAGTATACTCTGATTTTGAGAAGAGTGTATACAGTAATGAAATTCATGAACCCGATTAATAAAGAAAAACAGCCAAAACAAAAGACAAACATAATTAGGTTTGCGCTTTTAGTGCAATATCCAAACGAACATCGCGACAACTAATACTTCATCGGCAATTCTGTGAAATTCTAATCATTTTTAAATTCCTCAGTGAATCAGGAAAATCAGTTAAGAGTAAAAAGTACAATACAAATAGTGAACAATGAGTCTCCAGAGCACAATTTAAGATTTTTTTATATGAATAAAATATCTATAACAGAGAAATCGTAAGATATATAGTGAATACGGCTTGTTGAAGACTACATATTTCTCACTATCCGTTTGAAATCTGTTACGTTACTCCAACTTGTGTTTAAAAAAAACGATCACATGTGTTTTCAGAAAAGAAAAAACATTCTCCGTACGTGTGAACTCCATCGAAGGGCTCTATCCACACCCAAGTTGTCTTTCTTCTCTGGTAGAACAATGGCTGCCATAGCGATTGCGAACTCTGTCAATCGGTGGAAAAATTATGTTCACTAGAACATGTTATGACCAACAGAAGGAATATTATTACTTACTGATAAGTAACTACGACTCGACTCTCTTGTAATCGCTAAAAAATATAACAGTAAAATATATAATTGGGATTAAAATTGTAAGCCACATTTGCTAGAAAGGGAAACACTCTGCATACTCTTTAGTAACACACACAATATGAGTTTTTAGGAGGACTGGTGAACATATCCTACGGCTTTACGTAAATAATCCTTAAGACAAACAAGAAATGTTCCTGCTGAAGGTAAATGTTATTTCCTTCAAAAAAAAGTGTGCGTGTGTGTGCTTTATTTAAATAATTATGTTTATGCAGCCTTATCTTTTATATTTGGAGGGATTTTTTATATTTTTTTATATTCTTTTTATTCTTTATTTTTTACATTCCATTGTCACTTTGGTGTAATAGTCTTTTATGAGCAAAATGTTTAAAGACAGTGAGTTTAATAATAGCATCTCAAACTTCTGTTTTGTTTACAGGGAGTATTTTTGCTGACGCTTTCGAAGAAAATGCACCCTTTATTCGCAAGATTTGAGGAGGAAATTTATACTCATGTTTCTCATATGTTAATAGCGAGTCCTATAGTTTGGTTTTGGAAGGGAAGCCTTAGACCAAGTGTTTGCATTTCTTATGGGCACCTCTGCAAGCCATAGTCGATAAGTAATTAATTAACAGCTTCTATATGAAGCTCAGCAGGGCATCAAGTCACTGGGCCAACCTGCTCCGTTCGATGGGGCAGGTTGTCCCTCTAAGTTTATTTGATTTTCAGATTACTAACGGAAATTAAAAAACACAAAATATTTTAATATGGTATATAAAAGACACAAAGGATAAAAAAAAGCTATTTTGTCCAACTTAACTACTGCCTTCATCGATCTTTCTCATCATTACAATGAATACAAACATAAAATATCGTGTCCCCAGTGACACATGATTCATGTGCCCAACGATTGCACCTAGTACATTGAATCCAGTCTTCTCCTGGTTTATTGACAATTTTATTGACTTTTAAAGGCTTATAAATGTAGAAAACAAACTCTTGGACTGCGGGGAATTTTGGGCCACTGGGCCAACATGCCCCGGATTAAATGGACGAACTTGCTCCATATCGCCATTTTGGTTTTTGATCGTTATTGTATCAAATATTCTGTTAATATTTTTTCAAATCAGTAGGTAGAAAATTCTATTGTTGGACGTCCTTGTTTAATAGATGCATTAGACAGAACTGCAGTCATTGACCATATTTTCAGTGTGACGGTTTACGATGAAATATTTTTAAATTATCCGGTTTAGAAATCAAACTCAAGGTGTTGAGAACATAGGAGAGCGTGTTCGTATACAATACGGGCTTCTCGCAGCCGCTCGAGAACATACTCGTAAGTCTTTAAAACTTAGCTTGAGATTTGAAACCCTTTGGGATTCAATTCACGGGAACGGCCTTTGTTTTTCATACTGCTGTCATTATTTCACCATGTCTACTACTGCGTTTCATTCTGCAATCTGAGGTTATGTTGGAAGAAATAATCCAGGAATGTCTCATAAAACACGAATAGGTAACTATAAGGAATGTATTGCATAATGTTTTACACTAAGGGCTTTAGAGTTTGAGGATCCAAAAATGCGCTAATTCATTTTTAATCATCAAAAAAATTAGGAATAAACAACTTTTTATCCACAATATAATTGAAAATTAGTAATGAAAAATTAGTGTCTAAAGTCATTAAAACTATTGAAAAAAAAATATTACAAAAATCTTTAGATTCTGAATGCGTGGAGAGGACTTCTCATTTATAACAACCGCATCTAACCCTGTGTAGTAATTTATCTAGTTTCAGAGCAATGCTTCTGTAAAAAGTTATTTCTGAAAAATTTAGACCGGGAACATTATTTTAAGTATATAACTATTACTGCATTTTATTTTTTAGTATATTTAGTGTAAAGTAGTTATTTTCTTTCTTTCATTAATCACCCATTTACATTTTCATGAACTGCATTTTTAGTTAAGGTTTCTTTTTATTATGAGTAAATTATACAAATGATGTACTATAAAAAATGCAATCACTAGCAAGAAAAGTGGTTTAATGGGTCTATGGAGTATATTTTCTACTTCCTTTCATTCCAGATTGTAAATATTAAACGGGGCATTTAAATAAATTATATATATATTATATATATATATATATATATATATATATATATATATATTATTATATATATATGCATGCATCTATGTATGTGTGTGTGTGTGTGTGTGTGTCACAGAGGATATTGTACTCTCTAAAAACAATGTTATTTTGCAAATAAGTAATCAGTAGGAAAACCTTCGGTATTTTATAACTACATTAGGGAATCATCTAGGCTGTCAATGGACCATATGGTATTATCAATGTATTTTCTCGGAAAAAGTCCTGTTCAACCTTTGACAAAAACTACGTAAAATTAGGCAGTTGGACTTTGGTCACAGCTTTTGGTACAGTATATCACAAAGATGCTAATGCATTGCAGATCGATTAATTTTCTCAAGATTAAAGAAAGAAATCTAAAACTTCTGCACACACCAAACTATGCGTCAAACAGCATTTGCCGTTACAAATATAGTTCAAAACTACAGGTACGTTGAATCAGCAGTATATCCTGAGTATTGACTTGGACGATTTCGTCCGAAACCTAGTAAGTCGGACTTAATAGGTTTCGGAACATTACAACCAAGGGAGCCATTTGAAACACCTGAAAGTCGAGGTACAAACTACTAAGTTATATAGTATTGTACAAGTCTTTCTTAACCTGTTTTTACGAACTGTCTCACGTTCCCTTACGCACGTACTTTGGAGAGGAGCACAGAATCGCTTGATTCGTCTACATTAATTTGTAACTTACCTTCGAACTATCTACCGTTAATGATCAGAGTAATTGGTTGTTTTATAAGTAGCTGCTCTTCTATATTAACCAAAAGTAAGCATATATAGACATCCCCAGCATACCTAGCAGTCATAAACTTACAGGTTTTACCGCTATCATGTTTTCTCAGTAAGACTCTTCGACCATGAGGAGTCAATGTAAGACTGAAATGAACCACAGGCATTGAGTAACCATGGACATACAAGTCTGTTTTAAAATTATTTATCAATATATAAAACTGTTCTCTTTGGATGGTAATAGTACAGATATACATTAACAGCGAAATTTTCTCGTTAGGTTTTTTAACTGTCGTTAGGTTTACACGATTTTCTGCAGCATTATTCCTATTTTTATTGTACAACTTACCATGTATTTCGGCATATTCGATTTGACTGCAGATCGCATTCCTAAAAATAGCCGAAAAAAATAACTAGTTCATCGTATGATTTACATCTTTGAAAACTAAGTTTACTTCCATACAATATATCGCGGGAAAAACAAAATTCCCGGTTTGACTAGGCATTGAATCATGTAATAATTTAATTTCTCCCACGGCATACGATCGAGATTCAGCGTTATACATCTATATAATAGCGTGATACTGCTATATAACTTCTACACGAATTTTTAGAAAATTAAAGATTCATAACATCCCCCCACCCCCGGATATGAATGCAGACTCATCTGCTTTGCCATAAAGTTGTGCAGCTGATTACACCACTAACCTATGCCATAATTGCTACTGTTTAAAGTGAGAATATTGACTAAATAGTTTACACAATGCTATAAAACGGAATGCCATTAAAATATTTTAATATTGATCACGATAATATAAATGGCTACCCAGAACGATTTCACTTTAGTTCACCTTTATAACTAAAATTTTGGCCAATCAGATCGATTCGGAGTTGAAACAGACACTTTTACTTATTCTAGAGAAATTCCCACTTTTGAATTTCATATTCCACGTTTCAATAAATTTAAAATATATATAATCCCGTTCTCTTTGTTAACATTAATGAATTCTTTTATAAAATAATCTCAAGTGCTTAATGAGTCAATATTGTATAAATTTTCAATTGTAATACTGACTTTTCATATTTACTCCCCATAAAGAGATGACTAAATAATTATCATATTATAATTATTTTCATCTGCGTATCAACATTCGAGAACTTGATTTATGTATGTATCTGAGCTAATCAATTATCCACTGTTAAACGAAAGCAACAACAGTATAGCGTGCGTATATATATATATATATATAATATAATACTATATATATAATATTATATATATAATCATTATATATATATATATATATATATATATATGCTTCCAGGATATTAGCGGGAGATAAACAGCAAATAAATATTTTTAATAGGAAAATATTTTTTGTATGAAATCTATTTTATCTAGCAATTAACAAAGCTGACATATAACTGGCAATATGAAATGAGTATTCAGCGTCTACACGTTTATTGGTTATTTTTAATGTTCCACCGATAGAGTCATTACAGTTTTTTCTATAAATGTAGGCCGCATCGTACATTTTTTCAACACTGCTGATATGTTGATAAGAAAGAATTTTTTTTACATGTTAAGTTTTCTCATCAGTAATTAAGTTAAATATTAAATAACGTGGAAAAGTTCTTTAAGGAATCGAAAATGTCGTAGTGTGTGGAAAAGCTGGAATGGGCAAAGTAAGAAAAATTTTGGCTATTATTTCATAGAAACTCCCTTTTGCTTTTATGGGAATACTAGAAACACAATTTCTGTCAAATTTTTTTTTAAAAGGGAATTAATTTAATTTAGATGTTCATACTTTTAATTCATTTAGATGTTTTAATATCTATCAGAAAATTGTCTGCTAATTTTAGATCTGAGTGATAAGAGTATATCCTTTCTAATAAATATCAATACATATAAGCATACTAGCTGAGTGGTAACCCGATGTGTGCTTTTTCGATTTAAAATTAAATAGTTTAATTTCTTAATGATTAAAAACCGTTTAATCACTTTTAAAAAATATATTGAATTTTTAAAAAAGGAAATAATTTAAAATTTTCTTTCTCAAATTTCGGTTTTTGAAATATTTTTTCAAATTTCCGTTTTCAATTTGCTTTTTAGACAAAAACGAAATTCATTCAATTAGAAAAATTCTAAAAGGTTTAACTTCTCAATTTCCTAAAACTAAAATATTTCTGGTACTTTAAAATTTATTTCTGGATTTCAATTATAAAATGACTCGTTCTCACTAATAATTTTTCCTTTTGGCAACTGAGCGAATTTCTTTTGAAGAGTAGAGTTCTGGGCTATTGACTTTAACTCTGTCGCAAGATGCTTATTATCAATGTATATGTCCTCAATAGAAAAAATTGTTAAATAATTAAGTTTAAAGTTACCAGTTACTTAATATAAATATATAAAGTTACGGAAAAATGGCCCTCAGCCAAACAAGATGGAAAGTTCGCATAATAAAAGAAAAAAAAAAAGGCACGGTGTAAGGTCAAACATTTCGTAATGAGATGATTGCACAGTTCCGCGGGGGAAAACAAAAACACCAAGATAAGGAAAATTGGAAAATGCTTCACCACTAGGGCCGAACCCATAACGTAGGGTTTACCAGGTCAGTGCGATAGCACTACGACACGACAGCACACATGCAGGGAGGCAAGATAGGAGATATATTGCGGTAAGGCCGATTGTAAATATTAATCTCGGGTGGAAAAAGTGCTTTAAAAAATAGCAAGACGGTTTCTGACGAATTCAAAATGGTGGTGGGAAGAATCCTATCAGTTGCTCATTAATTAGAAACAAATTTCACGAACTTGCTGGAATATTAGTGAGTAAAATAGTAAGTCGAAAACTACGAACTCGGCATTCAGTTAAAAGAGAATTTTGCAAGTACGCTCTTTTAGAATGAAAACTTTTTTTTATTGAATGTATTTGGTATATTTTGGAAGCTGAACATCTAGCAAATGCCGATAAATCGTAAATTGACATTAATAAATGCAGAAAACCGAAATATTTGTCCATCAAAATTGTCGATTTCGTGAAATTCGGGAAAACTGCTTTGGGGAAAAAAGCTTCGTTTGCAATGAAAACATTTTTAAATTTTATAAAAATGTGTGTATCCTTAACGATAAATAGTTGTAAACACATGGAAATAAAAAATTTGTCGATTGGAGGACGGGAAAACTAGAATTTTGCATGCATGAAAATAGTGGATAATTTGCGAAACGGAAAGGAGCTGGTCCACCCGGAAGGTCAGCTGTTTCAGCTCTCCTCTTTCATTGATTTCGGCGGGTTTCTTTAAACGAATAATTAAAAAGTTTAAGTTTTAAAGTTGATAGTATCAGTGCCACGCGTCTCGGCCGTCCGCGTATATCGGTACCAGTCGCGATATCCTACTATGCTCGTTTCTCAAGATTAGCCCGTTGTACCGTAACTGGCCAATAAATCACACTTTCACTTTATAAAAGACATCAGGTAGCGTTTTCTTAACTTTATTTACGGCACAGAACACACACACACACTATATACAACAGAATTATATACAAGAAATAAAACACATCACCACACTCAAAAACATCTCTCAAGCGTCTCCCCTCTCCACACCCGAGGGTAATGACCTTCTCCCACCAATTCTTTCTTCTTGGCGCATGCGCTTAGAACAGCTCGGGGGACTTAACACGCAGACTTTTTGGGGGTGAGATATAGTACGGTACACCGTCCCCGTGTCTGCTGACTGACAAACTAACATTTGTTTACCTTCAGCTATTAATAGTAGATAGTTACATATAAGCATATAGTTACAAACTATACCTTACGCTATTTCAGCTAACGTGCATGTGTATGCACATTACATGATTTTATACGCATCCGAATCTATAGAGTATATAATAAAGACGTAATCTTCAAATTAATTCCTCTGTTGGGCTCAGTAAAAAAGATTGTCACAGTTTTTACACAGAATTGCAAAAAACCAGTTCACTCATTTGTTTAATCATATGCAAAAGTTTTGCATAGCATGCATTTGAAAGAACATGTTTTTTCTTTTCCATTAACAAAGTAAGAAGAAAAACAAATGTTATTAATCAGAACCTTGTTGCTGCATTATAATACGTTTCCTAAATTGAAAGACAAAGATTTTCTTGCAAATTAAGCTTATTGTTGTGTGTGTTACATTTTTCACGTCACAGTATCATTTGATAATGAAACATTAAGAATCAATTTTGTATTCTAATATTTAAATATGTTCGTAAAAAGTATAATTCCCATGTAGGTTACCTGACCTTTTTTTTAATTTAAAAAAACCCTGTATAAATAAAGAACAGATTAAACAATTTTATGTGTATCCTATCTATTCAAAGTAAGTCTGAAAATATCAAGTGATAAAGATGCGAAGATAGAAAGTTTGAAACATTCTGCTGCATTTTCAATAAAAGGTATTATGAACACAAACTTAATGATAACAATGACATTCATAAATAGCATTCCATATTACAATTGGTGAGTTGGAAACCCTTTGCTCCCGAGTGTTTTCTCGATGAGTTTCTGGTTTCTGTTCTCGAGTTTCCTAGCGATACGCTTTACTCTCATGCCAGGTCAGGATACGGCTTGCAGATTTAAAGGTATCGGAAAGTCACAGCAATTTTGAGGAGGGTTGGCAGACACTCTAGGAGATTGTCTACTGTAGAGAAACGTCAAAATTGTGTTTAGTAAACCACATTCATTATCATTTCGTAACTGCAATTTTATTTATCGGAGGCAGAAAATTTTGACGTGCTCAATAATTATGTATATTAGACATAGCAGCATTTTCTATTCTGTAAACAAAAGTAATTCCTTCACATACAATTTTTTAATGCATCATTTATTTATTACAGACGCACCCAAATATAGGAAATGAGTAACTCATTACGTTTGTTAGACATCAGTCAACAATTGTATACGCTTTCGTATCAAAAATTGCTTGAGTAAAAAGTAGGTTAAAGCTAAGTGTTAAAGTAGTCCTAAATTCCGATATTTGTGTTGACAGAAAAACAAAAAGATAAATCCTTTTTACTGAAATGGCAGACATCGTCCACTCAGAACTTAAGTTTGGTTTTAGAACCAATACAACTTATTAAGGTGAGCGGTTTAGTGACAGGTCACGGGAAATTAAGCACCAAAATATTTTTATCAATGTGCAAGAAAATTAAAAGAAATGCAATCATTGTTGTTTCTTTTATCAAAACTTCAAGTTTACTAAATTATGTAAACTACTGGTATGGGTCACAACCACTTACTTTTCGGTTCTGTTTTTTTTTTTTGGCAACATTCCTTATGAATTTTCTCTCTTGCAATTGGTAAAGAATATTGTAAATATTTCTTTCTCAAAAACCATTGATATCATTTTCAGCAGTTGTCAGGATTATAAATTCTAAGTGGGACAATAACTAACATGCATGCATACATACATTTATCCATAAAATTAGCATTATTTACTCCTACCGAAAATTTTATTAAACATTTGTACAGCTGGCATGGACATGACCAACCTTTTCATTTTTTCTTCACTTTGACTCCATTATGACAATTTCATTCACTTACTTCATATACACATTGTATGAAACACACTGTTTTAATCTTTCTGCAGTGTATGTGGGAGATATAAAACCAAATTCAACTGGAGTGTATCTTTAGGCCAGACAGTGCTACGAACGCCAGCACTTGGCTATTCTACCTACTCACTTCGACCTACTTTCAGTCATCGTCTGAATTTTGAGGCGCTAATAGGATGCCACCTATCCGCCATTCGCATTTTAGATATACGCGCGACTGTTCGTGTAAGTTCTCATTATTTCTGTTTTTTTTTTTTGTTGTTGTTTGGTTTGGTTTGGAGCGCTACGGTCAAATTTTGCTACACGAGGGCTAATTAGACCGGGACCTACGCTTAAAGTCGATTTCGAACGGCTGCAAACGTCTATGCCAAGAGTGGGTTCGAACCCACAGACTCTGGTACCGAAAGCCAGCGCCCTAGCCATTCAGCCATCGTCCGGCCTGTTTTGTTTTTTTTAATAACGAAACCTTATTGTTTTATTATTAAAATTATGGTTGTAACTTTTGCGTCTAATTGCTTTTAATGTGCTCTTGTGAAAGAAAACGCTGATCGAAGAGCATCTACCTCTCTGCAAAGCGAGCTAAAAATTAAAATATTGAAAAGAAAAGCAGAACTAGGCGTTGGAGAAGTAGAAGAGGCGACGTCAGAGAAAATCCAAAAATTGCAAGCCCTGACAAATGGACAAGCGCAATAGGAATCACGAGGTTCAGTTGTGAATTTGCAAGAAATTTATATATTTGGAACACTCTAAACTCATTTGACCAGACTGCAACGCTGCGACTCAATGACTATAAAGTCTAATTTCTTCCTTTTTATATCCAAGTTTAAATTATTTTTCTTTTATATTATGTTTATACCTTTATATTACAAATGTAAATAGTTCAGTAGGGTTATCCACAATTTCATTTATTTTATTTTCATGTCATTTCAATAATTCTCTGGTAATTTTACATGTTTTCATGATTTATACTTACGGTTGTTTTTTTTAACTAAAGGAATACAATCTTGTAATTTAAATAACATTTGTTTAAATAAAACGTACTTATTGACTCTTAACTAATTACGACAATTTCACTAATTAAACCCTTAAAGATTTATATTTTACAGTAACGTATCTGGGAAATACACACGACCTTTCGCGTTGGAATAGAGAGAGAGCGACTGCTGGAAAGTTAAATTTTTCATTATTACTCTAAATATATCAGGTTATTTTGAAGACAACCAATGCATTTGGAATCACAAAAATAATCAAAAGAATGCATTTAGGAGCAGTTTGTTCAAGAATTCTTCTTTCGACTTTTTAAAACAGGCTTCTTGATCACTTTGATGGAAATCACTAAGGAGAACTTTGAAATCAGTTTAGGATGCTATGTCACTTTATGAAAGCAATGTTGGATTGGTCGACGTCAAATTTGGTTCGACGACCTTCTTTCAGTGAATGTTGGTCACCAATTACTTAACGTAACTCCTAACTGTTTCTTAAATGATACGCTTGCAAGGGGAGGGTTGGGAAGATAATCCCCAAGTTGTAATTAAAGAGCATCCCTTTAGGTCTTTCAGAACTAAGAAAAAAGGATAATGGAGATGAGATAATAGAAAATTTGCAGAGGTTGAAGTAAGTCAGTTATTCCTGAATTTTAAACACGTAGCTCTTAACCAAGGAGACTGGGGAATTAACACTCCAAAGAATAGTCGTCAAGCCAGAGTTTTTATTATTGGTATCCCACAAACTGTTACCAGATACTCGATTAGTGAGAAGCGACTTGCAACAAACGAGAAAATCCTCCAGTGGAAATGATAAATGCGCATGAGTGGGACTGTTAAGAGCGTGAGGGAATCAACTCTGCTTAAAATCCAGTACATCTCTGTTCATTCAACAGCACGCACGCAAAGATGACGTTTCACACCATTTAGTTAATCACCGCTAGTCTCGGGCTAAAATGCAACCGCATGACGAACGTTTTTTGAAGTTAAATGAAGAAACCTTTACAAACAGATACCTGTCCAGTGTAATCCCGGGAAACAGCCTGTGAGGGTTGCACTGCCAAAGAAAGAAGTTCAACACTTACTGAGTGTCGGCCCTATTGCGGTAGGCCAAAAAATGAATTGGCTAAACGACCACCAAAGCAACGTTGTGGATGAGCTTTGACGAAATGAAATTCAGACGTTGGTGTCTTCAACACAAGAAATGACCGAAAGTTTCTTTTACTGCTGGTCACTAGTAGCAAGAAATGCAAGATATACGACGCTATTCAACACGCATTGCACATCATTTTCAAAAACGGTGCTACGCCAAAGAGAAAAAATTCGGAAATTACCTTATAAAATAGTTAATATTTTTCAAAATTCTTATTCTCCTTAATAGTCACGATTATCCTTTTATATTTTTCTCAATATATTCTAAAACTTAATATTTTTAAATTTACATTTTATATAATCAATATAAATATTTGCATATAAAAATCGCTTTCATATTTAAAAAAATGTTACTAAAAATTAACATTTTGAAGAGAAAATGCTTATTTTCTTCGGAAATATGAAAAAAAATACTGACCAATCTCTTGTAAAAAAGTATCAAAATTTATTTTAGTCTCTGTCTATTTTCTCTCGTTTATTCGAAAAATAATATGCTATGTTTATAAACTACAATGTAAAGCAAAATTATTTTCCCATCCTTATATGAATTTTTCCCAGAATGTCTTTTCAGCTACCTATTTTATTGCCAATTTTTCTGTTGTAATACCTTGAAAGAAAAACTTTAATAGTAGGAAATAATCCTTCCTCCTTTTTCCCATTATATTTGTACAGGAAAATGTTTACACAGCCAGATATTTTCATGGATGGATATCTTTAACGAATTACTAATAAATAAGCACAAGCGGAAAAAAGAGAAAAATACCGATAATATTAAAAAAACAGTATTAGTCTAGCAAATTCAAGAGCAATAAAGATCAATTATGTATTATTTTCTAATGAAGTATTAAATGCTTTCATATATAGCTCATAAGTTCAGTCGTTTGAAAAATTTTCAGAATGATTTAAATATTATTAAAATTACAATAGTTTGCTTGCATTTATACTTTAAGATCAATATCTATGACCACAGAAATTTTACAGTTCAATCATCATCCTAGGAAGGAAACATAGTCCCACAGCATGTCTCAAATTTGATTCATTATAGTCATAAATGTGTGGGGATTTCTACTTGCAGCATTTTCATTAATAAGCTAACTATAATATCTAAATTATACTTTATCGGCTGTTTTAAGATATTTGGGGGAGTTTGTTTTAAACGTAAATTTTTACTTAAGTGTATTTTGTAGTTCTTAGGAAATCTTCTAAATTTATTAGTTTCACATACTTCTCCGAATAAGGATACTATAAGAAAAAATATTCTGCCTCAAACACAAGATGTAAAAGCCTTCAGCTGTCCGTATGCTGATAATTTTTGTACACAAGCTTTTTTCAATGCTTGTACGCAGAAATTAATGTAATCCATGATAAATGAAAAACCAAAAACATATTACTAATGCATTTTTCTCAAAAGCTATAGTGACTCCTAAAAAAATCTCAAATTTATCGTTTTTATATTAATTTAAAATGAAGAACTAGATAATGGAACCTTTCATTTTCTGCTGTCAAACACAAAGTATTGCACCTTTTTAATTAAGCAATAACTTTCTCGCCAGAGGTAGATCAAGAACCATTGACCCCGAGTCGTACTAATTCATAATTCCCCTGATTTCACTAAGGGCCACTTTAATAGACGTTTTCATACTCGTTTTTACATTTTATTACTCTTTTGGAGAAGAAACAGATCGCAAACCAAATCTGAGGCCTTCTAATTATCGGGGAAAGGCACTGAGAAATCAATGAACCTTGGTTTAAAAAAATTTCTTTTCGGAATTCATATGAGTACATACTCTAATATTAAATATAAATGTGTCTGACAAATTCCTTCCTGTGAATTTCCTTCTCTTTCAAACACAGGTCCTGTAACCTCGATTCTGTCTCACTCCGTAACTTGACTAGCCTAGTAGTATTTCTGCAGCAAGAAACAGATTCAACCTGTTGGCCTTTTTCTTGAAGAGCCCATCTAGGCCTCAATGAATACAGGCTTGCAATGGGAGGTTGCAAACCCACTTATTATCTGCCTCATGTTCAAGTTGAACTCTCTCTTCTCCTGTCGTTGGGAATGCTTTATCACGAAGAGGATCCAACCCACTGTACTCGGAATATCAGGTGTAGTCTCTGTGAAGGGGACACATGGTTTTCATATATGAAAGCTTGCTGTGCAGTTCTTCCTAGGCTTGCAATACCGGCTTGCAATGGAGAGGTTGCAACCACTTATTATCTGCCTCATGGTTCAAGTTGAACTCTCTCTTCTCCTGTCGTTGGGAATTCTTTATCACGAAGAGGATCCAACCCACTGTACTCGGAATATCAGGTGTAGTCTCTGTGAAGGGATAAATGGTTTTCATATATGAAAGCTTGCTGTGCAGTTCTTCCTAGGTCTGGATAACATTTTTCCTTAATCTGTCTCATCTTCTCGGGACAAAGTCCGAAAACTTTTCAAACAGTTTCGATAGGTAAAGTAACAGAAATTTATATGGAACTAGCTTTTAAAAAAGTCATTTTTCTTCGCGCTAAATTTGAGGCATTACTTCCCAATTTACCAGGAAGTCATGCTCTAAATTATGACAATGTAAGTTAGAAGGACCCAATACTAATCTGAACTCAGTCTCTCCAGCAGACCTAGATACGGTGGCATTATTTAAATACATAAAAAAGGTATATCAAATCATACTTATGTCATTTGCATTAAATTGAAGAGACATTTTCTGAATGCATTTGCAATGAACATTCGGGAGATGGTATTTTTGTAAATACTTTTACAATCCTATTCCATTTGCAAGTAGCAATTGCGATAAGGCCCATTTACAATAAATATTACGTAGTTTTATATTCACATTGTACTTTTTTAGATCTTCTCATATATTAAAAAACTAAATTTTCTAAAGTTTTCGTTAACGTTTTTCTGATAATCACATCAAACTCTCTGATGTCTAATGAAGGAAAAAGAAATTTTGCCAAACTCCCCTTCACAATACTAAATCAGGCGTTCCTTTTATATTGGCATTAAAATATCTATTTTAGTATTCCTATTAGACGGGATTAAGAAAGTATACTTAAATAGGTGCACCACTGCATGAAATATTCAATGAAATATTAAGATATTTACTAACGTTGTATGGGTGACAAACACTCGTTACACCAATATTTTATAGTTTCTATTTCCCTCATTTATCGTTTGAAAATATCACTGACTTCCTTATAAGAAAGCGGTCACTGAACTGAACTTCCTAAAATACCAAGACTATTGTAAAGGAGCAATCAGGTTTGATTTTTATCCCAGCAATCACTCATTTCTCCAGAAATTATCTCTCAAAAGTAAATAACCTCAAAGCAAGTATTTTTACCGAATTAAAGTAGCCTGTGAGGAATGATCGAAACTATAAAGTCTTAGCGTATTGTCTCCATATTGTCATTCTAAAATGGAAAAAAATCCTTATATGGTGTCCTGTAAATATTTCAGTCATATATGAGGCATGTATAGAAAATTTCTATTGAAAAGTAGCATTTTTTAGGTTTTTTTTTTTCTAAAGGAATATCTTCTATACAGGAAATTCATCTTAGCTGTTGTAAAATAATTCTGTACTTTAAATTAATAATATGAGAAGGGGGATAAATAGAGTTTGTGGGTATGGGCAATGATTTCCGGCCAAAATATCAGTGAATTGTAGCTTGAAAACATATGTGAGCATAATATTGTTGATTATTTGGTAGCACTCGCGGGGCATCTGCGACTAGCAATCGTGGAATAAGTAGTGGGTCCCTGTCTCCATCGCACCCAAACAAGCAGGGCTTCTTTCTCTACATAGGGATAAGGTCGAGACGTGAGAGATAGCTGTAATTCTGTTTCCCTACCATATCCAATGCTTGACACGTTGTCACGCTCACGGATTTCCCCCCTCTCACTTCCCAGGGCTGGCGCTCATTTGTTACCTCCCCCTTACCACCTTTCATTGGCTTGATTGAACAATTCGCTCTTTTGTCTTCATCGGAACCCGGATCAACGTCAGAGAACGGAAAATACTGAGCCGTTATGCGGATAACACCGGCCAAGGAGGGGGGGGGGGGGGGTTTTTTATATGCTCTCCCTCCCGACACAAATATTATGGCCCGAAAACGAGATGGGACTCTAAGCTGCCACCCTTCACGTATCCGCATAAAAGTTTCATTAGGACGATGGCTTCGGATTCGTCGTAAAGGGGTGTCAGGAAAAAGACGCGCAAGATGCAATAAATGACACAATCAATCCGACACGTCTGGATTCAGCGAATCAAAAACTTTAGACGATACTTTAGACATATAGAGCTGTTGTATGAGAGATAAGGTTTAAAACAATTCACAAAAAATGTTTTGTATTCATTGGGAAAGAAAAAGCGTTTGTTTCATTATTTTATTATTAATATCACTGTATATTAACGTATCTTCATTGATGTATAGTCAAGCTAAAGATATAAAACATTTTTACTCAGGTATAGACACCCAATCTTTGTCATAACATTAGCTTATCAAGCTATCAAGTTTTCAGACCTTCGAACTCAAGTTGATAAAAGAAACATATGATACAAAAGAAATGAAATTAGCACATATATATGTCTATTTACATACCTTAGAAAATGTGTGATGTGCGCACTTAGAATATTTATAGAAAAATTTAAATTTTGCCTGCCATTTTATTCTTTATGTTACTTTACTCGAAAAACTATTGTTTGCATCCTTAAAGCAACTTAAGTTCCTCAATGCCACAAACATACACTGGAGGATATAAATATATAAAATCGGGAAAAATAGTCTGTGGTTATATAGACTTTGAAACACTAACTATCGCTTTTTGGATCAATATCCTATCTACTGTTTGAAAAAATTAAAACAATTATTTCATATGAGATTCATGAGTCTTCATCAGCGGATGCAATAATCTAAATTACATAACAGGACTGAAGAAACTGTATTTATTATATCGTTTAAAATTTCTCACTAGCTCGAGGCAGAATGCAACACCTACTGTGGTGAAGAAAATAATTGAAGAGAATAGTTTTCAAATACAGTCGGACCTCTATTTAACGAACCTCTATTTTGCGAACTTTTTCTTGGAACCAAGAACATTTTGCAAATTTCTTCGTAAAATAACCTCCAAATAGCGAAGTGCATTCTGTGTTTAGCGAACTTTTTCTCGTGATCCATACTTTTTTTTCTCCATCTTTCTCAAATATTCCTGAACATTTCAAACTTATTCTTTCATTAACACAATTTATTGTGATCAATGACCTTGAACTGGTTTTATCAGACGGCTAAATCACTGTCCTTAAAATTCATTAATTTTAATATAAAATTGTTTTTCTTATTGAAAATGCAGTGTATTCTGTTCAATGTTTTGTTTTATTCCTGTTTCCTTGCAGATGTCTTTTTGATGGGCAAATATATAAACAAATAGCTATTAATTACAAAATAAAAGTGTGATAATTACTTTTTTAAAATAATATTTAGGGCTATGAATTTAAAATCTGTTTGGTGTAGTTTAAAGTATTTCTAAAAGGGGAAGTTCTAACGAATTTTCCATATAAGGACCTTTTTTTTCGGGATTTAACGACTTCGTTAAATAAAGGTCCGACTGTACTTTATCGGAAAACTAAATTCTGGACATCCCATTTAATTGAAAGTATTCCGTTTTGCTCAGATATAATTTTAATAACTTAATGTCTTAAAAATCCACGATTACTTTCATTAACATCCTAAACCTATTTCGGAGTGGTAACTCTAATTTTTAATGCTAACAGCCTCTTTAGCATTTTCGTATTAAGGTTCATTTTATTTTGCCAGAATTTCTGTCGCGTAAACGTATGGTTTGTTACTTTAAAGGCTTGTTCACATAGAATCCATCAGCTTTACTCGTTTTGAAATACACTGCTCAAAAAAATTAGGAGAGCAAGTAAAGAAGTTAAGAAAACCGTGCGAGACAGCCACGTATTGGCATAAAATGGATAATACACGCGTATCAATGAGCAATACAGAAAAAAAGACGTAAAAATTTTGTAATTAAGCTTTAATTCTTTGAAAATATGGAAAAAAAACATGAAGATGATCTAGGGCAACAATTTGGTTACTGTAAACGATAAAAAAAAGTATGTTAGAAATCATGCAAGATTTTATTTATGGCGTGTGGTTCCTCCTCGAACAGCTAAGACTGCTGCACACCTGTTTTCCATGGACGCGATGATGTATCGATAAGAATTTGGAGAATACTGTTCCAATCCTCAAGAAGTGCAATTTCAAGTCTCGGAGAGTAAAAGGAGGCTTGGTCTCGCAGAGTAATGCGTCGTCCGAGCATGTCCCAAACATGCTCGATTGGATTCGGTCAGGAGAGCACGCTGGCCATTCCATACGCTGTATGTTTCAGCTTCAAGCATGTTCTTCCACCAGACGATGCTGTATGCGGTCTGACATTATCATGCTGGAAAACAAAGGAATCTCCAATGGCTGCAGAGTAAGGTATGACACGAGGTCTCAGTATCTCGTTTGTATACCTTCGGGCCGTCAAAGTACATTCCGAATGAATGCAGGTCCGTACGTCCACCTATGCTGATTCTACCCCATACCTAAAATCAGCTCGTCTGTATTGGACCTTCACGAACGAATATGGGCTTATTTCGAGGCCCCTTTCCCTCATACCAAAAACACGTCGGGTGTCACACTGCAGACTGAATCGGGCTCGTTTGTAAACAGCACTTGGCTCCATCATGGTTGCTTCCAATCTCGATGTTCAGCAACCCATCTTCTTCGGGCCGCACGTGGCGCGAGGTCAACGGAATGCAGACCATTGGCCTACGTGCATAGAGACCTCCGCGATGAAGTCTATTACGTACTGTTTGGCTGGACATCCTTCGTCCTGTTGCCAAGAGCAACTGTCTTTGCAGCTGAGTAGCATTGCCTGTTGTTTTGACGAGCTGTTAAAAGTAATACCGGTCATCAGTTGCTGTAGTGGCGCGTGGCCGACCATGCCCTGGTCGACGTCTAACATTCCCTGTTTCTTGGAATCGATTCCACAGCCTTGCAACGACACTTCTGGCGACTCCAACAGCATCCGCGACACTACGTTGTGTTCGTTCGGATTCAAGTCTGCCTATAATTACGCCATGTCATGGATTCCGGTAAATCACGTTGTTGAGACATTTTCAAGTCACCTTTTCTCAAAAAGATTAAACTGAGCAATCGAATTTCACAGTGAAGGCAGTGAAACAGACGTTTCTGCAACATCCCGATTTCCGCCCTTATGTTCTTTATCTGGTTTTTGACGTCATGAACTTTGATTTGCATATGAAGTTTTCTGTTTCCTGCTAGGCTTTAAATTATGGATGATTTATTTTATGTTACTTATCGGTGTAAGTATTTGCGTAATTTCGTTAAAACCATGCACTCCCCTAAATTTTTTGAGCAGTGTATATTTCACTAATTACAAACCGCCAAACAATTAGCCAAGAAATTAAAGTCTGTGATTGGTTTAAAATATGTCAATACGGGTGACGCTGACGATTCTGTGTGAACAGGCCCTAAGTGTCCCGTCAAACTAGTTTTTGCCTTTGATGACTTTAATGGTGACTGGGAAACCTCCGTCTCATGGATCTTTACAGAAAAATATCTTATTTTTAGACTGCTATTAATTATGCCCTTTACTTCAAACAACGATGCCTCCCCTTTTTAATGTCATTTATTTCATTATACAGAGTGTCCATAATTAAATTTCCCTACTTTAATTAAAGTTGTCTACAGTCGAAACTATTGTTCAGAAAGTTATGAAATTTTGTGTAGGACATGTTGAAGGAATGGGAATTTGTTTGAGCGAATAAAAAATTAGTTCATAATTTCACCACGAGAGAGCGTTTTTTGATGAATTGCACGTTTACGACTGGTTCTTTACTTAAGATTTCACCATATTTTTATCCATTGATTACCCTAACACAATAACTCATACTCATTAAATTTTACAATCTTTAAAGTGATTGCAAAGTCGAACGGAATCTTGTTCAATAACTAATTTTGGGACAAAAGATTTGAAGGAACGAAGAAGAAACAAATATGCAAATTAATTTGTCGACGTAGAGCAGAAGTTATTATAAAACCTAAAAACTTTCATGGAGATTTTGTTTTCAGCGTGCTTGCTGTTGCTAATCTGAATGTCATCGTTACGATTACCAGATCGATTTGTTAGTAAAATTGTCTGACCAAAACGATAATTCAGCACTAGTTGCTCAACGAAAATTTCTGAGTTTGAAGCAGATACAAAAAGGTCCATTGACTGTTAAAGGTCTTCATTTAATGGTGGTCAAATTTGAAGAAACTGTTTTTTTTTAACTGTTTTTTTTCCTCCACACATTAGACTTCGTGTTAAGAACGTTCTCAAAAATCACTTTACAGAAGAACGTGTCATCAGCTACCACTTTCCTAACGTGTGGCCTCCCCGATCCCCAGACCTCAACCCATGCTACTTTTGGCTTTGGGGGCATGTGAAACGTATAGTCAGTCTTGATAAACCAAGAACTCTACCTGATCTGAAAGACAGCATTTCACGACATGTTATCAGCATTTCCCCGGACACACTGCGGTCAACTGTAGAACATGCTACCTTACGATTTAAAATGGTATCTGAAAATGATGGCCGTCATGTTGAACATCTCTTGTCGTTATAAATTTTTTTAACTATAGCAAATGTTGGCTAAATGTGTAATTCATCAAAATTGCCCTCTGTTGGTGAAATTTTGAACTAATTTTTTTTATTCGCTCAAACAATTCCCATCCTTCAATATGTCGTACACAAATTTCATAACTTTCTGATCAACAGTTTCGACTGTAGACAACTTTAAAGTAGGGAAGTTTAATTGTGGACACATTGTATATACAACTTGACTTTAAGGAAGCTCCTACCGTATTAGTGAGTGAAATTTTGAAACGCTAGATACCACCATGGCCCACGATCTTCTCCCGCCGCCGAGACATCAAAAAATGAAACGCGATATACACTGAAGTGCCAGGAGTACCTTTGATAGAACGGTCATTCTTTAGGAACGTGATAGCAGTATTTACTTCTCAAAATTGAAGCTTATATAGAGTGGCAGACAAAGATCACCGAATAGGGAACATGGCAGGCTATCATGATTTAGGTAAATCTCAATGAGGCATGATAGTTGGTCCTCATCATATCATTCCGGAGATACAGGTAAAGTTGAGATTTTCAACTTTGACTGTTTCAAGGGTGTACCTAGAATAAAAGAATTCCGGTAAAACATCGAACTTTCTACAATTATGTGGCTGTCGAAAGACTCTAAATTATCGTGTCATTGCGAATGGAATGCAAATAACATCGCATTTCAATGCTGGGCCCCCTACTAGCATCAGCGTGACATTTACTGCATTTTATCGACTTTAATTGCCATTGCCAAACGACAGCTATCCCAGTTTTCCTGTAGCAGTGTAAACGATTTCCGTAGTCCTTACGTCGAAACACAGCGAGACATTAATATGGCAGGAAGAAAAAACGAGGTAGGGGACGATTGAGAGGATATGGCTACGATAAATTTAAAAACAAGGCTTTTTATTGTTCTGTATCATGATCTGCTTGGTTACATAATACGGAGACGAGACAAAAGTGTAGAGGAAGCTAGAAATCCACGACCAAGCGAAACATTTGTCACTTTTTGACGACTGGCAGAGGAGGCCCTTCATACAAAATTGCATCTATGGAAGTGTTCCAAAGGACGATTCGTAAAGGCTTTTGTGATGTTAGTATGTTTTCTTTGTCTATTGTATCAAATATAATTTTGCCCTGAAATGACTATCAGACACATTAATATTAAATAATTTTGAATTTACTCATATTTCCCAAAACTATGTCATACATTAAGACATCCCTACCCTACTTAAATACAATATAATATATGAGGAGGGGAAAGAAAATGTGGTGTAAGTCAGTAAGTCAAGTGGTGTAAGTCCAAAGAATTTTACTGCAAAAACTACAAAAATTCCACTATAAATTGAACAAATTATAATTCATAATAATTATTACAATATTGCAAATAATGATTATTTGCAATTCTACTATACATTGAACATGAAAATTACATTTTTGCCATCAAATAAAAAAAAGTTGAAAATGTGACTTACACCACATTGCCTTCCACCGCCTGATGTATAAATAAATATTTTATTTACATTACATTACATTACATTAAATTAATATAACAGTTCCGTGACTGACTGACTGACTGACTTACAACGCACAGACCAAACCGCTGGACCTAAAGGGCTGAAATTTTGCATGGCGATTCTTCTTATAGTGTCGCCATGCAAAAGATTAATGCACTAAAAAAGATTTTTGAAAAATTCTTCTTAGATATTCTAAAATTAAATTTTTAAGCTGTTTTAGTAACTTTTTTTAAGTTTGAATTTAAAATAGTAATTTGAGGGTTATAAAATTTATATCACGAGAAAGATCATAAAAATTCCTTTAAAGTGAAATATTTTTCGAATCTTTACCTCCATTTTCTGATTTTTGGTGAATTTTTACAATTTAATTTATTAAATGCTGATCACGTGATTTCTTTTTCTGGTACTTTAAATAAATTTATCGTCACGTGCATAACAACTTAATAGACAAAAAATATTTTTTTTCTTGTTAATGTGGCAGACGATTGGACATTATCCAAAAAAATATTAAAATACTATAAAAGATATGTTCCTCAAACTGTGCTATATTAACTGTACTATATTAACTATACTATATTCTTTAGTATGTCCTATTACATTTAATTTGAATATTTTCTTCTACATTATTTCGTCTATAAAAATATCCCTTACGATTTTTTATAAATATATTTTTTGTTTTATTTACATCAATTGTATACATTGATCGTCGTATTTATTATAAAATTATTTATAATTATTTTTTTGGCATTAATTACATACATTGACCGTTGTATTTAATTTGAATGTACTCCGTAGCGAAGTACGGGTTTTCAGCTAGTATATATATATATATATATAATGTGTACACAAACAATTTTTCTACTGAGGTTTGGAGACCAGCCTACACTATTAGTGTCATAGAAAATCCGTCACTTTTAGTGGTGTCTGAGGAAAATTTTTGTAACATAATGTATCTACCTATATAGGCATATGTATGTATAATATACTTACAGATACTGTCATACATATATCTAAATGTATGTAATTACATATTACTGATATACACCATCTAAATGTCACCATGTAAATACCCGCCAGTTCTGCTGTTGTGGTGCACCGCATAGCTGACGGTGGTATTAAAACCTGCTGTTACGGTACATGATATTATATTCACTTTGTGTTAAACGTGGTCAAGCCTGGCATTAAGGCTAGAGTGAAACTAAGGATTTAAGAGGAATTTTAGCTCATTCGCTGGAGTTGTATTTCTAATCACTGCTAACTCGGACGACCAACTCCACCAATTTCAAGCCTTATGTCAGTTTTCTTAAAAATATAAAGAATCAAGCTTGAGACTATTGGGATGATGATCGAAAAAGAATAAAGGCATCAATAGATAAACTTTATTTGAAGCATTTATAGGTAGAAAATGATGATTAAAAACATCTAATTGTCACTGAAGATTTATTGCGTTGTTAGGGTCCTGTTACATCTCTGATACGAAAGATAAGTCATAAAAAGAACATTTTATTTTTATTTTTAGTTCTCGAAATGCTTGGAACATGTGCATAGTATTAACTTATCTGCATCAGTATATGAATACAGTAATAGGCATAGCTATATGAATGCATTTTGATGATTACTAATGCAAACAATTTAGAGTCATTAATAAATTCTATATGTAACGGTTATAAACAGCCCCACTCATCAAATTTGATTAACTTGTGATTAGCCGATAAAACATATGCATATTACTGGTCTCTATTCCCTTGTGAGCATATTTACAAATCTGGTTAAATAAGTAGGAAGGTACAAACGTGGGATAAATAGAGAAAGTAAATTTTATTATTTTTTTATTCTTAAAAGTCAAGTTATTGAAATCTAAAATAAAACTGAACTCATAATTTTGGTCCCAATAAGTCAAGACATCTGACATAGAGAATGCAGCTGCCTTTATTTATAATAACAAATGATACTCTACATGGAAGTGCAAACTGAAAACATAAGGTTTGTTTACCACGTTATAAAGATTCAATCCATAGCTTGAGGAAGCTCACAATGCTAACAACTATACCACCTGAGCGGCTATGGCAGCGTGTATATCCATAGAATTTGGTCAACGGTTAGCTAAATTATTAAGAATTATCATTTTGTTGTCTTCCTCCCTTTTTATAGTACCGTTTCAGAGTTAAGGGAAAATGACACACTCAGGGGGAAATAGTTCTTTTCGGAGAACCATGAATATTGTCGTAGGCACAAAGATAGCCCTAATGTGTGTTGCTGGAATTTAAAAAAACCATAAGTCAAATAAAGTTTGGTTAGGATATTATATTTTTCCGGAATGTTTGAGCGGTGGTTTTAATTCTCTAATACTTTTCTGTTTCAGCCTAGCCAGTACGAGATTCATTACAAAAATTTTAATTTTTCTTTTGGGTTATACCAAAGTCTTTTCTGTAAAAGCCTTAATTTCAAAATGTTTTATAATCTGAGATTTTGTTTTCAGATCACTTGCTTTACGGTACTGGTAGCATCTTATTTGAGACTATTTTATATAATCTTGCTTAAAAAAAATTCTATGTGCTCTGGAAGAACAATAACGCAAGTGCAATTCAACATATTTAGGAAAAGGGAAAATAAGAAAACCATTTATAATTACAACAAGTGAGAAACTTTGATGGTAATAGATGATACTTTTAGATGATACTTTTAAATAATACCTCTCTTTCAGGAATGTTTTGAAAATTTTGACAAGTGACGCATTTAACTCAAAATATCTACATTTTGCACTTGCATCGCTCTTCCGAAACAGCGATATGCTTTTCCTCTGTAAGACAATGTTTCATATTTATTCTATCGGATAGCCGATTATGTTTTTTTTTCTACTCCAATAAAGGTGTTACCATCAGTTTATTGCTCATAGGTTCCTAGATGTTTATTAACCAAATAGGAAGGAAACAGCAGCTCAACCGGTATGAAAAAATTTTCTTTGAACACATTTATAATGAGTCTATTAGACACACACATACAATTATTTATCTATCGCTAAAAATTATTTATTGTAGATAAATTCAACTAACAAAATTACTCTTGACATAAAGGTCTTATTAATCTGATAGAGCAAACAATCGTCTTTTCGAACAAATCATCAAGCAAAGCTCAACATGTCGTTTAAATCATTTTATCTTGAAAATTACATAAGTAAATAATGAAACTTTATTTTCTTATGTAACAAAATGAATTCTCCCAAATTTTTTCCCAGTAAGATATATCTTGTTGAAGCTGTCCGGAAATTTTATTTAAGGATTTTTTTTGCTTTTTTAAAAACACATGTCAGTGCAGTTAAGGGCATCTTTTTTTAGGAAAATAATAGTAAAACATAAACTAGCCAATAATCCACCGTAGGAAAATCTTTCAAAACTTATGAAGATACATTAAAATTGTTTAACAAGTCTTCCAAAAATTAGCACTTTTCTTCCTTATACAGCTTAGTTTATTTTAATTTAGATGGCACTACATTATTAGACTATTTAAAATATGGATTCATTATACACATATTTTATGCATAAAGTTTTTCTGTAATATGTATTTAATGCTTTTAATGGGGATTCGTACTTGCTTTCTTCCCTTCCTAAAATGTTAATATCTGTTTACTGTTGTATTACAGCTACACAGAGCAATTTGGATTTTTCCGTTCATATAACTGACGCTCTGAATGAATGGATGGATGGATTAAGACTTTATTTGTTATGTTATGTAAGAGAAGCCTATTATCTTGATAGTCCGCTCCATTAAAGGAACTTTCAGCTATATTTCACTCACTTTTTCCTCCTTCATTTTCTTAGTTAGCGTAAATGCCTACAAATTTAGACCTAAGCTTGCAGTAATTTACAGACAGATTACCAAGTCATATTAATTTTTTTCACACTATTTATCTTTAACTGCTAATAAGAAAAGGGTTAATATAGCCAATTTTGTGCTAATAATGAAATATGTTTAAAAAATTTCAATGGAATCACTTTGAGTTATATTTAGAATATAGCTTTGCAATTAATTTTCAGGACAAAAATGTTTAGTGACTATCTTATGATAAAAGTGTCCGAATGAAACAAGTGGTTTTTGTATTTTTACTGAAAAAAAAATCCCAAAATTTTTTTTATACCCTTTAAATGAAGGGGAAAAATTTGTTGTGTAAAACTCAATCTCTCCAACCATGTTATTAAAATATATGCATTTTAAATAGGTTCGAAAATATTTTGACGACTCAACCATAATTATAATATCTAGAAAAGAACCAAGAATATCTAGAAAAGAACCAAGAATAAATGTTCTGAAATATCCGCAATTATTTTGATTTCTAACATAGTGTCTTTAAATTGTTACCAAAATTGTGTATCCCTAACGAAATAACTATGAAAATAATAGATTTTGGTGCAAGCATATATCAATTAAATTTTAAAGTTTTGAATACCTTTGACCACTCAAAGTGAGAAAAGAATATTGAATTCTTTCGCAGTGTTTATTTTTCTATTTTATTATGTGTATCATCGATAATAAACATTAATAAATTGCATTAAAATTTTCAAATGTCTATTTTAAAATATATATTTCAATAAAGTGATAAGTGTATTTCTTTGTCACATTTTGTAAGGACACAGAAGAGGGGAAGACTTTGATTTTTAGGTTTGCAGTGGAAAGATTGGTTAGAAGTCTTCAGATGGTTTTCGAGAAATGAATTGCAAGAATGTTGGATTTGTAACAAAAGTTAAAGAGCTGGTAGCAATGAATTCCTTATATAAACGTTACGAAAATTAAAGGTTTAAGGAATAAGACCATAAAAGCATTCGAAATAGTTATAAAATGTGACATAAGATAGTTTATTAAATATATAATTTATGAGACTTTTAGATATAAAACTAAATAGTTTTAAAATAAATACTAATTCAGTGTACTACGATTTTTCCTTAAGCCGTTCTTTCTATAAAGCTTTTATTTATTCATTCGTGAGAGAATTAAAATATAGCGATATCAGACTGTGATTATATATCTATATATTTATGGAAATACTAGTTGGTACCCGTCAAAACATGACGGCTAGATAGTAAATAAATGTACTAATACACAGATTATACTCAACACATCATTTCCAAATGTAGAAAATCATAAAAATGTGCAGAAAAAAAAAATGTGTTTAAGCAGCCTCGTGCTTAGAGTCTAAAGCCAGATTTAAAAATGTCACTGAGCATGCGCAGAAAGCAATTTTTTAAAAATTGTAAATTATCGCTAATTAAACAATTTCCATCAGGTTTAATATTATATTTCACAAACATAATTGTCATAAAAATGTCAGAGAGAGATCTAGAGACTCCTTAATAAACGTGTTTATCATTAAAACATGCCACTGAGCATGCGCAGAAATCAATTTTTAATTGTAAATTATCGCTTATTAATAAAAATTGCGGTTACAAAACCAAATTTGACAAATCTACAGATTACAGCCTTTCGTTTAAGACCAAAATGAAGTAAATTGATGCAGTAGTTTTCTCTCACGGACTGCCCAAAAAGTCAGCTTAGCAATTTATATATATATATATATATATATATATATATATATATATATATATATATATATACAATTTCTCATCAATTTTTAAGGCATAAAAGGCTTAACGGACAGCAAAATTAAAATTTTAAAAAACTTTGGGCAGTGATTCATTGAAAAGCCACAAATACACTCATGGACAAAAAATTAGCGCACCAAGAAATAATTGCGGGATCATAACGAAACTTGCAATGAAGGTACATGTCGGGGAGATATGCAAATGATCAGAAATGCAGCGTGATTGCGCATTATGTATAGCCGGTAGAGGGCGTTGAACATCGTACTCTGTGGAGTATAAAACAGGTAACCAAAGCTTGCTTGAGTGTGCTGAATCATTTACAAAGGAAGATCTGAGATAGACATGCCATTACGCCGTGTTCGAAGACAATATAAGCAGTTGTCGCAGTTTGAGAGGGGGAGAATCGTCGGGATGATGGAAGCTGGGTGGTCAGCTAGGCGAGTAGCTAGTCAATTAGGCCGTTCTGATTATGTTGTGAGGAGGTGTTGGGACCAGTGGACCCGAGAGATGTCATGTACACGAAAACCAGGCTGAGGACGCCCTCGACAGACCAGTCGTCGAGAAGACAGCCACATCGTAAGAAATGCACGCGTACAGCCAACTGCTTCATCGGCTGCCATCCAGGCACAGGTAGCACCTTCACTAGGGGCCTGTGTCTTCTCGAACCATACGAAGGCGCCTGGCTGAAGAACAGTTGGTATCGCGGCGCCCATTACGTATGCTGCCCTTGACGCCCACCCATCGACGCCTCCGTTTGGAGTTTTGCCGCGCACGAGGAAACTGGACTGCAGCGGAATGGAACCAGGTCGTCTTTAGCGACTAATCCAGATTCAATCTCGGCAGTGATGACAATCGTGTTCGTGTGTAGAGAGCCCGTGGTGAACGTTTCAATCCTGCCTGTGCTGTACAGCGACACATCGCTCCCACAGCTGGTGTGATGGTATGGGTGCCATTGCCTACAATACACGGTCACCCCTAGTATTGTTCAGTGGCACCATGACAGCCCAGCGGTATGTTCATGAAATCCTGCAACCACATGTGTTGCCACTCATGCAACGGCTCCCAGGAGCCATTTTTCAACAAGACAATGCTCGGCCTCATACGGCAAGGGTGTCACAAGACTGTCTCTGCACTGTTACTACCCTTCCTTGGCCTGCCCGATCCCCAGATTTGTCTCCAATCGAGCATATCTGGGATCATTTGGGACGACGAGTTGGGCATCCCACGAGTTTGAACGAACTAGAGGCAAGGTTACAGCAAATATGGAACGAAATGTCTCAAGACATCATACAGAACTTGTATGACTCAATGCCCGATCGTATCGCACCGTGCATTCACGCTAGAGGGGGTCCAAAGGAGTATTAACTCCTCCGTTCTTTTGCCTTTTTCTCTGAAATAAATTATCCTCTTTCTTTGATTTTCTTATCATTTACTTATATCAAAGTAGTCATTACGTATGTAAAATTTCGTTTCAATTTGACGACTCCTTCTTGGTGGACTCCTTTTTTTGTCCATGAGTGTATGATTTATTGAAAATGCTTAACACGTTTCTGCTTTGTAATGCAAAGATTTGTAAATCTGCTTATGTAGAAATATGAATGAAACTTCCATATGGCTGAATCATTGCAATCGGCAATATAAATATGCGGGCAAAATACGTTCAGGGCAGTTATTTTCCATAAATTTCCAAGGTTTGAAAGTTGTTAGAACTAATACTCTGTAGCGATATTAAACTCATTAAATATGGTGCAATTTGTATTAAATTTAGCGATATTTCACCAGTAAAGAATATGAATTCAAATACTGTCTGGTACGTAAGATATATATTCTTTAAAAACAGTATATACAAAAGTATTTCATTGAAAAGTAACATTTTCTGATCAACAAGCTGAAAAATATTAATTCAGTCTAAAATAGAAATTCAGTGACAAGACTGGGTAATTTATGGCATTAATTGATTAATTGTGTAATGTACATTAATAAAATTAGAATTTCTCTTTGGTTAAAGGTCAAATAAATTACGTAAATGAAATAATATTGTTCAAGAATGTAGATAACACTGAATTGGAATACCTATTACAGAACCTTGAGAAAATGTAAAGTATATCACGATATTTTAATAAATCAAATGAAAAATATTGCTCCGAGGGTAACTAATAAATAAAATGTTCTCTTTAATTCATATTTTGAGTCTTAAATTCCCGAATAAATCTCATCTTAAAAGAATTAGGTACTAATGGAATTTCTAAGCTAAAAATTTTAAGGAAAAAAAAGAATTCTGGAATTCTTTGATGTGCCTGCATTTTAAAGATTTATTGCCTGATACACAACTAGGAGTGTTTGTCAGACGAAGTACAAACATCCATAAGATTGAGGGGAAAGATACCCAATTTAAGCCACGACTAATATAAGTGTTACTTTCGATGAAACTTCAACTAATGTATATTAGCCCACGTGTAGCAAAAATTGTTAGTAGCGCTCCAAACCAAACCAATCAACAAATGTATAACTTCCTTAAAAGTGGGAAATAACATAAAATTATGTTTTACATAAAATAATGTTAAAGTTACATATTTTTTCAAAAGTAAATTGTAAGAAAGAATGTATTCAATTAAACCGATTCTTAATATGCTGGTATAAAAAGACTTTGGAACCAGAAATATACAATATTACATCGGATATTAATTCTGCGTAATATGCTACTAAAACCACAGTTTTCCTCGTATAAACTCTTCTACGCGTATGATAATTTTAAAGTAAAGATTGAAGCGACACGCAGAGGTTTTTTTCTTTTTTTGGAGGGGGGGGGGAGAGGGGGGGGGGGGAGAGTGCAAAGAACTATATCTTATGCATTTTTAAAGATATAAATTTGAAAATACTATTAAAGAATGTGCGGATTTTTCTAAAAGTAAGTCATTTTCCAGAAAAAAATGTTTTTAACTGATTTAAATGTTACAAGAAAGTATCCTTAACTCAATTTTTAAAAAAACGGAAATTTATAGTTTTGATCCTACACCATTCATATATTCAATTGCCAATTGTCCTAATCCATTCTAAACATAACCTGTTCTATCTAAATCATAATTTTATTTTTCTTAAATTATTATTTATCAATGTAAACTGTAATTAAAGTAGAATACCCTAGAAGTCGGTTCTTCTGAAGTTATCTATGGTCTGGTGATTTCTAACACATAGACAAAGATCATTTTTAACTCTCTGGAAGCGGGGTAATAGATTCTTCGAATCTGGGCTAAAACCAGTTTCGTGTTCAGTTTAATGACTTTTAAATGCAGAGTTTTTGAAAATTAGGAAGGTATTAAATACGCCCCTAATAATGATATGTATGCATCCCTAAATCACTATTAGTATTATTCTGCGTCTATGTCTATACTACTTGGATATAGGTGCATGATAAAATACCTCATCGGCAGTGTAACCAAGAGGACCATTTTTTGCAGGTGTATTTTTTAAAGGGGGTTCATCAAAGCATGGTCACCAAGAATCGATTCGTTAAGACCGTTTGTTAAGAACTAAATATAAACTAAAATTAAACTTTAAAGGTGATAGGGAAATTGAATGTATCGTCTTTTTTTTAATAACTTTTAACTGAAGTAGTACTTGCAAATATTTGCATATGTTGTTGTGACTTTAGTAAAAATAAAAGGGTGGGTTTTATAGCACAACTATCTATGCATTAAGGTCTGTGATAGAAGTGTGAGTATTGAAACGAAGAATGCAGCTAGACTGTGCTGAAAATTCAGGAAGACGTAGTAATTGGAGAAATAACCTTTCAAGTGTAAGAAAACTGCAATCCGTTCAAAAGCTTACTTTTATATTCAAACTACTCGATACATTTCAAGCAGAACTACCAAAAACTAAGATATACCTGTTTCTACCAGTTTTAAAACAAGTCAGAATGACTGGTTTTAAAATGGGTAGAAAGATGCATTGGTAGTTTTAGAGTTAAGACAGATACTTCGTGACATTTTAATTTTCTTTTTTTTTTTCCAAGGATGAAAATTTTTAATGCACCGAAAGTAAGTTAACATTTTCAGTTAATCTTTGATATTAATTATTTTATGCTTTTTTGATTATTTGAAATATTTAGCGATGACGAAATTCAAGAAATGGTATAAAATTTTACAATAAATTCAACGATGAAACTTTAAAAATTAATGCATAAATAAAATGGAGTATTTTTAACGAAACACCTTATGCACAAAATTTTAACATAATACTAACTCAAAAAGTTTGTTTCACAATATTCTAGAAACAAATTTAATTTAAACATTTGCAAAATTGTTTATACTCATTAGAGTAATTTAAAGTTTATTTTCCTTCTGTTAGCAGAAAGTGATTTCAGTGTCTTAAAAGTACCAAAAACGTTAAATAGCATTTCAGTAAAAGCTGAACTATTCTTTTCTACAACATCTTAGTACCTTTCCTGAATAATTTTACACCAAATAATTTTTTAATAGAAAAATTTACAATCGATAGCATACGTCATCAGTAATTTACGGCCACTGTAGTTGATTTAACTAGTGGAAAATCGGTCAAACTTAACTAATTAAACTACCATTATTATTAAATTTCCTCGGTATATTAACTGTAGTGTTTGGGATATTAGTTCCGTATTTCAATATGTTAACTATCTCAAAGTCCCAATTATAGCATTCCCTTTATCAGTAAGCTCCTGGTGGTGGGGTATGTTCCCGCGTTTTCTCTCCCATCATTAAGGGACGTTGCAATGCATAACCACATTGGAATATTACTTACAAAATGTTTCTTCAGAAATGTTTTAGCTTCAGTTGCACATGCACTGGCTACTTAAAACGATAGGATTAAATGAAACAATTTAGCTTCATCATTCATTAACAGGGTTTGGATGTTTATATTTAATATTGCTTTGGCTCTTGATTCATGTGCTTGAACTGAGATGCATTTTACATTGTTCTACCTATTTTGCCTTATTTTTAATTCAACCTTCTCTCTTTGACTGATATAATTACTGTTTCTATAGTCGTTTTGCCAGTATTTTGGATTTATCTTTATCAAATATTCATTAACTATATTTAACAATTATAGCTTCCTACTGTAGCCACATTGAAATTTCTAGAGATCTGAAAAAAATGTATATTTTATATGCCATCTGAAAACGGCAGGGGGTAATAATGAAAACTGAATACCCTTGTATATTCAAAATCATGTACGGAATATAAGGATAAATGATCCTGGTTTGTTTCAAGATGAAAGTAATTTACTAAACTGCTATTAGTAAAAATTTTACTTATGTACAAGAGGATTATTCCTTTATTTAAACATACGTAATAGCCAAAAATATTGTTAGGCTTTAGGAATAAAATTCTAACGCATTTTATCAGTTGTGCATTTTTTATGCATTGATAAAGAAATAAAACCTGCAGCCCTTGTACAAATGATCAATAAAAGGCTGCGTACTTATTCATATTAAACATTCTGGAATAAATATTTAATTCATTTAAAATACTTTCAGCCCGAAATTTTGTCTCTAGATCTGTCATAAAATGTATAATTCGGCGCTAACTAGCTTCCGCAATTGATCCAAATCGCTTACACAAACGGATAGTTCAGACTTATTTTAAATCTGTTGAACTCTGCAAGCTTTTATACTTTTTGGCAAATCATCGTGAATTAATTAGTTATTTGAAACGTATTATTGCAGATTAAAGGCATATCTGTAGAAAGCATTTATTCATTCCTAAACTAATTTTATTGGATACTTCCGAAGAGAAATAACTGACAGATTTTGGATTAAATATTAATTTTCAGATTAACATCAACGTATATGAATATGTGTTTAAAAAATTTTGAATTTATAAGGATTCGAAACTCTGTAAGAAACACAAAATAACACTAGAAATTTTGTGTAGGCATATTCGAACTCTGCCCTCAAAATGTTCTAAATTTTTTAAAAGATATTTTTTTTTCCATTTACTTCAGATTTATTCCCAAAAATAAAATACACCAGCCTGAATTATCTGTCATCGCTGATCTAATTGAACAGACTTTCCGCAGTGAGCACTGATACTGTTTGCTTACTTTTAGATATTTCTGACAAATCAAATGTCGATCATTCCCCAATAATGCAATTAACTCAGTTATCTGCAACGTCTAAGCTCCCGTTCGATTAAATTTAATGAATGCATGGACGTCGAGGAACCAAGCGCCAGTTGTCTAGCTTTTATAATTTAATTACATGTATCCTTTGCTAAGTAAACTAAAACTCGTTTGCGTCGGCGGATAATGCACTGACGACCAAATGACACGATCAACAAGCGCAAATTAAATTCAGGAAATGTTAAGATTAAAGACCACGAGCAAAATCAAATCAATTTTAGACGTAGAATTGGTTAAAATACATGTAATATGAGGGTTTGTTTGGTTAAAGGGAAAACCAACGGATAGGAATGATTTTAATGTCATAAATTTGCAGAAAATTTATCGTTATATGAACTAATAGGGGAGCAAAATTTCATGTACGGAAATTTTGAAACAATATTTTATGTAATCTACGATAACGCTTCAAGTATTAGTTACTGACTGTATTCAAAAGTGGAAATCTAGTTTTGTTTTCATAAAGAGGTACAATTAAGAGTAACAAAATTTGAATTTTAGATTTTATTTGTAATATGGGCTCTGTAAAAGTTTATTTAAAGAATGAGGGGAATTCTGTTTTCAGACTATTATTAATTCTGTGTGTTGTTGTTGTGACTGATGCCCCTTGACCGACAGTATATTACAAATTCTCTACATGCATTGATACTAGCAAGCAAAAAGCATGTGTATCAAATTTTTGAGGTAACAGTACTGATGAGATGTTTTAAAAAATATTAGTTTTTGAGAAGTTTAATGCTGGAAAATATCTCTTAAATATTTAAGAATTATAATCTTGCGAATTTAAAACGGATGGATAAAAGTACAATTTTATATCACTCGAGTAGTAAAGAGCACAAAATGGAAAAACACTTGAGTAATATCCCAAAGAATGTGCCAAATGAATTACGTATATAAACGTTACTTCTAAACATATATGACGAATTTTTAAAAACTCACTGCGTTCAGTCTGCTTTAAATTTGAGAGAATGCCGATTCCTCAATTTACTTATTTTACAAGTGTATGATAGCAATCTCTTGTAATTTAGACCTAACGTAAAGTCATGACAGAGTGATCTTAAAGGTACTTTCATGACAAGTTTGTTATACCAAATGGTTATGTCGAACACCCCTCTTTCTATTTTTTCGGGTGCAGACCGAGAAAAGAGAATACTCATTTTTCCACTGCTTGGAATTCAGAAGTTTTTGAAACTTCAGAAGCAAAACAGTCGTAAACTGAAGAGGCGACGCTTAATAAATAGAGGTATCAAATGAAGTATGAAATATTAATTTTTGACCAATTTTAGTACTATATCTAATATTAGAAAACTAAAGCAATCAAATAAATGGGATGATTTGTATTCATATATGCAGCTCATAGGCCTAAACATATTTTAAACTTATAAGGTGTATTTCTTGAAGAATAAAGCTGGCAGTGTCTAGAAAAAAGTTCTTAGAGCATCCCGATATACTTTATTCTCAAAGGTTAATGACTTGAAATTTCTCACTAAAAAGGGCACTTATCTAACTAATAGATGATACACGCTGTTTAAAGTCGTCCATTGAAATGACAGTCTAGTTCTCATGGTTATCCAGCTGGCGCCATCTCGGATGACCAGCTAGGACATGGTTATGGATTTTTATTTCTTTCACGTAACAATCACAGGGAAATTTGGGCTGAAAATCAATGCGAAGAAAAGTTGAAATTATTTGAGGCCTTTACTTTAGAGTTGTGTTTTAGTGACAGAGTACATTGACCCCTCAGTCCACCCCCACGCTTCCCCGAGGGTAAAAAGGAGGGATTGATTACATCAATGGGCACAAAATTTACTATAAGTTAGCATTTTTAAATTAAGAGCGAAATTCCTTTCTTTGATGAGTCAAGAACAAGCACTAGGAAGTTCTAAAGTCTGCTGAACGTTGTTTCCTAAGGTTTCTGTAACAAGAATTTTACTTTTTTCGTGGCCATTTTATCCGTAGTAAAATAGCCTTACATTCATCATGTCGGAACATTTTCAGTCGTCTGTTATAACACGGGTTAGAAGTGTTATGTGTGAGTGCATTATATTTTTTTAATATAATGTATTAATCTATTTCAGGTGAGTACCTTATATTTTTTAAAATAATGTACTCACCTTTGTGATGAGTTTCCGCCTAATACATACTTTTTTTAAACAAATAATTGGCAAAAGGATGTCCAGTTAAACATGATAAAATGGGTTTTGCAGGTCCATTGTGAATAAAATTTTAAAAACTCATCTAGATATGATCCAGGGAACTGGGACATTATATATCTTCAAAACACGGATTTTTCAATTTTTATTTAAAAAAAAAATAGAAGTCACTTTTCAGCTTAGAAAAAAAAAAATATATATATTATATATATAATTTGTATATATAAGTGTGAAGGAAATATATTTGATGTAATCACAAATACAGTAAATAATATCACTAACATTCATAAATACTTATGAGTAGAAGTTGTATGAACAATGTGAAACTATATTAAAGGCTATAGCTTTTTTTTTTATCTAAATATAACCATTGCGTCTAAATTATTCAGAGCGAACCCACTCCCTACTTTTAAAACAGCTGTGATAAATAGTTTCTTAATGCGATGTTTTACACGTTAATTTTATTAATATAATTTTTTAAACAGAAACCACGGATAGGTTCTATATAGTCTGGTACACTTTTCAAATCAATCTTAGTTTTCAATGTAAAAGGGCAGTTTAATGGCAATAGGAATGCTAATTATTCAAATTCTGTGATATGTACAATATAAAACTAGAAACATCGATATTTGTACTTAAAGACTATTCTCATAAAATTACTATAATTTTCATCGTATAAGAACACGATCAGTTGTTTAATATAGGCATTAGAATGGGGAAAATAATTACCAAATCTAAAATAGTTTTATCCTGAAACTTATTTCATTAACTGTACTGAATCTGCATACAATATTGAAGAGTGGTAATGTATAAATTTTACCAATTATCCTATCGTTCGGAACTCTGAACTTTCAAATTATTAAACATAAACCCTCAACTTTCGTTAAAATAAGAATATTAATTAATGAAAACTTTAATTAGCATGTCTTAAAAGTACAAGTGGAAGAGAAGTGTATTCTTGTGAAGTCAGCTCAGCTGTAATGGTATCAAGCACATAATCAGGGATGATCTTTCACTCTCTGTTAGTAGGGAAATGCATTCTGCTTCTCTGCGCTTTGCACCAAATTACTGTCCAGTTGAATGACTTTTCATTAGAGAGTATTTGACAATTTGGAAGGTATTTATTATGCACCTAATAATGATAAGCATACATTCAGACTCTGTTATACATATTATTCTAAGCTTACATACTCCTAAACCCCTCCCCCCTCTCTCTCTCTCTCTCTTTATTATATATATATATATATATATATATATATATATATATATATATATATATATATATATATATCTGTGTGTGTGTGTGTGTGTGTGTGTGTTAGTTACCGTGAAAGGCCGAAATCTGGAGAATGTCAACATTCACATAGTCGCTTAGTTTATGTCAGAAATATTTGCTAAATATCCATATTTCTCACATGCAACAGCAAATGTCGACATTCGCCATGCACTGATGGTGAATATTGAAAAAATATTTGTTTTTAAATAATACGTTATAAATTAAAACATATTATGATATATGTCAAAATAGGAGAAATCTTAAGTAACAGCACATTAAAATAAACTGTTGAACATAAAACGAACAGTGCATTCGAAATGAGAAAAAAAATAACACCAATAATAAACTTGCTTAATTATGTGATTGACGTTATGCAATATTATTATACCCTTACAGCACAGTGGTACGTCGAAGATATTCTACGCCCCGTTGTGTTACCCTTCATATCACGCCATACTGGGCTTACATTTCAGCAAGATACTGCCCGCCCGCACACGGCGAAAGTTTCTATTGTTTGTCTTCGTGCTTGCCAACGCTACCTTGGCCAGCAAGGTCGCCGTATTTCTCCCCCATTGAGCATGTTTGGAGCATTATAGGCAGGGCCCTCCAACCAGCTCGGGATTTTGACAATCTAATGCGCCAATTGAACAGAATTCGTCACGATATCCCGCAAGAGGACATCCGCCACCTCTATCAATCAATGCCAAGCCGACTAACTGCTTGCATAAGGGCCAGAGGTTAACCAACGCGTTAGTGACTTTTTTCCTTTGCGAAGTTCTTTCTTTTGAATAAATCATCCAATTTTTCTCAAACTGTAATCATTTGTTTTGTACATCTACATCACATCTACCGATTTTCATTCCATTCGGATAACTCCTTCTTAGTGCGTCGTTTTTTTTGTTGTCTAAGAGTGTATATAGTATATACAGACTAAAATTATATATACAGTTATTTACAGTCTATAGGTAATAAACAAACTTGATTTATACCCCTCTTGAAGATGCCCTCAGAAGATTTTACCCAAACGACTCAGACCTTTCCATCAGAGCCCTTTACAACTTCATGTATACGTCCTAACTTCCATTAATAAGGTGGCAAATTGCTTTCCTTTAGAAATATCATGTCTTTCGGATTTACATTATTCTTAGTAAATTTCCATTTATTTCTTTATTGTAAATGATTTAAGTAATCTCTCGACCAATTTTTACAGACCATTTGCACTAATTTGATTGTGTTTTGCCAACTGGATAAATAATTATCTTTACTTTCCGTTAAATGTGGCTCTGGTATCGAAATTAATGGACAGCCAATTAAGAAATGTCCAGGTGTTAGTGCATTACAATCATTGAGATCTGTAGACATAGGCATAAAAGGTCTGCTATTAAGAAAACCCTCTATTTCTGTGTGTTACAGTTAAGAATTCTTCAAATGTAAGCCTTGTAGAACCCCTGCTCTTTTCTAGGGATATTTAAAACGATGTGACACCTGTGTTTGGCCCATCTATAGCTCAATACTCTTTAAATAAATGACAACTCAAATTAAATAGGGTGGACTCTATATGGGTTTGTTCGTAATTTTATTGTTGTAATCTCTGAGCATCTCTACCGATCACACCGTTCGCCACTCAGGCGCGCCTGCACACCATACGTCACATAGTACATACCTACAGCGACAGCAGCGCTCTTTTTAAATGCGGCAGGACGTTGCACTCGAACAACCTGATTCCCATAACCCTCCAAAGTTTGGGACCGGTAGGGGATGAATTTCCAATTAATTCCTTCTGTAGATTAAATAATTTACAAACCTTTCAGAAGGTTTACTCATTACTTTATGTAATCTTTTGATCTCATAATTAGTCCTATATGAAGTTCTTGCGTTGTCGACAAGATACAAAAGCTTTTTCCTCGTCTAGCGAAAAGGCGTTTCAGAGCCGCAATTAATACGTTTGAAGTTAGGTCTGTGACCATCTCTAAATGAATCGCTTTAGTGGCACAACACACAAATATTGCGACATATACCTTTTGAAATATAATCTTGCGTTGAACCTAATACTTGATTAAAAAATGGCCACAGAAATGAATTCCGCAATGAGAAAATGGAGGACTAGGATTGACTCTTTCCGCAGGCAAGTTTCCTAGTAGTTGGTTGGAAATAATGGGCTTGGTTTTGAATCACGTGACACACTTGTTAACAATTTTCCTTGCGAAACTTTTCTCCAATTGGCCAAAATTCTTGCCTGACGCAATGCAACAAAGCCCGAGGGCCTAAGTGTAAATATTTACAATGGAGGGATTCCATTATAATTTTTGTAAATTTGTGTCTAGATGGCAAAAGTTTTGGATGTTTAGTATTTTCATTTACATTTGCATTTTGTAACCTACCACCTACACGAAGAATCTTATTGTTATCTAAAAATGGATTTAACTTGGTTAATTTACCAAACTCAACAGGTTTCAGTTTAGTCCAAATTGGAAATCTCAGAAAATTCAGCTCCTTGAAACCAATCTTACAATACATCCGATGCATGGTTGAGCTCCTCTGTTGTTAGACTACCTACCCTTGAGCTCCTTGAATATCTATCAATTTGATCAAATCTGAAAATGTAACTAAAATACGACTAATTTAAGTAAAAGTATTACTTAAAACTATTCATCAAGAAAATCAATTTTTGTAATTCCCTAACAAAACTATTTAAAACAGAAGAATTAAGTTCATTAATATATAAACCCTCATTTTGATTATCCCAGTACACTTGAGATAGAAGTGTCTGAGTTTAAACAGTGGGGCCATGCCATCACAAAGAGTTCTGCAATAAGTCAGCAGCTGTTGCACCATGTGATATGACATCTGCCGGATTGTCTGAAGAGTTAATATATCTCCAGTCATAGCTAGGACACAAATAGTTTATCAGCATAACTCTATTAGACACAAAGGTTTTTAGTTTTTCTGGAGGTGTACGAATGCAAGCCAAAGTGATGGTGGAATCACTCCCCATGTATATGTGGTTAATGGGAATTTGTAGAATTGGCACCAACCTGGACACGAGGCGAGCTAATAACAAACTAGCTGAGAGCTCAAGACGAGGAATAGTTAATTTCTTAATTGGAAAAAAACTTGATTTTCTGCACAATAAATTTGATTTCACTTCTCCCTTTGATGAATTTAGAAGATACGTAAATTGTTGCACCGTAAGCCTTTTCTGATGCATCGCAAAAACAGTGTAAGTCGAGGGTAGTAGCATTTGGAAGAAGGGCAAACCTTGGAATTTTGCAGTTGATTGACTTCAGGTAAATGTTTTAAAAATGTCAACCAGTCATTTAATTCATTTGGTCTAATGGGACCATTCCACATGAGCTTCAACTGCCAAAGTCCTTGCATCAATATTTTCGCCCTTGTGACAACTGGACCAATGAAACCTAATGGGTCGAACAGTCTGGCGATAGTTGAAAGAATGTCACGTTTTGTGTAGCTCTCTGAATGTTGTGCTGCGACTCTAAATTTAAAATTGTCAGACATGGGTTGCCACAGCATGCCAAGTGTTTTAACCGTAGGCAAATCTTATGAAAATGTATATTCTTCAATTTTATTGTCATTTAATAAGTCAGAGTTATTAGACAACCACTTAAGCAGTTCCATACCTCCTTTAGATATGATTTGAGTTAACTGAATTTGCAAGTCCTTTGCTTCTTCTAAATTATTTGATCCCGACAAAATGTCATCTACATAGGTGTCATTGATTAGTAGTACTAAGGACACCTTGGAATAATTATTTTGTTCACCTTCAGCTAGTGCTCGTAGAGTTCCGCTAGAAACGGAGCACAAGCTGTTACGTAAGTCATAATTTTAAGTCTGTAAGTCTCCACTAGAGTACAAAGAGTTGGTTTCCACAATATCATTTGTAAATTTCTATGTCATCTACAAGAATCTGTCTGTACATATTTTTTATGTCCGCACTGAATGCATATCTATAAGTACGGAATCTTGCTATTATAGAAAATAAATCTTGCTATACTGTCCCACCATTCAGCAATATGGAATTCAGAGAAATTCCACTGCTTGATTTTGATGAACACGACGCGAAGTGGTGTTGATGTGCTTTCTGGGTGAAAAACAGCATGATGTGGAATATAATAGCTCTCCTTAGGACACTTATCATCGATTACACTTTCCATACGGCCAAGAGAAATATATTCATCCATAAAATATTTATATAATATGCCCATTTTCTTGTTTTTATCTAATTTTTTTCCAAAGTAAGTTTAAACGCCTTACTGCGATTTCTCTAGAATCCCCTAAAGTGTGCAGTTTTTTCTTTAATTTATTAATAATCTCACAATGTACCTTCCTGTTTCATCCCTTTTAATTGTAGAACTAAAATGTTCTTCACAGTACTGTTTTTCAAGTGTTTTTGAGTCATCTGAATTTCCTATACGATTTCCACGAAAGGATTCCAATTCAAAGAAATGTTTTACAACCTCATCTAAATTTTCACATTCTGAAATTAGACCAGAAAAATAATAAGAATCGGTATTTTTGATCGACCCTGTAACTAGATATCCGAAAACACTATTTTGCAATAATAATAAACCGTCATACGATCTGAGTTTTTCTGCACTTAAGAAATAAAAAAATAATTTGCAGCCCAACAATGCATTAATTTTGCTAGGAATATTAAAAGTTGGATCAGCGAGTTTTATTTCACTGGGAAAATAAATACTGGATGTATCAATACGTTGAGTAGGCGTTAACCCTGTAATACGAGGCAAAATAAAAAACAATAAATTTCGGCTAAAATCACCCTCTTCTTTAGATATTTTTGCTGTGGTTTTATTTTTCACAAAGTATTCACAATTTATTCCCGTGTTAACCTTTTGTTTATTCAGTCCTAATGATTCAGCCCCGTTTCTGAGGTCAATATGGATATACTGGAACCGCTATCTAAAATTACCTTTACTTTAATTTTTTCGCCGAATTCGTTTGCAATATATAAGCTGAGAGTGCTGAGTAACGCACTATGTTTGGAATTATCGGCTAGTGACGATTGCATAACATGTGGGGCATCTGGCGCCAGCCTCGTATCCGAAGGCAATGATTCATCCACCTGAGAATTACTGTCACACATCGAAAACAATACTTCCTATTCCGATGGAATATGAACTAGAGAATTGTGACCTGATTTTTTACAAATTCTGCAGACAAATGTTGATTTACAGGGTGTATTATGAATCTTTAAACAATTTTTACACACTTTGTTTTCATTTAATGTTTCTATACGTTTAGGAACACCCATATTCAAAAATTTCGAACATCGGTACAGCGGATGTTCTATGTTACACAAAATACGGGGTTTGACATAACTTTTTTTGTTTATTTTGATTAAATAGTAAATTGTTCGCTTTACTTGTTGTGACTTGATGAAATTTAGTTGTGGTTGGGACTGGTTGGGATAAATCTGATCTAAAGCAAGAGATCTTGCATGTAAAAACTGAAGATGCTCTTCAAGCGATGGAATTTCCTTTGATATAAGAGACATTTCATACGCCTTTTTGTTTCTTTATCTAATTGCTGTGAAATTATATTTACAAATATGGCATTCGTAAGCTCGTTACACTCTAATTTTAGTACCTTTAAGGTTCTTCAGCTTTCATTTACAGTATCTGTAATTAATCTCAAACCCTTTAATGGCTCAACATTTAATTTATCTATTTTGAGAATAGATTGTATATGAATGTCAACAACAGCCCGTTTATTTTCATGCCTCTGGTCTAAAGCAGCAAATAACGACACAAAAGTATCATCACTTGTTTCAGTAAATCTGGCTTTACCACGTAAGGCGGCCTTCAGGTAAAACAATTTTTGTTCTCCATATAAACCTTTGTTTGTTATCAAACAAATAAAATGGGTTTTAATGTTAGTAAATTGTTCAATTTGGCCACTGAAAAATGGAAAAGTAATTTCTGGTAATTTAGTAGTCAGTTCTAACTGATTCATGACAGATTTAAAGTTTATACTTTGTCCAGGTTTAGTTGACTGAGATTCAGATATATCAGATTTAAATTTAGAAAGTAAGCATTTGACATTTACCTCTAAATTATCTCGTTCTTCATCCATCTCAAGTAATTCTATGTCGACTTTGGATAGAGTTTCTTCATCGGCTTCTTCCAGATCTGAATAGTCACCAAATAGTTTATTAATTTCGCCTTTTATTTGATACAGATTACTTAACTTTTGTTCCAACAGTATTTCATGCTCTTTTTCTTCTTTAGTTGAATCATACATTTCGATGAACTCATACATATTTGTAAATTTTGCTTTTATCCTCCCGCGAATCATATTTAAATCCATCAAAGTGGGGTTTTTTTTCTTTTATATCCATACCTGGTTTCGTCTCCGTCCTCGGGTAGGAACACACTGTTGCGACTTTAGATCCGTGCTGAAATAAGCTGACGGACCAACAGCTAGCTTTGCTGGAAATTAAATTTGATTTTTATTTTTCCGCTAACGGGAGGCAGAATAGCTTTCGACTGCTGCCAAGCGGTGCTTTCGTACTACTCGTTCTTTTTTACACACTGCTGCTAGAGGGCACATGGATGCATCTCATCACAGTAAAGCGTTATATGACCTAACACATGCATATATACATAAATATATAATATACACACACACACATGCATATATATATATATATATATATATATATATATATATATATATATGATATGTGTGGGGGAGGGTAACAGGTGAAAGAGTTTTTAAATAATTCACAATTCGATGTATAGTTTAAGATTATATATTGATGAACAAAAAAAGGAGCCATATACAAGATGAATTGAGATTAGTATGAAGGTAACGTCGTAGAAACGGTCACTAGCAAACTGTTCACAGTCCTAGGGCCGTCTCGTCCACTCTTCAGTTACAAGGCCGTCATGCCCAATCTTTTCACACAACTGCCTGTGTCGGTGTCCGGGAATCAACTAGTGCGTAACACTTCTCAGCGCTGCGTTGCACACACACACGAGGATAGTTTGATAGGTATGTGTAAAAATAATAACGAAACCAACTTTATGATAAATTTCTAGCATATTTGGCCAATATAATACAAGCAATTTCAGCTTTCAATACCTAGTATTCTTAGCCTAAAGAGTCAACATACACTGGTGTAAGAAATTAAGAGAATTTGCACACTTGGTCAATTATCTCTACAACTACTGTACCGATTTTAATGAAATTTGATATGTACATACATTGATACAATACAAAGCAAATAACCATTCAATAATTGTAATGCACACGTATGATCGTGCGTAACGCTCGCTGGAGTCGGAAGGTATGAAACAGCGGTTGCAGAATAAACAAAAAAGGGGTTAATAGATGGGTTAATAGGGGGTATGGTCCCCTCTTACACATATACAGGTCTCGCAGCTTGATTTCATACTAGAAATAAGGCAGTTTATCATTTCCTGCGGCAATTGGTCCCACTCGTTCAGCAACGCTATTTTCATTCCCTGGATGGTTCTCGGAGGGGGGTCGCGAGTTGCAATTGCCCTCCCCAGAGCGTCCCAGACATGCTCTATAGGGTTAAGGTCTGGAGATCTGGCTGGCCAATCCATCCGGCGAATATCCTCACTCTCTAGAAATTCGTAGACCAGAAGAGCTCTATGTGGCCTCGTGTTATCGTCCATTAAAATGAACTCAGGGCCAACTGCACCCCTGAAATGGCGGACTTAGGCCTCAAGACCTCATCCCTATACCTCACACCAGTCACAGTGCCTCTTTAAAAGACATGGAGAGGCGTGCGGCCATCCAACATGATGCCTGCCCAGACCATTAAACCTCCTCCGCCATAATGGTCGAATTCGCGGACAATGGAGGGTAGGTAGCGGGTCCCTGGTTCTCTCCATATGAACGTACGGCGAGAATCGGTATTTAGGCTGAATCGGAACTCAAGAGAACGGTCGCCCATTGATTCATACTCAAATCTCTATGCTCTCTGCACCATGATAAACGGATTCTCCTGTTCGTAGAAGTGAGCGGGACGCAAACAGCAGGTCTTCTTGCAAACAACCCTCTCTCATGAAGTCTTTTGGAAAAAGTCACCCTTGATACACTGGTTCCTGTGGCTGCATACAAGTCACGAGAGAGCTGAGAAGCTGTAGCACTCCTGTTACGCCTAGCTATAATCGACAAATGGTGATCTTCTCTGGCCGTCGTGGCTCTTTGACGACCTTGCCCAGGCTTTCTCTCGATGGATCCGGTATCCTGGAACTGTATCCATAAGATACACACGACGCTGGGCGTTAAATTGAACTCTCTACAAATTTGAACTTGAGATTGACCTGCTTCTAGCCTCCCCACAATTCTCCACCTCATTCCATCATATAAACGTTGGTGGTTACTCATTTTTACTGTTACAATTTGAAATTAACCGATTGCTGCAAAGTAACACCAAGATATTCGCCAAAGTGTGCTAGCGAACGAAATGAGTCTTAACTTATGCGAGCTTATAAAGCCTGTTTCTCTACTGGCTCCGTCTACACACACGTGTACGCTTGCGTATTTGACGTACAAGATTTGCATTTTTGTCCAGAAGCAGTGGTTTTACATTCAGTTCAGTTCTTTTCATGAAATTCGATAAAATATGCAAATTCTCTTAAATTATTTCACCAGTGTATTACATAATGGCTACAAAAGTAGGATAACAACAATTTGCGTAAGGGATATTATTATTTGCAATATATTGTACGGGTACTGGGTGTAGAGACAGGCGAGTAACCATAACAAGCAATAATGCCCCCAATCGCATGGTAAGGGGTACTACGCAGAACGCTGGGGGTGATTGCAGACTCCAGACGTGTCTGATACGCTCTTACGGGGAACGACGGAGGTGATTGTAGACTCCGGTCGTGTCTGATATATTCTTAGGGAATAAGTTCGGAAGTGATTGTAGACTCCGAACGTATCTGGTATTTGCCTCAGAGCGTTGAGGTTATGATAACTTGTTCCTGTAAATAACGCTCTTCTACATCGTCTCCTGTATTTGTCCGTGCTGTGCTCTATAATAAAATTTATGTATAAAAAATGAGCTGGTTCTAGATTGATAAAAAAAGGGACTTTCAACTCGTAATCCGTCACACTGGGTTCGAGATTTAAAAAATGTATATGAAACAGGACCAAATCTAATATCGCCAGGCAATTAAGTCTTCTGACACCCCTTAAAACTTTAACCTGTGGTTAGCATGTCCTGAATCATATTCACAAAATCAACAACCTTTCAGTTCAAACTTTTCAGGTGAAATTGCGTAGTATCAAAATACATATTTTAACCTCTAACTGATCGATTCTTCCTTATCAAATACTTTAGAAACCAAAATAGGTCAACTTTTTGCTACACCAGGGCTAATTGTACGAGACTACGAAATAAGATACGTTTCTATATTAAATGATTTATATTGTGTTTTCGTATTAATTTCTCCTAAATCTAGGAGAGTTAAGAGAATGCATGCTCTCCTAGATTTTTGAAGAAGGAGCTACCCCCCGATGTTTTTGGTGGTCCAAAATTTCTTATCTACAAGCAAATATATAATGTATTATGTTAGTTTACCTAAAGGATAATAAAAATCTGACTTTTTATAAAATCAATCCAGATACAATTCAACGACATAATTATATAATTTCCCTTTACTTTCAATAGAGCAGATCCGCTACGTAACGCATAAAAATTATTTCTCCCTTACGAATAAAATATTTCAATCTTTCAAATAATCCTTTCTCATAAAGTTAAGTCTCATTTAAAAAAAGTTAAATTATAACGCACACACATCATTAACTGCACTTTATCTGGAAATGAGATAGGAAACACGTTAATTTTTAGTATGCGAAAATGTTGACTTTAGGTTCCTACGTTCATCCACTCCAATTTACCTCTCATTAAATTAGATATCCGTCTGCAACCATCCAATTGCTCGAGTTAGAGAAAGGGTGGCTTCTCTTAATCAACAATACCAAATTGCAAAATCAACAATCCTGAGTTTCTCCAAATTAAAGGATACGGAATATATTAGGAAAGATTAGTTGCATCCTCCTCTACTTGATCGCTTTAAAGTGAATCTTAGGGCACAAGGCCTCCACAATAAACACTGGAATTAGAGAGTGTCGGCAGCACCTGCACCGATGGGCACTTTATTTGTTCTAAATGATTAGTGCTTGAATTAGGTCGCGAGTAGAAGTCATTTCCTTTTGGAAAAGAGACTTGCACGGGAAAGTCTCAATTCCCAGCTGCCACTCTTAGATATATTGTAATGATCTATGACGATAAAAGATTTGGAGGTCATTACGAATTAAGAACTGCCTTCTTTGGCAATTAAAAAGGAATAGAATTCAAATTTCTTAACAATGACTATTTTATTCATATAAATTTATAATTTTTTTAACGTTTTTACAGGAATTCTTAAACTGGTAAAATAAAACCATTTTAGGGTGACCCAATATATATATATATATATATATGTGTGTGTGTGTGTGTTAGTTTAACTGAATGAAAATAAAAATAGTAAATTTTATAACTTGCTGTTATAAAATTAGATACAGCTCACCATCTAATCAAATAACTTGTCTTTGCCTTCAAAGTGTGTTCACCAAAAATCAGAAAATGGAGGTAAAGATTCGAAAAAGATTTCATTTTAAAGGAATTTTTATGGTCTTTCTCGTGATATAAATTTTATAACCCTCAAATTATTATTTTAAATGCAAACTTTAAAAAAGTTACTATAACAGCTTAAAAATTTAATTTAAAAAAATCTATGAAGAATTTTTCAAAAATCTTTCTTAGTGCGCCCCTACACTATAAGAAGAATCGCCATGCAAAATATCAGCCCTTTAGGTTCATCGGTTTTGTCTGTGCGTTGTATGTCAGTCAGTGAGTGAGTCACTTACGGAACTTTTATATATATATATATATATATATATATATATATATATATATATATATATATATATATATATATTAATTGCATACATTGACCGTTGTTTTTAATTTGAATGTACTCCGTAGAGAAGTGCGGGTTTTCAGCTAGTCTTCCTATAAACATCTCCCTTCCAGCCTATACCATACTTCGATATCTGCCTCATCGACAATTTCTTTTAACGACCCGACAGAGATTTATGCAATCTTTGCGAAATAATAGAAAGGCATATTTTACAAAAACTTGTTAACAAAATGTAGTGAAGACTTTAGGAGATCATTTAAAAAGCTCTTCTCTCATATTTTAATGACATCAGAAATTTGAAGGTTTTAATTTATAAGAAGAAATTTATGAAAAAGTTAATAATTGTATTGAAAAACTGCACTAAGAGTCGGATCGTGAGTTTTTGCGCATGTATTGAAGCAAAGGTACAAAAGATTTTACGAATCACAAAGTTAATACTTAGCTAATTTCGACAGTTCATTCATATTTAACCCTACACACAGGTTATATGACCCTATTCTCAATGTAGAAGAATGTAGATGAATGTCTTATATGAAAATGCGAAAATTGAAAGTAAAATAAACAAAATGATTACTCTATGATCTACCGTATTAAAATGCTAACAGATGACATAGGACATCGAAAAAAGACGTAAAAATCTTCTACATTCATGAAAATTTCCAATTAAAGATTAATTATCAATTTAATGATAGTAAAAATATAAAACTTAATAATTCATTCCCCTCTATGGATCAGAGTAACCTTTTCGCATTCTCTGAGAAAGGAGGTCAATACTCACATGTCGATATCTATAAACTTTGACAATTGACACTTCCAATCGATTAAATCGATACATTTAATATAAGTTTAATGCTACTCGTAGGCTAAAGTATTGCTGAATATTTAATTGAGTAAACGAAGACGTTCGAAACTAAAAACCGATTAATAGGAAATTTTCATAAATTATCATTAAGGTTAAACAATGCAGATACTTGCTGTAATCAATTTTTATCAAAATTTTACGTATTTTTACCTTCTACACATATTTGTAAAATGGCTTGCAAGAGAATTATCAAGCAAATTATTACTTTGATGTAATTGTTCTACTCAAATACTTTTTTGAACTCTGTTAATAAAACAAAAACAATATACCAAAATAAAATTTGTATGAAATTTGTCTTAAAATTTCAACATAAAATGTATCGGAATTTAAATTAAATTTTGTAGGTCGAAGGGCAAAGTAGTAATTATAAATTTCATAGATCAGGCTTCTATAAATTCTTAACCCATTAACCGCTGGTGTTGCGTTGACACAACGGTCAAAATAAATGCGTATAAAAAATTAGCTATCAAATAAATTTTATATTAACAGTAGTTTTTGAGTAGGGTTAATTATTCATTTGAAAAATATTTGCCTTCAACTCTTCTTTTAATTTAATAACGAGTTCCAAACTAAGACCTTTAATAAAGCTTTTTTGAGCGAGAACTTCCCCCTGGTCATTTCCAAAGAAGAAATATTGTGAGACACACGTGAGTTTTAGAGGTGATCTATATTTAGCCAAGGTCAAAGTTTAACAAAACATTCCAGCAATATGTTGCTTTTGTTTGGATGGGGGAGGAACAGAAAACAGGTGTTGCGTTGGCGCATCGTCAGCGGGAAAAGGGTAGTTCCATCATTCTCTCGTAACGTTCGACTGTGTGAAACTTTTCCCCTTCTGTGGTTATAGAAATGCCTAAAACTAGATATCTTACGTTAGAAGAAGTTCTCCAAAGAATTTTCGATGAAGATTCAGATAATGACAGGAAAGAAACTGATATTGCTGTTATTCCACCAGAAACAACAGAAGCTAGTGATGAAGAAGAAGGAAATGATGCGGGAAAACCGCATCCAAATGTGTCCATTGGAATCGGTGAATGTGTTCGAAAAAAAGAGAGGGGTTATTACAATTTTCAGTTCGAAGAAGAAAACGAGATAATTGTTGTCCGATGGAATGACAACTCGGTTGTGACTCTTTGTTCAACTTTTGGAAAAATTCATCCTGTAAAAAATGTTTCCCGTTATTCAAGAACGCAAAAGAAAAAAGTGTTTGTCCCTCAATTTCATCTTATTGAACAGTACAACGCCAAAATGGGATAAGTCGATTTATGTGATAATTTAGTATCCAACTACAGAATAAGAATTCGTGAGAAAAAATGGTGGTGGCCAATATTTACCAATTACATTGATGTAACCTTGACAAATGCCTGGAAAATATCAAGATTGTCTCCTGAAAATAAAAGTCTCTATTAGATTTTAGACGCGAAGTTGTATTGTCACTTTTGCAAACACCTTATGAAAGTGAAGAGTTAGCCGGAAACAGATCAGCAACAGGAAGGCCTAGTAAGCTCAGCATGCAAAAGCCATTACGTGGAGAACGTGGACATTTTATTTTCAAGTACGCAGACACCAGGAGACTGCGTTGTAAACAATGCCATAGCCAGACAGTTTATCGATGTAAAGTATGTGACGTTGCTCTACATCATGATTGTAGTGAAGCGTTTCATGATTGAAACTGTTTTCTGGATATAATAAGTAATTTGTAAAGGAAAAATATGTTACATCTTTATAATAAATTAACTACCTGTAAAGTGATAATTTGCTTTCTAAAGCGTAACAAAGCAAAAAAATTCCCAGTTCTCAAATCGAAGAAAACCTGGAGAAGTTCAGTTGAACTCAATAGCATTACTCTCATTCCGCTGACGTTGCGCGAACGCAACACTCGATGTTTCGAAAGGTAAGACCAGTTTTGTTATTTTGCCCATAAATTACCGTTGTATATATTGAAATGAATAACCAATATTATTTGTATAAAAAAATTCACCCCTTATAGTTTTGGCGGTTAATGGGTTTAGTGAAGGAATGTTAGCATGGGATCTATGATCACCGGCTTCAAACTTATGCTTTAAAAACGAAAAACTAAGAAGTTTGATTACTTTACAAAGTTCTATCAAACGCATTATAATTTCCTTGGCTGCAAATTTTGCCCAGATATGACGAAAGATGTGTCATACTGACATCAGAACTCAAAATTCCGAACATGCTGGGAAGAGACGAATAACAGAAAATTTATCTTTTCAAAATAAGTAAAATTACAACAAATAGAAATTAAATTTTCGAAAACACAAAATTTTCATTATAAAGCTTTTTCAAATTTTCATGATAGCTTTGAAAGAAACAACACTCAAAGATATATACGAAATTTTTGAATGCATTATCCAACATAAAGACAGTTGCGAAAATGTCACTGACCCTGACTGCCAAATTTTCAGTTTGAAGAAAGACAAAGTATTTCGGGAACGTTCCTTTTAAAATACATGTTTTAATTTAGTAGTGTTTCAGAATATTTTTAAATGATTAACCAAAAAAGAAGAGTGTGCAAAAATTACCACTCGGGTCCAGTGGACCCGTCTCTAAAATATACGAAACATCCACCGATTTAAAATGAGTATATTTACAGTTAATATACTTCTTATAACATAGAAAAGTTTTTTTAAAAATATTATAATGATTTAAAAATTTACTTTCATTTAGATTTGAATTATTCAATACACGTAGTACAAATCACGACGGAATGATCTCCCCGAACATTTTCATACATTTTGCGCAGAATGTTTGTGTTTCTCTCTTTTTTAGAGGGACAAACATGACATCTTGATTTTTTTTCCTGGCGGTTCATAGGTATCTGTGTGAAGCAGTTCTTAATCACGCATTGAGGCAGTGACACTCTCTTCGTACCTTGCTAATTCTTCTGCAAGTTGAAAAAGAAAATTCCATCTTTTAATTTCTGATTACATTCATCATTTAAAGACAACCATATTATGTATGTATTCATTGCACTATCTATCATATTAAAGAATACAATCAAAAACAGCCGATGTGTCACGAGTTTCACACTATACGTTTTCCGTATTTTGTCCTTCGTGTCAACACCATCCTCTGTTTTAATGTAGTCTAGGATTATTTGTGGCATCTTTTCAAAATTGGTGTCCACATCACAAGTGTTTGGTATTGTACTTGGTAAAGTAACAACTTTTCCTTTACAGGGGCAGTAAGAGATGGATTTTTTTTTCTTGAAATCCGAATATAAAGAAAATACAGCACGATTTTTAAGATTTCTGAACAAAGTGTACCATTCCGGTTTATTTTTTCGAATTGTTTCAATGAGAGAAATTTTTTGAGGTAAGGTGTATTTCTAATAAATACGAAGTATAAAAGTTATCGCATGTGATATTATAACCAGAATTTTCAATTTCCTTTGTCAATCTTCTAACTACATTTTCTCCCTGGTGCGATTCTTATTTCATGTTTGCCTTTATATACTTCCAATTACTAAACATACCATGTTACGCTATCACAACCAATTTTAATCCATACTTTCCAGGTTTAGATGGTATGTATTGCCGGAGAGGACATTTTCCACGAAAAGCAACTAAATGCTCATCGACAATCCTAGACCAATTAGGAATATAAGGGTCTTGTAAATAACTGTTCCACAACTCAAAGCATTCTCTTATTGGCTGTAGTTTATCACTTTATATTATTTTATGCCTCTCAGCAGTATTATCATATCTTATAACTCGTAATATACTTGTGAATATATTGCGACTCATCATATCAAAAGAAAGAATTGTCTTCAATTTCTCATTCTCCAAAGTTCGCATAATGCTTCATTTTTCGATTTATAGACTCCCATATGTAATAAAAATCCAATGATTTTTTTAGTTCTATATTATCAATAGGTTTCTACTCTTTACAGAATACTCTATTGCATTCAGCGCTTGTCCATTTTACTACAGTTTCAAAAAGTGTTTTACGAAATGAAAATGCTATAGAATCCACTTCACAATTTGAAAATCTTGTAGGTCCTGATTTTTCACGTAAAATATTGATTTTCAGAACGTTTTCCTTGTGGTATGGAAACTTCATTCTTATACCATATCTGTACATTATTTTTGGAAACAAAAGTACTATGCGGAACATATGAGGGCGCTACATTTACTTCACTGTCATTATTATCGGATTCTGAATAGGAATCAAAAACTTCATAACATGTTTCAACATAATCTACTTCATCTGGCGGCATACATTCATCATCATCTGTGTCGTAATCTATATCGTCCGGATTTTCCATCATTTTTTTAAAAAATTTTCCCTGAGTCAATAAATTTTTTCCTGTTTGTGCTCTCGGTTTAGATTTTAAAATAACAAATAAATAAGGCAAAGTAAAAAAAGAAAAATTAAGAACATTCGTAAAATAGAAAAGAAAGTAAAAACTGCATTTCTTATCAAAGTGTCCCGATATCAAGTATTTTTTAATCAAAACACAAAAAAACATAAATTGACCAACACCATTCACTAACTGTGGCTGCTGATAAATGACTTGCTGAATAGGATGCAACCCCTTCTATATATATCTTGCACGAGATTATCAAGATCAGGGGTGTCCAACCTTTTAACTTCCTTGAGCCACATTGAAAGAAAGCGAATTGTTTTGGGCGCACAAAAATATTTTTAAACATTAAAAATAGTTGAGTAAAAAAAAGTATAATATAGTTAACATACTTCATTATAAATTTTATTTATAATTTTAAAGATAAATATAGGAGTCATGATTAATGTGATATATGGCATTGAATATGAGAAACAAATGCATCAATATCTGGGTCAATTGAAGTGTGGCTAAAAAACATTTAGTCCATCGAGGGGGGCTATTGATGTTTTATTTTCGCTTTGAGTTCTCTTTCTGGGCCGCACCAATACTTGCTTTGGGCCGCTTCAACCCGCTTCAACTTGCTTCAACCTGCGGCTCGCGGGCTGGACACCCCTGATCTGGATCAATCCAGAATGTTCTCAAAACTTCACCACAATGTCGCTAAATTTTGCGACATTTGGCGACATTGGCACAAAAACTTATCGCCAAGTTTTACTTTCAAGTGATTGCTTGCTGTCAAGTTTTATTGTCATCCCTCATATTTATACGGCAGCCCTAGAAAAATTAACAGTATATTATGCCTGCATCAATAGCGGGTCCTATGGACCCGTGCGGTAAATAATGTAACAAAGTACGAATCAGTGAAAAATTTCAAACAAAATTTTAATCGCAAGTGCATATAAATAGAGTAGAACAAAGGAGGAAAAGTCACGTAATCACAAAATTTTATGAGAAAACCTGCATTGAATATTGCTGTCTGGTAGACGGAAGGTTAATATACCATTGCTAAGAGAATACTCCTTTTTTTGGGGGGGAGATAGTTTTAAAAATTATTTTCTTCTTGAAAACTTAGTCAAAATATAAATATAACTTATTTTTCTGAAAGGTAATCTCTTTGACACCTCCGCTCATCGCGTATTGGCCAATGATTGACTGAAGACGCAGCAACTCCTGAATACGCAGACGAGCAACCCTGAGCCCTTGTCTCAAAGGTAAATGGTAAAAAAATATACAAATTTTAATGTTCCAAAATTTCGTTAATAAAATGAGAATCGAACTAACCATAGTGCTTGTAATAATAAGGAGGACAGATGCAAAATGTACAAGATTAATATGATTTTTTCCCCTAAATTTCAAATTAATTCTGGAATGTATGGTTTAAATAAATTTTAAAAAGATAACTTTCTGATGAATGATGAAAGCCGCAGAAATACATTAATATTTTTAGGCTTATTTTAGATAAATTTCTGTATGAGTGGTAATATTTACATGATTCAATTTTAGTAAAGTATAATGAATTTATTTTGAAATACTCAGTCTCGCATTGAAGTATAGTTTATTATCAGGATAAAAAAGGAAAATTCTCAATTAGGAAATTCAAACAGCTTTCAGTCGCAAATATGAAATTGCAACAGCTGATTATTTCAGGAAGAATATATCACAGCTCATTCCCGAATAATCATGGAGTCACAAAGCTTAAACGGAAATAAAAAAATTTTCATTCTTTAATTCTCATCTTTACAAACTTTATCGTTTCTGTATCATTTATAAGCACATTAAATTCACAACAAAGGAAATGCTTTGTTTCAACTTATTGGGAATTCAAAATAAAAATCCTAAACAGATTCTTATTAGATTTTGAAATGATTGTAATTTAAATATTCCAGTTTTCCAAACATTATATGGAATTGAAACAAAATGTTTCTTTTAAGGTATTGGTAATCATCCTTAGTTTCCATTTTTTGTTTCTGCAATATTTAACTAAGAACAACATTATATTCTGTGTATAGTTATCAACGGCTTAATTGCATTGATATTAATTAGATTTTAAGAAAAATCCCAAGTACTTTCTGTTCCCCATCGCACAAAATCTAATAAAACTGTTATAACGTTACATGGAAAGAAGTGCACTATAAAATTTATTTCATTACTACAATCGTTTCTCAATTACATGAATTTTATTACTCCAATTCAATCTTTGCAATTCATTTTTGACGCTATTTTAAGTAATTAGAAATGTTGTACTCAAACTAATGTATGCAAATTTCCCTATTTCAACCGCTGCAGTCAGAAATGCGACAAGATTAAGTCAAAAAGAAATTGTTTCTTCCTTTTCGGCTCTGATTATGATTTTACGAGATTGGAGAAAATCATCTCCATCCTGAAAACTCCCCGCAATTAAATATCTAAATAGCCAGCAGGCAAGCACTTAGAAGCAAGTCTCTACGCAGTGATCAAACACGATGAAGCCATAATGATAAATCTTCACGAATCTCAATTTTCCCTGCTTTGAGCAAATTTGTTTTCACACCGCAGTTAACCGATCAGAGAAGGAACCACCATTAAAACTCCGTAGTAAATTGGCCATTAAGGATTTACTGGCTGGGAGGCGGAGTCCTCAACATGACAAACCCTTCAAAATAGTATCCCCTCCCAGGCTAGAAGGATCGGAGCTGATACTTAGAAGGTGAGGCGTTATATTGAATTAACTGCAAAGTGCGATATTCCTCGAAAATCATACTTGGGAACTACACTGCATTAGGATTTTAATAACCATAGCGTCATATCTTCTCTGTATTTGCTAAATTACCGCATTCGACTACTGGGAGACCGCGTGTCTTTTCGAGGCTCATTTGAAATTCACAACTCTAGGGTTTCAGCTTTAAACATTACGGTTCCGATAACAGGCAATCATTAAACGTTTTAAAAATTATCTTCATTTTATTCCATTTTGATTGAGTATTGATAGAATATTGATTGAGATTGAGTATTGATGCTTGTTTAAGAACACTCGTGAACAACTTTATAAGTTTGCTTTAGTTGGACCAAACATCGACGTAAGGAACCAAATGCAGGTGTAATCACATAATTAATTGAACAACAAGCTACAGTACTAAACTAGACTTATAGGGGGAAAAATAACAAGAAGTGTGGTTGTCGGTTTAAAAAAATATTGCTTTTTTATTATTTTACAGGTGTGAATAAGGATTACAATTTCAGTTAGCATACGTTGTAATGACAGGATATGTTGTCAAGTATGCACTTTCCTTATTCACTGTCTCGTTTGTTTTGTTTTATTTTATGAAAATACTAACTTTTCCCCCGTCATGAATCTTTATCATGGGCACATAATGGACCATATTATGGTACATTACCATTCTTTTCAGCCTCGAGAAGCCTCTGTAACCACCATCTGTCGGGATTGAGGATTAAACCCAGACCTCCTTATTTCGAGGCTGCACTTTTCCTACTGGACTATCCTAGCGATGTTAGAACCCCAATCTTTGGTTTATCGAATTCCATGTCTCAAACAGTCTTGCATAACTTTTCCCTGACTCATTTTTACAAAGGCCAGTTTCCAATTACCATTTTCTCGTCACGCAATAGCTAGTAAAATATCGCACAGCCCACACTGAAAGAAGTTAAGAAGCAGGAGTATGGTCCGTTATTCGATTGATAAGGCCATCTCTACCAATGAGGGTTGATTCGGAAGTAATTTAATCGTCATTATGCTTATTATCCAGGTTATCGAGGAATAATATACACCGGCAAAAAGATTCGGCAGGTAAGGCTGTACTAAGCGGGAAGGTATAAACTGTCATCTCGATCAGTTTAATAAAAAGCATGACTAATACAAACGGTTTAGTGTAGACCTGCACAACATGCCGCCACATGCGTCCCGCCAGCACTCCTTCCGTGGCCCGTGAAGCCTTTTGTGAAAGATGCATTATATAGTATATCTAAAATATATGGAGTATTTTGTTTTTAGATTTATAATGTTATAAAATATATTAGCAATGAATATTAAAGTTTATTTAATATTTAATAGACATGGCAATTTTTTTTTGTTAGAGGAAATATATTCTTTTTTCTCACCTATTCTATTTCCTTGCTGCCCACAGCAACTTTCCATGAAGTAGTATAGCCGTCATCACATTTCGAGTTGTGCCGTTATAATAGGCAGGATGTGAGTGTGCGGATCTAAATTGATAGGAGAACCACCCAGCCTAAAGGTGACAACCGATTTATGCCTACGACGCTTTACGGCGGCAATGAGTGAGGCTTGGCTCCATGTGAACAACATGGGCCATAAAAATAGGAACAACAACAGCAATAAATCGGAGGGCAAAGATTAAGAAGCAAGTGCATGGGGGATTGAGAATTTTTCCAGACAAGAATAGGCGTCCAAAATAATTAGAATGCAAGACACATTTAAGATGCAGCCAATGCGAGTAAAAAACATAAAACATGAACCATCCTATGAACAAGGTGGCTCCTTCCCCAGCCTAATTAAGAGGTGGAGTGAGCGAATCGGAAGCCAAGAAGGCAAGATCCAATCACAAAAAAGAAAAGACATATATATATACATGGTGTGAAGCATTTTAGAGAGAGCCCCCGTTATTAAAAAAAAAATGACAAGAAACTAAGCTGCCACAGGGCCGACAGGAGATCCCCGTATTACAAAAAGAACGACAGAAACTAAGATGCTACAGGGCCGATGAGAATTCAAATCAACGACGGAATGCCCAGCGTGAGCTCCTTACGAAGAAAGAAACAGTGACGTCGTGAAATTACTTGCTTAGCGAAGATCCGCAAAATACGACAAAGTGCAGTATAAAAAGATGAGCCGAAGCAACTACTACTACTAGGCCGCTACCTGAAGGTGTACGCATCCTCTTATAGTGGTTTAAACGCGCCGACGACCGCCGCCAGCCCGTGCTGACTGACCCGCGGAACAAGTGTGGAACCATCGCAAATCAACGCACGAGAACTACCGGGAGTGATCATCGATCAATGAACTTTTTTTAGTGTCGAGATAGAACTCTTTTGACGAACTTAGTGCTCAGGGTCCTCCAAACATTACACGAACTGTGGTATCCAAGTGGTGGAAACGAGTGCATCCGATAGCGACAGCGGCCCCATGGGAGAGCATATTTGCTAATATAATTTCTTTCACATCCCTGTTTATTACATACTTGCCTCTTGACCAAGGGTCGGCATTGCTTAGTATATGCTAATAATACGCATTATAAATTGCAATTGAGTATATGAATCAATAAGGTGTTTGACTATGAATTCTATCAGATGCTAATGTGTGTACATGTAAATATTTGTATATGTAAATAAACTGTATATATGTATAACTAACGAGTATTCTTTGAGAATTGTTCCCATTTTTCTTAGCGGTATATTGAAGATATTTGGTCGCAACGCGACATATAGGATCATAGTCTAATAATCCCAGTTTGGGTTGTTACAGCCGTACTGGTAAAGTGTGATTAAGACGGTAGTAGGTGGAGTGGAAAATTTTGAGTCAATGTTTAGTTACATTTGTAGTGTGGCCTTGATTAGGAATGCTGTATAATTCAGTTGCTAGTTGAGATATTTTGTTTGCCATTCCTTTGTAAGTACTCTTTAATGATGTAGTAATACCCCCGTATGTTATTTGAGTTAAAGTTTAATTTCTGGCTTCATAAAACTTGGCAACCAGGTAATCACTCAGCAATATTATAAGATTTCTCTGAAATTTTTATATACTTAATCATTTTAGTCTATATACCCTTTCTTTGTCTACTATTCTGATTTTAGGTGGGTTTTATTCAATAAATGGTGTATCTTTTAAATCCGGCATTAGTTTACCAAGTTTCTCTTTGTTGTAAGTTTTATTATTTATCATTGAACCTATCACCCTATCATAGGTTTTTACTCACTTAAACTTTCATTGAAATGTTCTACAGTTTTACGAAAAGTATATGACACTGTTGTTCTTTTCAGTTATTCAGAGATAATTTAATTATATTTACTTGGGAAAAAGCCACCAAAACTTTTAAAAACTGCTCCTAGACAGATTTTTCTATATTAATGAGTACGGAACCTATGTAGAGCAAGCACTTTCATCATACTTCACAAAATATCAGTCAAAATGCCAATTTAAAACAAAATTTATCGTATTATGGCTAATATTAAGAAGCTCGAAAATAGAGTCCAATATATATAAAATTATTCTTGTTAATTTTTTCCAATTAATTTTTTCTTATTGGTGATATCTGTTCTTTTTCAGATATTACTTGTCCCCCCAAACAAATCCATTCCGAAGTGTGGTAGTAAATTTTTCAAAACACTACCCCCCCTCCAAAATGTGTAGAGGACCGCAAACGAACTGCCGGTAAAATAACTGAGTTACAGATTTGTATTCACAGAAATTGCCCACCAGAAATTTTTGACGAAAAACGCTGGTTTCTCACGTTTCCCCGCTGGCATTAAGCAATGGCTGTAGCTCTTTTTGAAGAAAAATTTTATTAAATACGAATAAGACCGTTACAAGCCTGAAAAGGGTACAAGCCTGATCGAAACAAACAAACCAAAAGCAAAGGCTAATCTTTTCGCAAACTATCAATATAGAACGGGAAATCCGTTAATGCACACTACTAAATCAGATCGAAGTGCAGCCGCTTTCTTGCAGACAGTAGGGCCCCCTATCTGTGATTTAAAATGTGTAATTAAACTGACCTTACCAGAAGTAATGGTCAGTGAGAGATGTTATATATTTGCAGTGTCCACACCACTTATATGGTGTTACTCCAATAAGTGTAAATCCATATTATTCTTCCATTTAAAACAAAATTTATCGTATTATGGCTAATATAAGAAGCTCGAAAAATAGAGTCCAATATATATAAAATTATTCGTTGTATATTTTTCAAAAGAATGCATCGAGGAAATTTTTTCTTAAATATTATATAGTTGTGAAGGTTAAATTACAGTGGCTCCCAAAAGTTGTTCGTACACTTACGATTTCAATGAAATAGCGGTCTATCCATTGATTAAAATGAATATTTCAGAATGGGTATTTAATAATAAAAATCTATAATCTATTCTTAACAAAAACTACATGAAATATTTTGAAAACATAGTAAAATTTTATTTTTAAGAAACCAATAATCCAAAGTAACAAAAGTTTTCTGACAAAATTCATCGTACACTTGTAAAAAATCTCTACATATTAGTAATATTTCTATTTTTTCGTTAAATTAATATTTAGTAGGATATCCTTTAGCATCCACAACAGCTTTTAAATGTCTGGGAATAGATGGCTTTAGATCTGTAATATTTGCATCATGTTCATCCCTTCTCTCCATCCTAATGTTTTTTAGTTCACTTTTCGTATAGTGAATGTCGTGTTTTCGTACTCGAACCTCCAGTTCTCTCCAAATATATCTATTGGGTTTAAATCTGGCAACTGAGTGTGGTTTTTCAAACTTGTGGACAATTATAGATACACCAGATGCGAACGTTGAGAGCCGTGTGCTTAGGATCGTTATGTTGATAAAAAACAAAGTTGTTTCCAATACCCAAATTTTGAGCTGACAATTTTAAATTGTCTCTTAAAATATTTATAAAAACAGCATGATTCATTATGCCATCAATAAACACCGAATTTCCTAGTCCTGATGCTGACATGTACCCACACACAAGGATACCTCCACTGGCATGCTTAACTGTTCCTACTAAGTTCTTGGGATTAAGTTCATTTTTTTTCTTCTCCATACAATTTATCGCTCATCAGCACCAAAAAGTTTCATCGGCAAATAAGACATTATTCCAATAGGATTGGGACTTATTTCTCATTGATAGTGCGAAGTGAAGCCTAAACTTTCTGTTTTTCTCAATCACAAAAATTTTCTATCGGCAGAACGCCCATGTAATCCAGCTGTTCCGAGAAACTCGTCAAAAACATTTCAGGTGGAAATTGAAGTAGAAAATGTTTCATTGAATTCTGCAGAATTTTTTACAGCACTCAAACGTGGATTTTTCACAAATTTTCTAATTATACATCTCTGATCACGTTTTGAAACTTTGCCGGACGGCCTTTCTTACCTTGTTTCGATCCAATTTCTTCTTTAAAGCGTTTTTTCACATACTGCACCTAGTCCAGTCAAATTAGCTCAAAATGGCGGCGAATTCATGCATTAAAAAAAAGGGTTGAGATTTTTTCAGAATAGTGTAGGGGTTGGTTCCCTGAACAGTGCCTAATAAAGTGCCCTCGATTTCGGGCGCCGCGGGGTCCCAAAAGTCAATTTTTTCAGTTTTTGGTGTTTATCTCGAAAACGGTACTTTGCACAGAAAATTGTCAAATGCAAAAATTAAAGCTGATAAAATTCCCTTCCAAAATGGTATAGCTATGATTGTATCTAAGTGTTACCGTTTTCGAGATATGAGACGTTGAATATGAAAATCTTTTTTAAAAAGTGGTAGCGGTTCAGGTCTCGTCAGACTTCCTCTTCTAACTCTTTCCCCTTCCATTTCTCAGAAAACTCGTGATAGAAAAAGTTGTAAGCGAAAAATTTCCTTCAAAAATGTATATATTATGCTAATTTATCTTCACCCGGTAAATAGAGCGTTTTGAAGTTTAGGGGTACTTTTCAACATTTTGCTAGTAAAATGCTCGTCACTCAAGTTTCGTTTCCAAGGTCTGTAACTCTCTTAATCACTTTGTATGCTGTTTAATTAGATACGTATAATATTCATAACCCGTATAAATAATAAATTATGTATACCTGTACGTATAAATTATATCTCATAAACAGAAGAACACTTGTAGTACAAAGGAGGAAGTAAGAAAACAAACCAAAATATATAAAAGTGTCACTTTAGCTCAGATCACTTTGGAAAATTTAGATATCACACCATATGAAAAAGAAGAAGTAGTTCAGTTACTTCAGACCTCAGTAGAAATTACTCCACAACACATTTCCCCAAATACCTCCCTTGTCAGCATTCAGTGGATATTGAGCAAACGAATTGTCACGTCTCAAAGGTAATGGGCCAACAGCAGCTTTGTGGGTCCAGCACTTTGAAATGGTGGTGTTGATGAAAAAATTCATTCCAGCGCAGCGCAACTGGGAAGATCATATGACATGCGCCCAGATGATGATACCTTACTTCCATGCCAGCGGCATTTTCATTATGCAAAGTGTACTCACCTATATGTACAGACATGCTGGGACAAACAACTCGCCACCTTCAACTTAAACAGGATTTTATAGATCGTGGATACTTCACTGTAAACATAACTGGAACACAAATGGCTGGTGTGTGGTCTGACATGGCAAATGAGGTGACACTCATGTGTGACATGAAGAGTGAAGGAGAATTAACAGAATTGGGAGGATTAATTAACAACAGGAGAATTAACAACAGGATAATTAATTAAATTGGGCGAGGCTTTAGTGATTCGGTGTTAGCGAAGTGGGTTTTGGGAGCACGCACAGCTACAGCAATATGTAGTTCACTTGAGATGTTTTGTGGCGTCCATACTGCAAGCGGAGAACAACATGTTGAGTTTCGAGCATCACGCATAACCAAAGATGATCTAGACAGAAGGAAGCTTGCTCAATGGTTGGCTGATCATCTGCCTTTTGCTGAACGTAATTGTTTCATGTCACTTTCAACGGGAGTAAATTGGAACAAGTAACGTAAACTGCTACCAGGCCTTGGAATAAAAAGTCAGCACTGTATGGTGCTTTCCCAAATGTAATCAACTGATCAATGTGAAGAACAGTTTCACGGTAATCGATGGCGGCTTCTTGCTTCATAGAGTGAAGGGGAACACCAACACCACCTTCGCCTCTATCTGCGATCAGTATGTATCGTACATATTCAACCATTACAGCAGCAGTTCAGCTGTGGTTTTTGATGGTTATGAAGACACGAACTCCACGGAAAGAGACGAACAACATCGGAGAGCATCAAGTAAAACATCAGTGGATATTGACTTCAAAAAGAACATGGTGGCTACTGTTCATCAGGAAAACTTCCTTTCCAATGAAAAGAGCAAAACCAAGCTCATTACTATGTTAGTTCAAGCCTTGGGTACAAGAAGTATACAATACAGTCTATTATAGCCAAAGGAGATGCTGACTGCAGTATTGTCAGAGGTGGGGGGCAAAAACACCTCTCATTCAACTATGTGATAGTAGGTGAAGACGACCTGATCGTCTTACTTGTGGAACTCACCGCATGAGATACGAATGTGTTTTCTGAAGGCCAGACGGGCAAAACAGAAAACCAGGCTCTCTCTTCACAACATCTTCAGGTCTTATATTCAGCCAGTACATTTTCTTCATCCATAGTTTCTCAGGATGTGACACTCCGCCAGCGATTTATGGTAAAAGCAAAGCAGCATAGTAACAATGTTTCCAGCGGTATGCCAATGAAACAACAAACGTCGCCACAGTTTTTATGACTCCAAATCTTCACCAGGAGACATTGCTGGAGCTGAAGAACGAATGTTTCCTGCTCATGTTCCAGGCCCCCGCCAAATGAACATGATCTCAATCACCACAGGTACCTTTCCTTTGTTTCTTTGCGCGTACTGACCCCATTAAGTAAATTTAATAATTTATATAATTCATTAATATTAATAATACGTTGTACACTATCTGTCCAAAAGTATCCGGACACCCCCCTAAAGAAAATGGATCTAGCAGGTGAAGTACATTTGTATGCGTACGAAGCTATAAAGTATGGTAGTTTACAGTGGGGGTCCGGACCATTTACTGTAGTTACCACTACTCCTCCTGAAACTCCTGAACTATGGTTTTGGTTTGTCGGTCTATTTATGCGTTCGTGAGACGATGAGTAAGTCAAAAGAGCTAGTGACTTTGATCGTGGCATTATAGTAGGATGCCACCTTTGTGGGAAATCAGTTAAATTTCGGACTTCTACAGAAGTTAAAATGATAGTGAAGACTTGACTTGTTTGAAAACTTTTCCGAAGTATCAGATTGACGGCTTTTAATATATAGGAAAGCAGTTGATGAAATAAATTATATATAATCTATTTAATGTAAGTACTTGTTGTTTGAACCTAATTTTGGTAACCATTTTTGATTATATGAACAACTTTTATACATTTTTGTTTGTTTTCTTACTTCCTCCTCTTGTACTCATGTGTTCTTCTGTGAATATGAGATATACAGTATCCGTACAGGTATACATAATTTATTCTTATACGAGTTATAAATACTATACGCATCTAATTAAACAGCATACAAAGTGATTAAGAGAGTTACATACCTTGGAAACGAAACTTGAGTGAGGAGCATTTTACTAGCAAAATGTTGAAAAGTACATTCTAAACTTCAAAACGCTCTAACTATTACCGGGTGAAGCTAAATTAGCATAAATCTATACATTTTTGAAGAAAAATTTTCACTCTACAACCTTTTTCTATCACGAGTTTTCTGAGAAATGGAAGGGGAAAGTAGTTAGAAGAGGAAGTGTTTGACGAGATATTTGAACCGCTACCCTTTTTTTGAAAATTTTTTATATTCAACGGCTCATATCTCGAAAACGGTAACACTTAGATACAAATATTGATATACCATTTGAAAGGGAATTTTATCAGCTTTAATTTTTGCATTTGACAATTTTCTGTGCGACGCACCGTTTGCGAGATAAACACCAAAAACTGAAAAAATTGACCTTTGGGACCCCCCCGCGGCGCCCGAAATCGAGGGGACTTTGTTGGGCGTTGTTAAGGGGGCCAACCCCTACACATTCCTGAAAAAATCTCAACCCCTTTATTTAGTGCGAAATGAAAACCTAATTTGACTGGACTAACAGTAGAATGGGATAAATTAAGTAATTTAGCAATATTCCGAACTGATTTACCACTACTATGATGAAAAATAATCAATTTTCGAATGCTGTTTGTTGTTTCTTTACGACTACGAGCCATTTTAAAAATAATAATAGAATATTACGGAGTAGGCAAGCAAAAATTAAAGCCAAGCGATATTTTAAATGCCACCACAATTCAAAAATAAACATAAAAGCGGCAGACGATAATTGAGTTATGAATTTATCCGAAAATATTTCAGTGTACGAGACTTTTATGAGATAAGTTTTTGTTACTTTTTTGATTACTGGTTCTTAAAAATAAGTTTTACTATGTTTTCAAAATATTTCATGTAGTTTTGTTAAGAATAGATTATAGATCTTATTATTAATACCCATTCTGAAATATTTATTTTAATTAATTGGATAGACCCAGATTTCATTGAAATTCGTAGTGTACGAACACTTTTGGAGTCACTGTACGTTATTCTAACTTCCCTTATTTTATTTTACCTAATCTATATATATAAAACAGTTCCGTAACTGACTCACTGACATCAACGCACAGACCAAACCGCTGACCTAAAGGGCTGAAATTTTGCATGGCGATTCTTCTTATGGTGTAGGGGTGCACTAAGATTTTTGAAAAAATCTTCTTAGATTTTTTAAATTAAATTTTAAGCTGTTTTGTAACTATTTTAAGTTTGCATTTAAAATAATAATTGAGGGTTATAAAATTTATATCACGAGAAAGATCATAAAAATTCCTTCAAAATGAATCTTTTTTTCGAACCTTTACGGTTAATTTTCTGATTTTTGGTCAATTTTTAAAATTAATTTTTAGAATTTAATTTATTAAATGCTGATCACGTGATTTATTTTCTGGTACCTTAAATAAATTTATCGTCACGTGCATAACAACTAAATAGACAAAATATTTTTTTTCTTTCTAATGCAGCAGACGATTGGATATTATCCAAAAAAATAAATATCCCTTACGATTTATATACCGGGTGGCCATAATTAAACTGACAGTGCTCACAGTGTTCTGTAGCGCGATCTATTTGCGAGAATGACGCCACATTTTGTAGGAAGATTAAACAAGACGGGGGACGAAGGATTCCGCGAAAAAATAAATTAGTTCCAAAAGTCACCGCTAGGGGAATATTTGTTGCTGTGTAATAGAAAATAGAATGTTAACAAATGCAAATCAATACGGAAATTACCTTTTATTTTGCATTCAAACGAGGTTCAATGTAGCTGCCGTTGTTGTGGACCACATATTGCATTCTGTGCACAGTATGCACAACAGCAGAATGTAACATGTCTGCAGGAATCTCCCGTACAGTCCGTGATATGTTATCCTTCAACGTAGCCAGGTCCTGGACCACTCCTTGATAGACCTTGGACTTAAGGTAACCCCATAGCCAGAAGTCGCATGGGGTAAGATCAGGCGACCGAGGTGGCCATGCAGTTGAAAAGTAGCGGCTAATGACTCTTTCTATTGTGAATTTCTGTCGTAGCAGCTGTTGCACCCGTACAGAAACGTATGGAGGGGTTCCATCTTGCATGAAAATGATTTCCCCCAGGCATTGTCTTTGCTGAAGTGCCGGAATGACAAAGCTGTTCAACACGTGGCGATATTTCTCTCCGGTAACAGAACAGGTTTCCGGTCCTGTCGGGGTAATGTTCTCATAGAAGAATGGACCTACGATAAATTCCGCTGTGAACCCACACCAAACAGTTACCTTTGGTGAATGTAAGGGAATTTCTGTGACTGCATGTGGTGATTTGTCATCCCAAATTCGGCAGTTCTGGGTATTCACAGTTCCATGCAGGTAAAATTGGGCCTCGTCTCCCCATAAGATTTTCCACGGCCAAGCATCATCCACCTCCATTCTGGCAAGAAAGGTGAGAGCAAAAGTCAATCGCTTATCATGGTCGGGGTACAGTAACTCCTGTACACGGCTGATCTTGTACGGATAGAAGTTGATAATCTTTCGTAAGATTTTCCATACCGTACTGTAAGGCAACTCCATATTCCGAGCTAATCCACGAGCGCTAGAGGTGGCAGCAATATTGTCTGGTCCTATGTCGACAATCGCTGTGGCAACTGCTTCGATTGTATCCTGTGGTACAGGTTTTCGTCCTCTGCCTGCCTGAACCTTCAGAGAACCCGTTTTCTCAAACGTCGCAACCATTGCTTTTAGCCCATTAACTGACACAGGACCGTTACCTTTACGCATTTTTTTGTGCGTTCTAAAAGCACGAAGAGCGGCTAACGCGTTGCACTGGTTGAGGTAAAAGAATTTGACCAGTAACGCACGCTCGACTAAAGAAGGAGACATTGCACATAAACTTTCAATCCGATTCATTCGAAACGTAACACATTGCCTTTTAAAACCCAAGCAGCTGGCACTGTGCCAATGGATGTAACGTGAAATTTGAATAAAGAACTTCTTCTTCTGCTCAGCGTGCGTGATATTGCAGATCACGAGACTTTATCGGTGTTTATGTAGATTTTACGCTTTTTTAAAAGTGTTGCCATATTGCACTTGAACTAAATAAGAAAATGTGCATAATAAAAGGTAATTTTATTCCGTATTAATTTGCATTTGTTAACACTATTTTCTATTACAAAGCGCCTAATATTCCCCTAGCGGTGACTTTTGAAACTAATTTATTTTTTCGCGGAATCCTTCGTCCCCCGTCTTGTTTAACCTTCCTACAAAATGTGGCGTCATTTTCGCAAATAGATCGTGCTACAGAACACTGTGAGCACTGTCAGTTCAATTTTGGCCACCCGGTATATATATATATAGATATATATATATTACATCAATTGTATACATTGATCGTCGCTTTTATTATAAATATATATATAGATATTTTTTTTGGCATTAATTGCATACATTAACCGTTGTATTTAATTTGAATGTACCCCGTAGCGAAGCACTGGTTTTCGGCTAGTAGGTAATAAACCTATGAGGGAAATGAAAATGAGGGAAGTTAGAAATAGAACTTGTGAGGGTTTTATTAACCTTTTATTAAGAACCTACGAGGGTTTTATTAACGATTTAGAGACAGTATGATTGCTTTCTGTTTTCCCTATTGTGGGGTGACAGATTTGTAAAGTAATTAAAAACAAATTGAATCCGCACTATCACTATTGAAAAATTCTTATTTTTTTCTCTGATATTAGATTTTATTTCGGATTAATTTCATTATCAATAACAATTTTCTATTATACCTAATCTACAATATAGCCCTTTTTAAAGAAACAAAAACTGTTCTTTCTCGATTGTTGTAAATCAGTTGGAGTACAGATTGTTTTTTCTCAAATTTTCACAATCACAGCTGAAAGAATGTATTCATTCACTAGCCTATTAATGAACATGACATTACGGTTTTGCGGAACATGACAATCAGATTTTAACTAGATTTGTTTTTCTGATCTTGGTGGTCTTGGCATTTAATGAAATATTATGGCTTCCGACCTGAATCTCTTAAAAGTAATCACTTACTATACACATTCAAAATTTTTGGATTTTCAGTTGCAGCCAATTTATAATTTCGACATTTCTAGTAAAGCTATTAATTATTTCCATGTATTTTAAATTGATACAAATGAGTTTAAATTCTGTCCCGATACTTTACAGCAAACAATGAACGAATAACATTCAACAATGATAATTTTAAGTATTCTCCTCTAATTGACTTCATATTAGTTTTATAATAGATCCTCCACAATAAATTCCTATTTAATAGACAAAGAAATAATACTACGTAATTATCGCTGTTTTATGGGAAAAGTTTTATCTTTATTTAATGATTAAATATATGTTAATTTTATTTTAAATATAAATATTTAGTTGCTTTATAAAAAGGTTTATAATTTAAAGAGAAAAATAATTTTTAAATATTCCTTTTTCAAGTCTTTAAATAAAGCAGCATAGGAATACTCTTGTGAAGTCAAAGTTAAATCATATTTTTATGACGGCATTTTTAAAAACTAAATTTTAGAAAAAAAAAATCTTTCCTATTAATGTAGAAAATGTGTTCAAATTGTAAATTCTAACAATATTGATAGATTCAGATGAATCTCGGTCTAAAAATTTTTAATGAAATTTAAAATTCATTATCAAGGAAAATTACAGTACGCTATTAGATTATATGAGAGAGAGAGATAAAATTTAAACTTAATCTTATTTGTGTTTTTGCGTTTAATTAATGAACATTAATACTTATTTTAAAAATCATTACCGTTTTATTGGGATTTTTAAACAGTTATTTCTTTTTCAAGCTGTATAATTTAACTTTTTGTATTTCCTGACCACCCGTTTTTCTCTTAGTTATTTTCTTTTCAATCATTCAATGTTTTTTTTCCATACAAGTGGAAAAAAAAATCTCCCACGGAAAATATATTAAAATTTTCGTGAGAAGAAATGAAAACTACACTGAAATATACCTTTTTTTCTATCAATTGTTCTATGATCAGACTGGATATCAGCGCAATGACAAAAAAAATTTTGAGGAACGTGACAAATTTCGTGAAACAAATTCTCTGCGAAATAGAAAAAATCCCCACACAGGTTTTTGCTACTTATGCTCCCTGGCCGAAGTATCTAGGCTAGGTTCAAAGAGGCTTACGGGCTGAGAGGGGCGGCTCTGATACACAGTGGCACCACAAAGGACCAGAGTCAGACTTTATCCAGGTGCCACCTCCATTTTGACAGAGCATCCCCAGGGGCAACATCTGGTGAAATCGTACCTTCTCCCATCGTCTCACCTCAAAGAAGGACTTTCCGACCTAATTATTTAACTGTCTATATCTGGACTAGACATTAAGGTATTTAATGGCGTCGTCGAGATTCAAACCCTCGATGCCGAAAGCCGACGCACTACCACTGGGCTACGTTGGGTCCACCATACATGTGAATGATGATAGAAGAAAAATCCCCTTAAACGAATTACTACAAAACATTTCTAAAATGTCATAGGAGATTTCAGGGTCAAACCGGCTTTCTTTATAAGGTGCCGACGAACAGATAGCTCACTGTCACCAAAGGTACTTTAGAAAAATAACATTTTATTTATAGCTCTTTTGAGTAAGTCCTTAGTGATGTCTTATTTCAGATCATACGCTATTAAAAGACCAAAATAGAATGCAGTTAAATGTGTAGAAATTGACTATGGAAAGATGGATACACAGAATAAATCATAGTTTCTATAGCCAATAAAAAAATATAGCAACTAGGAAGGAAACAAGCATAGACAAAAATTGAAGCTCGCGGACAAGAAAAGAACAGCAGATTTAGATACAAAGAATTTCTATAATGAAACACATTTTATACAAGAAAGTATTTCATACAAACATATCAAACGTTTACACATCTTTAATTGTATTTTATGTAATTTCTCATTAAAACATAGTGTTTGGGAAAGTTTACTGGCATATTTTATAAGTTTTACCATTGAGGTAAATAAAAAAATTCTTATAAAGTGACTGTGTAGGAAATATTTTAGGGGAGAACTTTTTTAATCATGTGTCTTGAAGGCCGAAGGCTGATAGAAGCAGAAATGAAAGTCAAAAGTTTTTAAATTAAAAACCACTGGAATAAATTATGTTGCTGACTTGGAAGCTTTTCGACTGTGCTTAATTACAAACAACGCGTATATTCACATGTCAAAATTTAAGTACGAAGTGTTCACTGCATATAATCTTCCGAGAACTTTGTTTAGGGTTTGTACCGAAATTTAATGACAACTGTTTGTTCAAAAATACCCACTGAAATGACTTTTAATTGCGGCTTTTCGGAAGCTTTTGTTTAAAGTCAATAGTCGTTGCAGGGCTGTACCCTGGCATCTGTTATTTATCGATAAATAGTTAAAAGCGGTTTAACCGAAAAGTTGTGGCAAAATGTAACAGGGAAATTTGACACTGGGCGGTGCATTTTAAGAGACGAATAAAATTTCCTGCAGATGCGAGAGAGTTAAAAGAAAATGGTCCATTAAAAATGCATTTATCCAGGACGGCAATTTAAGTATGGAAATGGCAACAATTTTTGTTATTCGAAAGAGACTTATACTTTAAGAGAGTGAATTAAGGTTAAAGAGAAATGCCTGTGCCGAAAATTCTTCCAATTTTAGAATTTTATTGGCATATGGATGTTTCAGAGATTAAAAACTAGAGCGAGTTAGGTATATTTTGATCCAATAATTTCTTGACACGTTGAAATTGGAAAAGTTCAGCTTTGAAGTTAAATTAAACAGATATTTGTTGAGTCAAAATTTCTCGGTAATATTTATATGAAATCAATTGAAAAGTTAGCTTTACCATCCAATTTTCAAACGTTTACGGAATAAAACTTTTACTCTTAAAATATTGGAGTAGAATTCTAACCTTTCAATAAAATGAATTAAGCTGTTATACACATTTATAAAAATATTTGCTTCAAATTTGGGAAATAAAATAAATTAAAAAAGTAATTTAAAAGGGTGTTGCATTGAGGAAGATAATATATTTATCATGGGAGAGCCGTAAAAAGAGAAAGTATTCGAATTATTCAACCTAAATATGGTGGAGGAATGAAGCTATTTTATGCATTATCATAAAAATAATTCAGCAACATTCTTGGTAGTAAAAAAAATTTCATTTTTTAAGTATATACATATGCGTAGAGTGAGGCCCCTACTTTGCAAAAAATAAGTTGACGCACTAGAAAACGATGGACCAGGTCCATGAGGCTCTATCGTAGGAGCAAATGGGAAGCAGCAGTATTCGGATCTTCAGCAAACATGCTAACAGTCCGCAGAACCGGGACAAGCGAAATGAAATTAAGATCGAGTGTTTGAAGTGAGCGAAAATCTTCTAGTTAGTTAGATTGATGTAATGATCCACCGTTTGAAGGTTGGCCAAACCTAATAATGCTCGTCATTGTAAATAGCAAATAAATGTTATGTAAAAGTGGCCTAGTGCAATGATTCTTGCACAACCTTCTCGAAGCGCATACTTCTTGTATGGAACAGCAAGGCCAGACCAGGGCTTTTGGCAAGAGAAATTCAGCTCATTTCCATCCCTCCACCATGCTACACCTTGCTGAGTATCCCTTAATTCGAAATTATTGGTCCGTGGCTGACGAGAGCATTGGACAAGTCAATTTTTTGTATTACGTTTTAGTCTCATAATACAAGAGATATTAATATGTGATTAGGTTCAAATACTTTGGATCGAAATATAGATGCTATGTACGAAAATAGACGCAATATTTTTCCTGAAGTTTCCCGCCATAGAGAGAATGCTAGTAAGTAAAATTTAAGCAAGTTTTGGAAATTAGAAACTTTGCTTTTACACAAAACAGAAATTGATATATTTGCACATCGATTAGATGTCCTAACATTCTTTAATGTTAATAACTTTTGCATGTGTTATTAAATAAAAAATCATTTAAATGGTTTCAATAGTTATTTAACGTGTAATGGTGAGAGTTTATTATTCAAATACAGTGATTTCAGCTTATAAGAATCACGTTTGCTATTACTGATTTTGATTCTTATAAGCGGTTGATTCTTATAGCCGAAATTTAGGTTTTTGGACAGGCACACACACACACCTATATATACATATATTAGATAATTTACCATAAAATACTCTTTAATTTACGTTAATTATCCTTTATTAAAATTATTCTTTATAATTTTAAAAAATACAACTTAATTTCTAGACCTATAAATAGATACACATGATTATAGTAAGAGAAGAAAAAAATCCAATATTTGTTACCACATACCTTCTTAACAGTTTTAACATTTCAGCTACAGGAAGGGAGCAAGAAAAAGTTTTCTATGGTACTTTGAGGTAATGATGTTTTCGGGAGGCTGTTTATACCTCTTTCAATACTAATAGTTTCAGACGAAGATTCACCTTCTAGCTTACGTTTCACGGTTTGATAACGTGCTGAATCTACTAATGTCACGTTTACCTAAGTGATAGTGGACGTGGACACTTCGCCGAAGATTTGTGTGTTTTAGGGTCCAGGAAGCCGCAACCAGGATGTGGGAGGTGGAAAAAAAAAGAGTCCCTATTTTTGTTTGTTAGTGGAGAAAAGTGAAATAGGACCCCATCGGGTAAAGATGCCCCTGGGTCAAGCTAATAGGACAGTGTTGTGCTAAAGAGTTTAAGGGGAAACTATTATGTTATGTCTAACAAAGAAAGGGAGGAATTTTACGACTATATTCCATCCCATCTTATCAATCTTTCTTAAAAAAAAAAAAAAAAGAACTTCATGCCTTTTGAGGGTTTAAGTGGCTTTTTTGGAAAAATGAAAGGAAAGCGAAGAGTGTAAACTGATTCTTAAAACCGGTGGATTGATTCTTTAACCTTTAGCCTACGGGGCCCATTTTTCCGATTCCCTCTTTAGAACGCGAAATTTCAAACTTCTTTGTAAGAACGGCCATATATATATATATATATACATATATATTCATTCTTGCGCCCGTATTCTTGGGATACATGCCATCCCACCCCGTAAGGAAAAGGTTAAAACGAAAATTTTAACATGGAAATAATACATTTGTTTTCGTTTTCGTGATATTGATTCTTATAAACGGTTGATTCTTATAACCACTGATCACTATAAGCGGTGGTTACTGTATAAATAATTTTTTTTTGCATTAGCTTTGTAAAATATCCTATATAAAAAAGCACATATGTAGTTTCTTATAAACTAAAACATTAAAATGAGATAAAAATATGAACAATCAATTTCATGAGCACTTCAGTTTCGGGGATTGGCCGATACCTAACAAATAGCACTAGGTGTTTGTTCACCATGAAAATCCGAATACGTGAATTTTATCTTAATACTACGAAACTATAAAGATGTAATACCTTCTTTTGTATGGATGTGTATGCATCTACCCACACATCACCCAAAAACAAGTTGTGAGTATAAGACAAATTCGCAATGTACAAGAATGTAATATTTTTTCTACGCAATTCCCCTTTTTTAATTAAAGAAGTAATTTTAATCTAGTATTTAACTGAAAAAGTCTGAAGTTATTTTCAGAAGAGTCTGAAAATAATTTTAAAACAGAGCTTTAAACTGACTTTAAATCAACAACTCTCAATTCAAAATTATATATACACACACATACATATATAATATAAAGTTGTATTAGTAGTAATTAGGCCCAATACCTAATACATAAGACGAGTGTACAAAAAATTTTGTTTCATTCAATTAGATATCTTTTTACACAAATGCTTCCAAAGAGATATTTTAAGTAATGTCACTGTGGTTCTGCATTGTGAAAACGAATATTAAAAAGGAGAAGAGAGATGAAGTCAAAACCATCGACATTGCAATTGGACCCATGACAACTGAACAAAAATTAAACTGACTGTCACTGCATGCAAACAAATCTGTTGAAACAGATGATGGAATCCCCAGCGGTCAAACATAATGGCAGATACACTATAGCAAGTTTACACTTTTGGGTGCGGAATTTCTAAAATGGTATGAAGCTGAAAGGAAACTTTTTATACGCTTATCTACAATATTAGGCATACTGGCCCCTGATTTACTTCAATTTTTTCCACTGGACTTCAGTTCTCAGGGCATATGCTCGAACTGAGACCACGAATAAATCTTTCCCCTCCACTTTCTGTGTTATCACTTTTCATATTTTTCTTTTAAATTTGTATTAAAAGGTGTGCATTTAAAAAAATAAAACCAGCACAAATACACAGATTACTGCCCGTAATGCTGATACTTTGTATTTTTTCTAGTCTCACCAAACTGAAATGTAAATGCAGAGCTTTTGCTATGAAAGATGTTAAAAATAAGTTAAAACTGAAGTCACTGCTAATAAAATCACGATGAGCTCATTTGGGTGAAATTTCTCTAGAATTTATTTTGGTTTGAGTTTCTTAATTTTTAGTTACAATATTACTTACACACAAAATATTATATATATATATATGTATGTGTGTGTGTGTGTGTGTGTGTGTGCAATACTATAAATCATGCCAATTATTAGGAGTAAAATCATATTCAAACATTTAATCTAAGATCTTCAGCACTTGATGCAGAACATCGTGGAAAGAACAATTTTTTTGAACAGCCTTAGGGTAACTGAGCGGTAATGTAATAATGTAATTCAGAATTAAGATACGATTTTTCATTTTGTTAGAAGAAGAATTGTACCGTGGTATGGAATTAAAAATACTTTGTATTCGATAATTCGTGTCTTGATTTTATCTAGTTTCATTTTATTATTTAGAAGCACCATATCTTAAAACAAATGTCACTGTTTTGCACCTCTTATGATGTGTAAAATTACTGCAAAAAATATAATTCACAGTATTTGTAATTACTTTAGATAATTACAAGCAGTAGATTTTATTTAATTAAAATTATAGTTTAACATATGAAAATGAAAAAAAATTCTTTGAAACTCTTAAAGTTTGTAATTTATAAACTTCAACTGTATTGTACACTTAAATGTTACTGTCAATCAACTTATACCGTAACTAGAAAGCACTTAGCGCTAAGTGTTTTATCTGCCACTTAAAGCATCCAGCAGTTTGCTTCTATTTTCTGCTCAGCTGAGAGCTTCAAATGTTGGATTAGCTTCTAAAAGGAAGCAAAATAGATAAATATTTGATAATGGAATTCTTACATGTTCATTTAACCATCATTTTGTATCATTTTTGTTGTAATAATTTTAAGTATTTCTCAATTACTTCAGTTTAGGGTTTCTTCTTCAGGAAAACAGCCTTTTTCTTTCAAATTAAAGCACAGAGTGTTTCTAAAACTTCTCAATAAGTGTATAATTTTTCTAATTAAAATAAGTTTATTTTTTTTCCGCACTCTCAACTGGTAAATAGCAGTAACACAAAATTTTCTTTCGTTTCCAATTTTAGAATCCATTTTTTTTATCATCTGACAACTGAATCAATATCCGTAATTATTCCCTCAACAATGACTAACATTAAATATACGTCTACAATTATGTGGTCGAACATGCAATTCTGTTTTCCTATTTGATCATATTTGATATTTAAAGACGCTGTTTTCGCATATTTTTAGTGTTTGGAATATGCTGGTAAATCTGTCGAATATCAGTCTTTGATTAATAAGTTAATAAAAGGGCCAAGCTAATTAGTATATTAATAATAAATTAATATTTTATAATATATAATACTTTATTAATAATATATTAATGAATATAATCGGTAGAGTAATCTTCTGTATGAAAACCAACAAATATCTCTTTGCTTATTTAGCTTATTTCCAATCAAACTTATGTAATAAATCTATATAAAAATCATTAAAAAATATATTTTACACAGCCCTAGAGTTTCATGGACTTCCATTTTCCTCTTTGTTTTCCTTCATATAAATTAAATAATTTTGCATGGAATATTCAAACATCTGAAATGGGTAGCAGTATGACTCAGAAGATTCTAATCGAATTAGTTAAATAGGCAAAACATTAAAATCACATTATACATAAATTAATTAATGAGCATTTTCTTTGCCTCTCTTTATTCAGATATAAAATATAATTTCCGAACGAAATTTTTAAATACAGGGGGATTTTTTTTAACTGACACTACTCAGAGCCATCTGTAGCGCGATGTATCAGTCGGAATTCCACCAAAATTGATAAAGGGACAAGGACGACATGGGAAAGAGTTCCCGTGAAAAAAAAAAAAATAGTTCCAATAGTCGCCGATAGGGGAAGATATGGAGCTGTGGTTTTCGGCGCACCCGAGAATTTGCATAAAAGGCAAGTAAAACATCAAAATGCAAATTCACGCGTATGTAGTCAACATCAGAGCCAGTATTTTGGGATATGAAGTGCAGAATCTGTTGCGCCTTCGCTTTTCAGAAGAAAGAGTCATCAATTGCTTTTTTTCCACATGCATGGCCACCTCGCTCCCTGATCTAACCCATGGGACATTTTTCTGTGGGATATTTAACGTCTAGGTGTATTTTGGGGGAGTCTCGAACTTGGCGGCCCTAAAGGACAACATTTCCGGACTTTGATGAACATTCCAGGTGGTTACGCTTGGCTGTGAGAACATAGTGTTCAGGATACAATGTGTCGTCCACCAGGATTGTGGGAGGGAGATATTGAGGGAGGGAGAAGTGAATTTGCAGCATAAAGTGGTGTTGCAGTGGAATTTCTTTGCTTTTCGTTTGTCTACTTGCAACTTTTTCGGTATTCATCCCTTATCTTTATAGAAAGAAATACTGGCGCTGCTATCGACTACATAGTCGTGAATTTGTATTTTGATGTTTTACTTACCTTTTATGCAAATTCTCGGGTGTGCTGACAACAACAGCGCCATATCTTCCCCTATCGGCGACTTTAATTCCTAATGTTTTTTCATGGAAACTCTTTCCCATGTCGTCCTTAGTCCCTCTATCATTTTGAGGAATTCCGACTTATAGATCACGCTGCAGATGGCTCGAGTAGTGTCAGTTTAAAAAAATCACCCTGTATATTTGGCGTAGTAATGGCAGTGTATGGGTTTTATTATTACAGAGAATTATTTCGTAAGCTTATAAAAATAATTTCTGTATACTTTTTTTTAATCATGGGTATGATATTGCATATATGACCTTTGGTATTATAAATACCAACGTCATTCCCTAGCACTTTCCTCTGTATAATTCTTTACTTCTTATTTTTTATTTTATTAATAAAGTAAAATTATTATATTACTAGTGATTTAGAAATCATTTTATATATCAATAAGGCTCTTGCCAATGACCAAATGATTGATAACGTTCCAGAAAACATTTTTTGATGAAAACAAGCTATGTACATGCTAATAGACTACTTAAATATGAACAATTTCAAACAGTAAATGTAGTTAATATACAGTATTTATAATTAAATTACAGTAGGATATAACGTTTAAGTTTAACGTTATAACTGATCTAAATACACAATAATTGTTAAAACCGTACAAAGTTAATCATGAAATTCATCAAGTTGCTTTATTATTATTATTATTAGGTAGCAATGAAACACAGCATACTATTCAATATCTTATTTGAAATAGTTTCTTTCAGAAAAGCAAGGAACACAAAATATTAGTAACATAAATCCTGGGTGAAAAAGAAAAAATCATAGTTATTTCCTTTTACATTGCAGAATTCCTTTTCATGAAAAATGCAGTAAGGATTATCAACAACTATATCACATATTTATCTGCGTCTTACGTGAGAAAAATTATCTATAAAAAGAATATATGTTCCGATACTTTACTAATCGTAGTCTTTACAAAAACTGCTGAGGTATTACAAGAACTAATGAATACGGAGACAGATCAGTTTCTGTCAATACTTATTAAGTTATAATTTAGATCAGAAGGTGTCTCAGCGGACTGCCTAAGTGGTATTAATATGTCACAAGGAATATCCGTTATAAGAAAAAATTCACTCATTCACTTGTAAGAGAAATGCATTTCTTTTGGCCTCCAGTTGTTCAATACATTTAAGAATCGTCTCGAGTGAAATGTGATTAGTATTATAATTCATATGCGGATGATTCGGAAGAAAATTCTAAGTATTGCTTTGATCAAACGAATATGATTTTTTTTCAAGAAAGCGTAGAGATTACCATTGACAGAATACTTAGTATTTTAAAATGATGAGAAGTGTCATTTCTTCATGTGTCACCCAAAGTCACAGATTTGAAAAAACTTAATACAGTCACAGAGGTCTGACGCTTATCTGAACTTTATGAAGAAAGTTTTTTCTAATGCTTTCAGTGACGTAAATAGCTATAGAACATACATATATCCGATTAAACAAGTCATACCGAAATCGATTTATACAGACCGGTACGTAGGAGGTGCCCAGGAAAAAAATCAATCTCAGTTTTAATTTAATATCTCACATATAATTAACATATCTCATAGAAAATAAGGCTTGAAACTATGTTTTATTTATGTTTTAGCCGTGGCCAAATAACTTTTCCCCTTATTTGAGAAACATGTGTCATTTAATTTTATTAGTTTGTCTTCAGGGTTTATCTTAATATTTTTTTAAACAACTTTTTGCAAGTTATTTTACCCGTAAGTTTCTATATATAAAAAAGGCAATTTTCTTTAGAAGCAGATTAGGATAGCAACATAAAAGAAAACAGAAATTACGTTTTAATTTATTTTATGTCCCTTTCGTAATACGCCTGGAAAATTAAGAACCAATTGCCTGGAAGAATGTTGCAAAATCAGTCTCGAGAACCAAAGTTCAAAGAATAAAACTATACGGAACCGAATACACTATGAACTCTAGATACGAGATCATAAGGAAATAGTCTCCTTTCATTACGCCATCTTAGAAAGTGGAAGCTGCTACGAAGTTCAAGTTAAGGGGATGAAATTTTAGACCAAGTTTTTCATTTTGAGGGGAAGATGCATTTATCAGGAAGTTTATATTATAAATTTATCAATTTAAATTTTTTTAAAATCCATTTTAATATTTATCATTTTTAATTAAGTCCTATCACAATGTATTGTACATTATCATTGATATGGCAAATTTTATAATTCTTTTAGCACATGCATACATATCATTCTAAGGAATTTTTTGTCCCTTGAACTTTTTAGTGTAAATGATACAAGAAATTCTTCAAAGAAAAAGGCCTAGTTAAAAAAATCAAAAGACAATTGTGTCCCAATCAAATTGTTTTAAACTTTTCTGTCTAATTCTCTTTATCGAACTCCTGTGCTCAGACGCCTCAATGGCCAGACTCTGTCTCAAACAAATTTTTAGCTCATTGCCCTCCCTTTCTCAATTGGTTTAGTCTTGTATATCTTGTCTTGAAGGGTTGAATTTCATAATCTTATTTTCGCTACTAAATAACGAAACCAGGGAATAGAAGAATGTTACTTACAAAGTGTATTACTTCGTATACCTAGTATGAAACATTGTTATTATTAAGTTATGGCTAATTTTGATATATTTGTTTTTTTGCAAATAATTTTAATACTGCGAATACTGGTTCCTAAAATCTCAATCGTTCTCATCGTGTGAGGAGTGATTTTTTCAGCCCGAATACAATTCTTTGAGTTCAAAGAATTTTCACCATAGTTTGCTATTCATATATAGTGGAAGGTTTAGCGCAAGTAAAACAGTTTATATTTTCTAAGGAATTGGGTGTACTTTAATTTTAATAATTAAAGCAGAAGTAATATTCCTAAACTTCAGAAATCTCTCTGAGGATGTAGCATTAGATTTAAAAATATTTTACATTAGAATTACTTAAAAGTAATTTCCTTTCTAGAAATAATTTAATTGCAACTATAAAAAAATCCAATATATAAAATGTATAACACTGTACTTAATTTTTCAAGTACTGCTAAGATTACCAAGACAACAAATTCCTTATTCGATTCGCAATTCTAGTTTTCCGGAAAGTATACAATCTCTTTCTTTCGTAACAAGTATTTGATTGAGCATTTTTACATGAATAAAATAACTGAAAGAAGGTAATTGACAATCGACTACTTTGAAAATTATTTTCTTCGTACTTAAGTTAAATGTGGATTTCGGATAAATTAGGTAACTATGATCTTGGATTTATCGATTAAGGGATTTTTCTTCATTATTGAAGGAATGGTTAGAATTACGTCTTACACTGGAGTACTAAGGTAATTGAAATTAATATACTTCACTTTTATTATTTTCCTTCTAACAATAAAATTATACTTTGATGATTTCTGTTCGTTATGTGAGAATAGCATTTTGATCTACTTAAAACTTGGTCTTTTTTAGTGGAAAAGCAAAGCTGGTGCTTCAAACGTTACGAAATTAACTTTATTTTTTTACTTTAAGTTATTTTGAAAATAATTCTTTAAGAAGTTCAAACAAGTCGTTTTTATTAGGTAGATATATATAAATTCAGGGACGGAAGTCTAGGGACTCGAAACAACCGAGGTCATTTCCAGCAAAAATCTTTTGAGGAGAGAGATTTAAACGTAGCAACATATCACATCCGTTACATAGCTCGTGCGCAGAAGGAAATTTACTTCGTGCTGAGACCTTTTAAAATCATTTGTCATAGTTCGTTATCATTTTCACAAAATTGAGTGAAAGGCCAATTCTTCGTCGGCATAACTGTTTAACAGTGAACTTCAAGCTCATTCAATTCTGACATCAGTACAAACGAAAGTTATTCAAGATATAAATCCAACATAAACAGTTTTTCAGTTCTAAACGGATTTTGTAACTTTTAAGCGTATCTACAAATTGTTTATTCTATATTATAGGGACATTTTGATAGATAAATCAAATTGAGCTCATTAATTGATAAAGCAGTAAGTACCACAAAGTAGTAATTATATAAATAAATGAAAAAAATATATAAAAAGTAAGTGTTCCTTAAAGTCTTTTTGTATGTAATCATTGTTAAAACTAAAATATTTTTTGGTAGTAATTTTGTTAATTTATTTGTACTTTAAATTTCTTGCCGTTTCACTTCGAATTTCGGGCCTTTTTCAAGTAGTAATAGCTGATAGTCTTCGATGAAATTCAATTAAACAACTTAAGATTCTATGTGAAGTATACTTTATCCTCTATTTTTTGCGAACCCATCTGTTTCTTTGGACTGTATATTTATAAAGCATTTTTGACCATGTAGAACCAGAGGGTGGAAAAGAAAGTTAGCGCTTAATTTAATTAAACTGACTTAGTGCGGCCATAATCTAGTGCAGTGGTGCGCAAAACCCACAGAGGGGTCACACAAAATTTGGAGGGGTCGCAGATAGTTTAAAGTAAATTTATATCATTGAATTATTTAATTAAAAAGTATGCTTTAAATTTTCTTTAACATATTAAGATTTTTAAATATTTTCTTGTATGATGCGATATTATTATATAAAGATATATGATGTGATATTGTTACAAAGGGGTGTCAAACAGTTTTGTAATGCTTACTTACGTTGCTTGCATACACTTCTGCCTTACTGTGTGAGAAGGCTTTTCAAAATTAGTTGCTATAAAAAATGTACAACGATCAAGACTTAACTCGGAAGATGATACAAGAGCACTCTCAAATATTTCAAATGATATTAGACAAATATTATTTGAAGTCAAGGTTCATCCTTCTAATATTTTTTTTCTATTTTAGTTTTATATAAAAAAAATACAATTCATAATTTTTCAATGCTTTAATATGAAGCTCAATTTTGATATCATGCTCTTTTACCTAAATGAAATACAAATGTATATTAGCATTTCAATATGAGATTTTGTTTTCACAGAGGTTTGGCCAAAACAATTGTAAAAGGTAAGCGAGACTGTTTTATAGTTATTATGCCAAAGTATTATATACCCATCAATATACAGTCATTGATTTTTATAATAGTTCGCAAAAAATTGCTTATTACTTTATGTTATTTGTTATTGATTTTGCGGATATTTGAACATTTCTTAATTAAAAAAAATAATTTTTGATACTACCAAAAAATGTTCAAGGTGTCACGTGATATTTTATTTAAAGAAAGTGGGTCACGGTTGAAAAAAGTTCACGTGTCACTGATCTAGTGGATAGAAATTCCCTCAATATTGCAAACAAAAATATTGCTATTCAACTTGAGTATTCAAATAAGGATGGAGGAACAAAATATAGTAATTGCGACTTGATTACACAATAGTCCTCCCACATATTCTCACCACTAAATCTAACGTTAAACACAAAATCTGAAACACCACGAACTAAATTTTACACACGGAACTAAATTACCTTCCTAAACTTTCATCTACTTGATAGGGGGAGGGTCTAAGTGCCGGTGCACAATTGCTGCAAAAGTAATCGGGACGGTGCGTCATTTCAATCTGCGTCTTATCGGCGTTCCAGTGCACACTTTCACGGTGATAGGCGTCAGCGGCAGTCTCTCGTTTGCCACCAGCAGAGATGGATCGTTAGGGGTACGAAAATTTCGCATAAACAATATCGAAATTTCGCAACAAAAAAAATTACGATATATAAAATTTCGCATTTATTCGCATGCATATTATATATATACAGTAACCACCGCTTATAGTGATCAGTGGTTATAAGAATCAACCGTTTATAAGAATCAATATCGCAAAAACAAAAACAAATGTATTATTTCCATGTTAAAATTTCCGCTTTAAAGAATCAATCCACCGGTTATAGAATCACTTTGCAATCTTCGCCTTCCTTTCATTTTTCCAAAAAATGCCACTTGAAACTCTCAAAAGGTACGAAATTCTTCTTAAGTTTTGAAAGAAAGATTTATTAAAACTTTGTGGTGGAAAACAGTCGTAAAACTTACTTCCTTTAGACATAACATAAGAGTTTCTCCTTATCCGCTTTTGCTAAACACTGTCTTATTAGCTTTACCCAGGGGCATCTAAACCCGCCCGGGTCCGATTTCACTTTTCTCCAGACAGACACTTCTTTTTTCCTACCACTTACTTCCTGGTTGCGGATTTCTGGACCCTGAAACACATAAATCTTCCGCGAAGTGTCCACCATCACTTAGGCAAACGGGACAATGGATTCAGCACTTCAAACCGTCAAACGTAAACGGATCCATTTTGCTGAATCAGATGAACCAGATGCTGAATCAAACGTTTCACGGTTTGATTCAGAATCAAACCGTGAAAGATAGCTATAAAGTGAATCTTCGTCTGAGACTGTAATAAGCATACGTCGCTAGTATTCACTTTAGTTTTTTTAACAAAATTGCCAGTTAGTGTTAGAAAACTTTTTGATAGTCAAATTCAAATATGATAAAAACAAGGAAAACTCTTAGTTTTTCTGAAAAACAGAACTTGTTAATTAGATATGATGCTTTTCCAAAGTGTAGTCAAAGAGAAGCTGCCTCTTGTTGCTTGACACATGATTTTATAATCATGTGTTGTTACTTATAGGTCTAGAAATTGAGTTATAGTATTTTGTTTAGAAATTGAGTATTTTTAAAATTATAAAAAATAATTTTAATAAATGATAAATAACGTAAATTAAAGAGTATTTAATGGTAAATTATGTATATATGTGCCTGTGTGTTTATATATATGTACAAGTATATATTTGTGTGTGTGTGTCTGTCCAAAGGGAAGTTTCGGTTATAAGAATCAACCGCTTATAAGGATCAAAAACAGTAATAACAAACGTGATTCTTATAAGCGGAAATCACTGTATATATATATATATATATATATATAAACCGGGTGGCCATAATTAAACTGACAGTGCTCACAGTGTTCTGTAGCGCGATCTATTTGCGAGAATGACGCCACATTTTGTAGGAAGATTAAACAAGACGGGGGACGAAGGATTCCGCGAAAAAATAAATTAGTTCCAAAAGTCACCGCTAGGGGAATATTTGTTGCTGTGTAATAGAAAATAGAGTGTTAACAAATGCAAATCAATACTGAAATTACCTTTTATTTTGCATTCAAATGAGGTTCAATGTGGCTGCCGTTGTTGTGGACCACAGATTGCATTCTGTGCACAGTATGCACAACAGCAGAAAGTAACATGTCTGCAGGAATCTCCCGTACAGTCCGTGATATGTTATCCTTCAACGTAGCCAGGTCCTGGACCACTCCTTGATAGACCTGGGAATTAAGGTAACCCCATAGCCCAGAAGTCGCATGGGGTAAGATAAGGCGACCGAGGTGGCCATGCAGTTGAAACGTAGCGGCTAATGACTCTTTCTGTTATGAATTTCTGTCGTAGCAGCTGTTGCACCCGTACAGCAACGTGTGGAGGGGCTCCATCTTGCATGAAAATGATTTCCCCAAGCATTGTCTTTGGTGAAATGCCGGAATGACAAAGCTGTTCAACATGTGGCAATATTTTTCTCCGGTAACAGAACAGGTTTCCGGTCCTGTCGGGGTAATGTTCTCATAGAAGAATGGACCTACGATAAATTCCGCTGTGAACCCACAACAAACAGTTACCTTTGGTGAATGTAAGGAAATTTCTGTGACTGCATGTGGTGATTTGTCATCCCAAATTCGGCAGTTCTGGGTATTCACAGTTCCATGCAGGTAAAATTGGGCCTCGTCTCCCCATAAGATTTTCCACGGCCAAGCAATCATCCACCTCCATTCTGCAAGAAATGTGAGAGCAAAAGTCAATCGCTTATCATGGTCGGGGTACAGTAACTCCTGTACACGGCGAATCTTGTACGATAGAATTGATAATCTTTCGTAAGATTTTCCATACCGTACTGTAAGGCATACCATATTCCGAGCATAATCCACGAGCGCTAGAGGTGGCAAGCAATATTGTCCGGTCCTCTGTCGGACAATCGCCGTGGCAACTGCTTCGATTGTATCCTGTGGTACAGGTTTTCGTCCTCCTGCGTGACTGAACCTTCAGAGAACCTGTTTTCTCAAATGTCGCAACCATTGCTTTAAGCCCATTAACTGACACAGGACCCGTTACTTTACGCATTTATTTGTGCGTTCTAAAAGCACGAAGAGCGGCTGACGCGTTGCACTGGTTGAGGTAAAAGAATTTGACCAGTAAAGCACGCTCGTCTAAAGAAGGAGACATTGCACATAAACTTTTAATCCGATTGATTCGAAACGTAACACATTGCCTTTTAAAACCCAAGCAGCTGGCACTGTGCCAATGGATGTAACGTGAATTTGAATACAAAGAACTTCTTCTGCTCATCGTACGTGATATTGCAGATCACGAGACTTTATCGGTGTTTATGTAGCCTTTACGCTTTTTTAAAATATTGCACTTGAAACTAAATAAGAAATGTGCATAATAAAGGTAATTTTATCCGTTTTAATTGCATTTGTTAACACTATTTCTATTACACAGCGCCAAATATTCCCCTAGCGGTGACTTTTTGGAACTAATTTATTTTTTCGCGGAATCCGTCCCCCGTCTTGTGTTATTCTTCCTACAAATGTGGCGTCATTCTCGCAAATAGATCGCGCTACAGAACACTGTGAGCCACTGCAGTTTAATTATGGCCACCCGGATATATATATATATATATATATATATTATATATATAATATAGATATATATATATATATATATATATATATATCTATATATATATATATATATAATATATAATATATATATATATATATGTGTGTGTGTAAGTAAGTAAGTAACAAGAAAACACGTCTTTCTAAATTACTTTTAAAGTATATTCTCTTTTAAATAAAGTATAACCCCTTTTTCAAATTGAAACCTGAAAATATTGTGGGTTATATATATTGCCCCTGCAGATCATTAAGCAGGCATTTGAAATATCTGAACCCAATAGCATCCCATATGTCTCTGGTTGGAGTCCGAATACCTCATTAAATTTGTTTATAATAAATAAGTCCTGTTTTCAAATTGTTCCTTTTGGTAAAACGCAGATTAGCGCGTGATCTGGCAGTTAATTAATCCCCAAGAGAACCACGACGTGGACACGGGAACACCACGAGGCTATATTCGACCAATTTAAAATTAAGTAATTCAAGCCCTCTGGTGTCACTATCACCAGCCAGTCATTTACTATTGGCCTGAACAGAAGACTTTTCTCTCTTCGCAACTAACTCTCGTTTCTGTCAGATCTGCTGTCGACGGACGCCAGAAGTCCGTTGGTCACGACGGCTCGTCTTAACTTTGTAACGTAATCAGCTCTCCGCGCCCCGTCCTGTTGCATGGACGCCCGGTAAGTCCAGTGGTCACTGCAGTCAGGGGCGGCTCCAGTCCAGAGTTTAATTTTGTAGGGGGAGGTAACGTCGGCTCTTGGTGTTTTATATATGCAATGCAATACAATACATATTTTATATATATATATATATATATATATATATATATAAAGAAATAAACATCGTCTCATTTTAAATTTAAACCCATTTAGTATTAACCCATTTAGTCTACGATTATAAAATGTTAGGTTATGAAAAAAATACGCCGGGCTTTTTTGGGAAGGGCAATTGCCCCTACAATGCCCCTACAAAATGGTTCGTCATCTCTTCGGATGCACTCGAAACGCGTAGAAGTTGTTTTGATTTTGAGATCATTATTAGATAATTGTTTCCCTCTCCTTTCCCATGGTGCAAGATAGGTTTCGGTTCTACATTTCGCGTAGGATATGGATGCAGATAGAGATGAATAATAATTAATCAAATAATGAATAATTAAAATTTTAGGTTATCCAGAAAAATATTTATCAATGTTATGTAAACGGTTCATAATCTATTTTGAGAAATTACATGTGTTTAAGAAATGTTTTATTATATTGAAATATTAAAGTGCAAACATTGCTAACTTAGTATTCTTCACAATTAACCTAAACCTTGTACTTTTTTACATTGTAAATTGAAAAGGTATATGGTTTTGAATCCTCATGAGTATATTATGTAGTTGAAGGTTAAATAAAGTATGAGAGTAATATGTTTTTCAGCGATTTTCTGGGTACAGTAGAAAATTTCAAAGAACAGTTATCTATAACCAGAAACGGAGTTATTTCAAATTACTGCTAAGCCTCCCATATGCCACGGTTGGTTATTAACCTCCGTTTGCTACAGAGGAAGTGGCCCAATTTCAGAAAGTTCCAAAATAATAAATAATAAATAAATAGAACAAAAGTAATGTTTCATAACTTGTTATAAAGAGATGACTGTTTTAAGATGTAAGAGGTTACATACAGGAGGATTCAAACCAAAGGCTAGTATTAACCCATTCAGGGCAGTGGTCATTTTTGAACCACCTGTTTTCTTTATTTTCTAACATCTAAACTCATTCGGCAAATTTATACTGTAAATTCCTGTAAACGTTTGACACATTAGTGCACTTCAGAAACAACAGATGGCAGCACTCTACGGGTCCATGTTTTCAGAGAGGATATTTTTTTGGTTCAGGCCAGAAATATGTCATGTGAAGTTTTTCCAGTTTTCCTAATTTGCTAGTATACAGATGTATGGAAGTTCTGGAATTTCATTTCACGATTGTTACTTATTTATTTTAAACAGAAAAATTTAATTTATCTGCATGATTTCTTATCTTTTTTTAGTAATTTCAATGCTGGTGGTTCAAATATGGACCACCACCCCAGTAGCATTTGATGTCACTAGGTGGCAGCACTGGTAAATTAGTTTTTCCCAGCAAAAATTCATAAAAAAGCATATTACTGAACTAATTTTCCTATTAAATTATTTTTGTTATGTTAATCATTGAATGTTACTGATAATTTGAAACATATATATATATATATATACATATTTTACCTATAAGTATTTCATATGTGGTGTTTTATACTTTTTACATTCATTATATACTTTCATTTATATACTTTTACTTTCAATGTATAAAAATTTCATGTATGTTGTTATATACTTTTAAATTTTATATAAACTTTTCATTTATATACTTTTAAATTTTATATATACTTTCATTTATATGCTTTTACTTGTATTATATACTTTCCTTCACATACCTCTTACTTTCATTAATACATTCATTGATATACTTTTCGATTATTTATTTTTTGGGACAGATAATTTTGATAAATACTGTGTATAAATAAATTGATATGCATATACGTGTAAATGTATATATATTTCAAACTGATTAGTCTTATTGTAATGATTTGTCAGAAAGCCTGTTCTGACTGGTATAGCCCGTCAGAGCAGACGTTCTAATATAGAATGCTCTAGTGCGCGGTGGTTCAATATGGACCACACCCTCCTGCCTACAACTAAAGCTACAATTTTTTTAAATGTTTTTACAGAATATGTTCCTCATAGTAGTTTTGGTCTCTCCCAAAATTTTTTTCATATAGTGCCCCTGAAGGGGTTAAAACTAAATAAAAATATCGTGTTACTTATGGAAGTTATAGTGTTTACATAAGGAATTAAATATGATAAATAAATGTACTAAATTCTTTTCAATATTTAACTTATTGTAGAGGTTATTTTTGTGGATATTATACTTTTGGATATTGAATATTAAAAATTAAATTTGCACATGCAGATTCTTATTCTGTCAACAATGCAATGCGTATTTACATTTGCTGCATAAAGTGTACTTAAAATTTTGGTAAAATTTTATGTCAACGTAAAAGTCTTCCTTTCAGCAAGAACTTTTCTTATTTCGATTGGGGGGGGGGGATTGTGATAATAATCACAACGGGGGAAATTAACTCACGGAAATTGATGCGTAGAAGCTATGGGAGATGCAGTTGGGCGAAGTGTTGATCATATAGATGCAGTCGCTCCTTCAGTGATGAGAGAAACAAACATGGAGCCAGAGAAGAGGAACACTGATTTCAGACAATATCCAGGAAATCACTTTTATTTTATTATTAAGCAATAAGAAGACTGCAGTGGCCAATCGACTTGCCGGGCGTCCATGCAAATGGACGGGGCGCGGAGAGCTGATTACATTACAAAGTACAGACAAGAGCCGTCGTGACCAACGACTTCGTGCGTCCGTGGACGCAGATCTGATAGAAACGAGAGTTAGGTGCGAGAGAGAGAAAAGTCTTCTGTTCAGGCCAATATTAAATGACTTGCTGGTGATATTGATACCTGAGGGCCTAAATACTTAATTTTTTAATTGGACAAATTTAGTCTCGTGGCAGTTCACGTGTCCACGTGGTGGTTCTCCTGGGGATTAATTAATTGCTAGATTATGCGCTGCTCTGCGTTTTACCCAAAGGAACAATTTGAAAACAGGATTTATTTTTATAAACAAACTAGAAGTATTACCCCGGCTTCGCTCGGGATTCAGTTTCTGTTATTTTTTTTCAATGATTAGCTCATGTTATGATGTTCTGAATTTTTCGCTAAAATTCTTTTGCCGGTAGCAAATAGCATTAGTTTGTTGTCGGTGCTGTCGTGTTCATCGCTTTCCTCCTCCTTTCGATGTTGAAGCTCGAAGACGACCGTATGTTCGAAACGTTAAAAGTTACTTCAGTCTTACTGCTTCGGATCACTACAATTCGAATTCTGTTGCCTTCGAGCTCTTGGGAATGTTTTTTCTTCAGATTCTTGTGGGCGTCTAACTGCATTTTGAATTCTGTTGGCTTCGCGCGCTTGGGAATGTTTTCCTCCAGATTGTTGTGTTCGTCTAGCTGCATTTCGAATTATGTTGGCTTCGCACTCTTCTGTTTTTTTTCATCACATTGCTCATTTCTCAACAATCTTTGACATTTTGCCCTTACTTCTGCAGGATTTAATGTTGCTCTCCTCTGTTTGGTTATTTTAAAGCAATTAATTACAGCTAGTCAATAACGTTTGAATGGATTATTATTATAGAAAAAGAATCAATGTTTGAATGGATTGAGATCACATTCAATATTAAAACACAGCAAATCTGATAATTATTATAGAAAAAGTATATACACGTATTTCATGCTCGGAATTCTTTCTCAAAACTAAATCATCTGCTACGTTTCAATGCCACTTTCAGACTTTCTTAATTATAATATACACGAATTTCATGATTGTAAATCTTTTTCAAAACCAAATCATCTGCTATGTTTCAATGTCACTTCAGTTATATAAATCATCGCGTCAAGGCTAAACGCACGTGTTTCTAGCTAAGTGAACGTGTCCTTCAGTATATTTGAGTTTGAACAGGTAGCTTGGGATAGTTTCAATTCATGAAATGGATAGATAACACACTGAAAATTAATGACTTTCCATCCTTATATTTTCATTTTTAAAAAGAAATATTCCGGCGTTGCCATGTATATGAAAATAATATATCAAATTCCTTCTTGCATGCGCCAGTGTATGAATAAATCACGTTTTGAATTCATGTTATTTATTTTTACGAAATGTAGTAATTTAATTGGCAACAATGAAATGTTACAGGTTGCTTGAACGAAAATATCCGTTGAACCGCGCAACTTGTTCTAACATAATTCGGGAAATTGGAACGTCGTAGCGGGATGAAAATAGTCTATACCTTCACGAAAGTTCAAGCAATAAGTTGACCAGTTTTATCGCAATCGGATATGAACGGTACGGCCAGCGCATAAATACGAACAAACAAACATTCATTCCTTTATATAATATAAATTTAATGAGACCTTCGGGCTCCAACCAGAGCATATGGGGATGTTATTGAGTTCAGATATTTCAAATGCCTGCTTAATGACCTGCAAGGCCAATATAAATTATAACTCACAGTATTTTCAGGTTACAATTTGAAAAGGGGTTTGTACTTTATTAAAAAGAGAATACGCTTTAAAAGAAATTTAGGAAGATGCGTTTTCTTGTATATATATATATATATATATATATATATATATATATATATATATATATATATATATATATATATATATATATATATATATATATATATATATATCATTAACACTACATCTAATCCACATTTTCATCAGACATCGTATAGACAGACTTCAGAAGCTCGATAGGAGATACGAACGCTGCGGCAGATGTGCACTCTTCTATAGACAAATGAGTACTGCCAGTTATCGGGTTACAGGAATGTGACGCGCGTCCCACAGAAACCTTCGGCAACCTCGATAGCTATCAGGAGTGAGGCTGGCGTAAGATAGGTATCGGCGGCACGTGTGAATCCCAACAGCAGTTGCTCTGCATTTCTTCTTATCGGATTAAAAATGACGCAGCGTGCCGATAACTTTTGCAGCAAGTGTGCACCAGCACTTACGCCAGCGTCATTCCTGATAGCTATCGAGGTTGCCGTAGGTTTCTGTGGGACGCGCGTCACGTTTCTGTAACCCGATAACTGGCAGTACTCATTTGTCTATAGGAGAGTGCACATCTGCCGCAGCGTCGTATCTTTTATCGAGCTTGTGAAGTCTCTCTACATGATGTCTGATGAAAATGTGGATTTGATGTAATGTTAATGACTTTTTTTGCTTCATATTGTTTATACTTTTTTATTGTTATTCTTTGTGATTCTGTGCATTATACCATTTAAATAAAATACTAGTTGGTACTCGTCAAAACATGACTGCTAGATAGTAAATAAATGTACTAATACACAAATTATACTAAACACATCATTGACAAATGTTGAAAGTCATAATAACGCGAAGAAACAAATTAATGTGTTTAAGCAACCTTGTGCTTAGTGAGTATCTAAAGCCAGATTTAAAAATGTCACTGAGCATGCGAAGAAAAATTTTTTAATTGTAAATTACCGCTAATTAAGCTGCGTAAGATAAACAATTTCCATGAGGCTTAATCTTATATTTCACAAGCATAATTATCATAAAAATAAAAATGGCAGAGAGATTTAGAGAGACTCTTCGGAATAAACGTGTTTATCATTAAAACATGTCACTGAGCATGCATAGAAACAGTGAGTTTCTAAAGACAGATTTAAATATACCACTGAGCATGCGCAGAAATCAATTTTTAATTGTAAATCATAGCTAATTAATAGAAGTTGCAGTTACAGAAACAAAATTTGACAATTCTACAGATTACAATCTTTCGTTTAAGACTAAAATGAAGTAAATTTATGCAGTAGTTTTCTCTCACGGACTGCTCAAAAAGTCGGCTTAGCAACTTAAATATATAGATTGTTTAATTAATAATGAAAATAGCGATAATTACAATAATGTGCTGATGCGCTAATGCAAATAACAAAATAATAAAATTAAATAAACCTATAGTTTTCTTTCCTTCTTAAAGAATCTATTTGAAAAGGTAATATATTTGAAATAATTTATGCACCATGCCAGTAGGCATCTTACATATAAGATTACATTATTTTAATCAACCTATAAAGTTGAAGTCTTATGTACCTCAATGTTACTGCCAGCATCTCCAAGGGTGGTATGGGAGATCTCGTGTAGTTTTCTTTTCCTTGTAGTGCGTCGCTGATTCGACCGGCTAATTCGTCAAAAGATCGAATTGGCATTCGAAAATCATTAAAAAACTTATCTTCCCTGAGATCCATCAAGCATACATTAAAAGTTCCCTTCAAGTACCTTGCGCTGTTGTATGGATGAATCCAGTACTTCCTTTTTCTAATTTCACTTTCACGATTTACGTACTTTACACTAAGTATGCAAAAACAACTTTCGTCTGAAATATTTGGGCGCGTGTACGATCCATAGGGATACAGAATTTTCGTATTTACAAAATAGATGCGAATAAATACGAAATTTTCCGATATTAGCGAATAAATGCGAAAATTATATTTTACTACTTTTCGGCGAAATGGTGGTGATAAACGGCATTTTAAGCGAAATTAGGTAATAATAGTAATAATTAACATAATTGCTTATCTAAGACTCTCCACGGTCTTTAACTGAGAGATCTCACTTTCGAAATTTATTACATATCGCTAAAGACTTAAGGAGGGGAATGTGGAGACTACTACATTGTTAGCTTTTAACTAAGAATTTTGATAATTACCGAACTAAGTAAGAATTGTGATTTTTTTAGTAAATACGAAAGTTTTGAATATATATTATATTATATATATATATATATATTATATATATATGTGCGAAATTTTATATATCGTAATTTTTTATGCGAAATTTACGTACCTCCAACGATTCATCTCGGTTGGTGGCAAACGAGAGACTGCCGCTGACGCCTATCACCGTGAAAGTGTGCAATGGAACGCCTATAAGACGTAGATTGAAATGACGCAGCGTCCCGATTACTTTTACAGCAAGTTTGCACCGGCACTAAGTGATTTGACTTTGTCAGCTTCTTTAACCCAACTTGGGTCTCTGCTGCTCATTGACGTCTCTTTCTCCCTGTTTATCACAATGAATAAATTGTTTCGTCTCATACCATTCTTCAGAAATCTACATATTGTTGACAGTTTACTCTTGCATCCGACTAAGAGTAAAATGTACGAGAATTATAGTCTCATTAAATATACCGATTTTAATTAAAAAGGGTTTACCAACATAATGTACACCACTACATTCATCACTATACAACGTAAAAACAGTTTATAATGCATAGTGCTATTAATATGCTATAAATTTTTCTTTTCAAATTTTTGATGTAATTGATATACTTTTATTGATGAACTTTTATTGAAGGAATCAGACATTTACTTGAACCTTCGAACATATATAGGGGAGACCTGTGTACCCAGAGCCACCTTTTTTCAATGAACGAACACAGACCCACTGACCTGTTTAAAATTGTGAAACTGATATGCACACATTGTTATACTAATTACCTTCCCATTGGGATTAATATAAATACTCAAAATTATAAATTCTGTGAAATAGGTTTTTAAGAAACTTCACAAATGGCCCTAGGTACAAGACACATTGTACCTAGGGCCAGTAGCTGGTGTACCTAGGGCCATTCCCTAAATGTTAGGTTTCACTCCATAATGAATAGAAAATAAATATATACACATGAATTTTAGGAACAGAAACCAAATGAATACGTGCCAAATTATTAGGGAATTACAAGTATTTTCATAATGATTCATCATTATTCAGATGAAGGTGCCTCTATTTGAAACACAGGTTTTTCCACAAATTTTTCTTTTGGCCATTCTATTGCGTGTTCTTCAATTTCTTTCTTTTCTGGAGTGTCTGTCAGGATTATACATCTCCCTGGTTTTCTTCCGACTATTTTGGATGTACGAGGTTTTGCTTTTGGAAAAGGTCGTACCTGTTCAGGCGTTACAAATGAAATGGAGCTAGATGTACGAAGCTCACAGAATTCAGCAGCACATAAAATGGAGTTTGATGTCGAAGGCTCTGAAAATTCTGCAGGTCGTAAAACTGAGTTTGATACAGAAACTTCCAGTTCTGTCATTGTTGACTCAGTTTCTTCCTTAGGAAAATCGGTATTTCGGCAATTTATGGATGGATCTGTTCTGTCAGTCACACTTGAACTCAAATATTCATCATCAGTGAATATGTTGGTTTCACTGGCCATACACAAGACACACGAAAGTCCGCTAGAATGTTTACAGGAGTAAAGGCCAAAGGATATGATTTGCCAACATTCTCTGCAACTCATATATGGTGATTGGTTTCCCAGAGTTTGTCAGCATCCTATTACTACACTCTAATGTAGTATTTCTTAAAGGGCCCAAACACGCCTCTATCCAAAGGTTGAAGCTTTTGGCTTGTATGTGGAGGAAAAGTAAGCATGACTATGTCATGCTCTTTAGCCAAAGTGATTGCTTCAATACTGATGCGGCTTCGTGGTTGTCCAAGAGTAACAAGACTTTTTGATCCTCTGACCATTTGACGTGGCGAATAAAATGCTTAAAAATTCAATTTTTCGGCATGTGATGAGCCACTAATATGGGCTGTTCCCACGGTTCTGGAGGCACACCTTTCAGCATGTGGAATTTGAAGTTCACTCTTGGAAAAATCATCATAGGGGGGGGGGGACGGAATTTCCTATTGCATTTCCACTGCAAATAATAGTTCTAATAGTTCTTCGTTCGCCAGAAGTCATGCTGCCAACCTGTTTCTTGCCTTTTGGGGGCTATAACCTTGGCCGGTGGTGCACTGCCGTAATGTCCGTTTTGTCGACATTATAGATGGATTCAGGGAAACACCTACAGTTTGCTAATACCTCCTGATACTTCTCAAAAAAGTATTAACATTTTCTTTATTGAAACTTGTAGCTCTTGATAAACTTGTGGCTTGGGGCTTTCTTCTTAGTTACAGAACCTATTTCTTTTGATAAAATCATAGTACCACTGATCACCAGATTGCACCATTTGCATCCCAGGACTTTGGATATTTTTATTTGCTTTTGCTACTTAAAAGCAAGCTTTTTAACCTGTGTTTTGACAACCCGTAATGCATATTGCATGACAAGGTACTGAACAAGGACACTTTCTTCATCGTTAGAAAATACCATCCAAACAGCACATCGGTTAGAATATGCACAATTTAATTCTGTATTTTTAGCATTAGTCTTCCTATAAAAGTCAATGTGTCTTTGCAGAGTTGTTCTGCTTATTCCAAACTGTCGTGCTGCAGTCCTAACTGGAACTTATCAATCAAAACTGCTTTTTGCAGCTGCAGTTACATTATATGCATTAGGCTTTGAACCGCTTTATTCCATCAGGATTTCTAGGCATCTAAGAAATAATTACAAATTTGTAATTTACCCTACTGGTAAATTAGGAATTTGTGGTATGAAAATAGGATAAAGGTTGAATATTTTATTAAAATATCGTAGAAACCTTATTTAGATTATATTTTGCTTTTATAAATATAATTTTTTTAAATAGATTCTCTTGTTTATATAAACAAATTATAATAATATAGTAGCAAACATATTTTTTGGGAAAGTCAAGACGTTGAGAGTTCCAGAGCAAATTATATAATACCCCTTCTATTTAAATAACATCCAATAAAAAATAACTTAACTAAATCAAAATTGTTCATATTTCCCTCCATTTATTATGAAAACTTTTTCAATAAACAACAACATACAGAATATGATTACAGTTGTACCTAGGCCATGGACCTGGGTACAAGGCAACTATGTGGCCCTAGGTACAAGACTAGGTAATTCATACAAATGTCTTCTACTGAAAAACCCACATGGAGAGGAGACTTATTTAATACCTCATTTAGTACTTAATGTTATAAACAAAATTATGCACTAGAATTCAAAGAAAAGTATTTGACTTACCTTTGTAAAACAATAAAAGTGATGAGCTGCAAAATTTCACTTCAGACCATGCAAAAACATTTTTCACTTAAAACTGGCCACAGCTTTCGCCTCCAAAATTTCTAATTGGCTGCTAAATAGCAATTACTGTTGCCACTCACCCAACTGAGTAATAAAACCTAGAACTAAATATTATGAAATAAAGTGGGGTGACCCTAGGTACATGATGGCCCTAGGTACACAGGTCTCCCCTACCGTACATCTTCAATATAAATCCACAAACGACTTAAAGATTTGTAGTTTCATGTCATAAGGAATTTAAACTATTTGTAGAATATTATTATGATAAGGATCTTAAAGAGAAAGCAATATTCTTTAACAAAGTTAGAAAATTACTTTCTCCATTTTATTGCAGTACTACAACTGTTAGAAACTAAGTTAATTTGTGCATTATGAGGTAAAAGTATTACAAGATTTTATCAGAGTCAAACTCGTATTTTAGCATAACAGGGAATTTACCCTACTTACAGAAGATTAACTCCTTTAAATCCGAATACTTTTAAGATAAATCGGATACCTTACTTTTAACCGCTCTTCTTTTATGGAAAAAAGCAAAGTATGAGACCGACAACAGGGCCGAGAACATCTTCCCTTACGAAGAAGAAGACATATCGCTGCTAATACGCATGTAAATTATTCTTGAAAAGCTCTAAGATCCTACGCGTGATCTGCATACAGAGCGACATCTTAACTTACCTCGTAACGCTAATATTAACTCCCTTCATTTAGTTGAGGCTCTTTCGACATTTCGCTGGATGCTTTCACCTTGGCTTGGCGGGATTGTCAGAAATTACACGAAATCTCTTAGGCATTGTATGGGGTTTCCAAAATTAGGCAGCGCTCAGAACAGAAAAAGATACTAATTAGGCTCACATTTACTGATATTTTAGCGAATAGAACACTTTAGGACAAGAAGCGTTCTGCTAAGCATCTAAATGAACAAAATACTGAAAAAAAAATATAGAAATGTGAAATTTGTTTTCCTATCTTCCAAGCAGCTATTTGTTTATTAAGCATGTTATAGAAAAATTGAGTTAATCCGAATGCATTTTTAATTAAAATTATATAAAATGTTTATTATTTACTTTGATATCTGGTTAGTTGGGAAAGAATAACAAGTGAAATTGGTTGAACAGGAATTCCGCTATCAAAAAAGCTACTTTATAACCACTCATTCCTTGGATATTATAAATGTGAACTGGAAAGAACATGCTATGAAAGAATTTGAGATTTACAGTTAAATAGCATGTGGGGCAGGATTAAAAAAATGGACTTATACGAAAGCATTAATCTCGACTTAGAGAAATCGTGTACACGCGCGTTCCAAACACTGAACTCTTAAGGTAAAAGATATTTAAATAATACTTTTCCGTCTTTTAGTTAAGAAGTAATTTCTAGGTCATAGAGTGGTATTTAAAATAAAATAGGGAATTAAAGTTTTCGATACAACACACGCGCACACAACATACACACATACATACTATGTATCACAAAGAAAAATCAGAACTAGAGTACTAATTATAAACACTGGAAAGATTTCAGTATCTTTTTTACACTTTTTTACGTAGTATAGTTTGTTTCAAATTCTGTTCTAAGGAGGGTGTAAAGATATGTAATGCAATTTCCCCGTAAACAATCACATTGATGGATTAAAAAAGGAAAACTCACTATGGATATAAGGATGATTCACTATGAATTTTACATTGAACATTCGAATGTTTATAAAATTTTGCATTTCTTTTGATTTAAATACGCTTAATATTTTTCTTTCTCCCTTACTTTTTAAAATAGAATTTTAGTCTTTATTTTCAATTTCGGAATGAATAGTTAAAAGGAATTTCCCAATTAAGTCGAGACAAACCTAAGAAAATTTTAGTAGATCAAAAATAAATGGATTAATGTAGTATATTCTTTCATTCTTTGACATGTTTAATTGTGTGGTTTATCGTTAGTACTCTAGTACTATATTTTTACTTTATGAAATCCACCGTATTATTGGATCTTATAATTGTATAGATTTTAAATGTAAAAAGTTTTTAATCGAAAGGTTCCTTGGCAGTTCAATGACGTTCATAGTAGTCCACTTCACAGTGAACCTACTTTAAATTTTTTGCATAACTTTTAAAACAAGTCAAAATAATAAATTTAATTTTAAACCTGGCTTCTGTTTATCTAATATGAAAGCACTAAAGTCTTAAATATCATGTTAGGAGGGAGGCAAACAATCCCCTGGGGCATGATAAAGGAGGGACAACTACACAGTGTTTAGCTGTATATCGGGAATCCCTTTCAGCTTACATATTCGAACTTATGATATGTACATTAATTATGTAACTTTATAGAGAGCGAAATTGCTTTTCAACAAATTTAATTTGTCTGAGCCAATGGCCTTAAAATAAATCTATAATTCATTCATATGCTAATTACAAATGCATTACACATATATACAAGTTAATATCGCTTTAAAACGCCTTGTAGTAAAAGAAATGGATTCATTTCAATTAACCTTTAATTACAAAATAATTACTATATTCCTATGATTTATAAATTGGAAAAGACTGATTGGAAGATAAAAATCAATGCAACCTCCGAAAAATGTTAAAAACTCCAAACAAAAGCTTGATTTGCATCTAAAGATGGGGTTCATGGAAATCTTCTGGAAATGTTCATTTTACGAGCCTTTTAAACAAGTTCCCATTTTTTCCCCTATCAACATGTATTGAAATGCTAAGTAACTGATCTTTTATTTTCTTATAGTTGACAATACTGTAAGTACGGAATTATTGACTATATGAGCCCTTACTTTATTAGCAGAAAGAATTTTAAGACACCAAAATATTCTTCTTTGGTTGAAGTTAACTGGAATTTCTACCTAGCTGAAAAGAAACCATCATCATAACGAATATAATCATGTCATCAGTTTTATAATGACTATACAGATAATGAAGGAATTATTTCCTTGAAGAAGCTTGCAAGTGATCAGCCAACAATTGACAATTTGTGTCTGAATACCAAGTAGAACTACCTGAATGAGTGTACCCAAATAAATAACTAGATATGAATTTTGGAACTTAGATTTTACAACTTTCTTGTTCTGGTCACGTAATTCATATTTTACGTGAAAAAAATTTCTACTTGTTAATGTCATAAAATGCCACTTTTATCTTAAATAAACTTCGAATTAAATCAGCTGTGTAACTGAGATATCTTTGTACTGGAAATTTAGGAAATTCGTAAAACAGGGCCACACGACGTCTTAAAATTGACAAAATTTATGCATGACAACTGGTTTCGAATGAATACATATAGTTTTCCTTAAGGACAAATGGCATTTGGTGTTATTGTCTCTATGAAAAATTCACAACTGTTCTATAAAGACAACTTGCGAAATGAAGTTTAAAACAGTGTTGGTCTGAAACTATTTGATATTCTTAATTTTTCTGAAGATTTTCTGAAGCTGTGTGTAATTGATTAGACGTTCATACTCTTCATTATTTGTTCACCACTGAGTTTGTGTGTTACCTAAGCTCTCTAATTAGAAGTCTTTGGGACTAATGTGTCTATTGACAGTTCCCGTTTTGAGATATCTTTCTTTCAAATACCTGTATATTTTAATCAAACACTGGTTGTTTATTTTTTATTTTGAAGTATTTGTTAATATTAAATACCAAATTGCATACATTTTATGTAATATACACTAGGGTGGAACGAAAAAAACTTTTTTTTGAATTTCAATATGCTCTAGTTTTCAAAAGTTGCCTTTTAACAAATAAAGACAGAAATTAAATATTAGCGTAATTGGTGCAATGTTTTCAGTTAGCGCAAGAAGGGCAAACTTTTGGTTTTTATTAAATTTTTTGACAAATTTCGCAATTATTTTGAAATTGAATACACTAGTAGTACAAAAAAGTAGCAAAATATGTAATTTTAAAACATTCTTTTTAGGCAGGAGACCTGATAAACTGATTATATAATACGTTTTACTTCATAAAAATAGTACACATAAAGGCAATTAAGGACGAGGCAATTAAAAGACACTTGGACATCACGGTGGAACGATTTAATTTTACAGTAGCATATTCTTATAACACACATTGGAATGAAAGAAAAGCACATTTTTTAATTGACGAAGCTTAGTTAAAATAAGCAAATCACAACTTATTTAGAAAAATATTAATGTAATGTCTATAAAGGCAAAACGTTACTTTGAAAAAAATATTCATGCTTTTCAAAAGTCCATAGTAATCACACATGGTTCCCATTACTTATTTCACTGACACATTGAATTGTTTTATTGTTTCAAATTTTGGCATTATCTTTTGAGAATGTATTTTTGTTTTTATCAATGCATCTCTTGCAGAAGTACCACGAACGGAAAAGGATGACACTGTAACTAATTTGACAATCCTTTCTACTATTTATGTGTGACATTGAATGTTGTGAGAGTCAATAATTTAAATGAACTGTCCCTACGTCACCTATTTTGTTTCCTAGATGGAAAAACTAAAGGTCCAAATGAATTTGGAGGAGAAATAGGTAAACAACTAGAAAACTACTATGAACTTCCAGTGATTGAATTTTCACCTATTGAAAATAACATTCCATTACTAGAAATTAAGGATGATTTAAGTGTGGACCCAAAATATGTGTTAGAAATGCATAATGCAATCTCTGTTGGAAAGTGCTCTTCTGATTTGTCCATGAGAAAACCAGGAAAATTTTGTCATTCGCGATGGCTTACATTAGCAAACCGGATGCTTCGCTTGTATGTGGGAACAGAATTTCCTGCAAAAAATCTCAGAATACTGATTACATTTTGAAAGTTTATGCACCAATTTGGTTTAACATAAAGCTGAAACCATCTTGTATCCGTGGATCGAAGCACTTGTGGAAACTTGTAAGCTATTCACGTTACCTCAATCAGACACTTAAAAATGTAATTAACCTGTCATTCAAAGAAATGCATACTTTGCCGCTTCTGAAAATCTCCTCCTTTGTATGATATTAGACGATCGCAATCAAGTAAGAAAGCTTGGATTACGCCGGATTCTAAAAGCAAGCGCGGAAAATGAAGGAGGCATCAGAAAGAATTTAGTTCCACGTATAAACTTTGATGCCAAAGATTATATTGATATGATTCAATGGAATGATATTAAAGTAACAGAACCTCCTATGACGAGGCATGTTTCTGATGACAAACTAAAACCGTTTATAAAGGAAGCAAAAGAATCTGATCACGAGAAATAAATTATTGACTTCAACAACATTCCATGTCACACACAAGTAGTATAAAGGATTGTTAAATTAGTTACCGGGTCATCCTTGTCCGTTCATGGTACTTGTGAAAGAGATGCATTGATAAAAACAAAAATACATTCTCAAAAGATAATGCCAAAATTTGAAACAATAAAACAATTCAATGTGTCAGTGAAATAAGTAATGGAAACAATGTGTGATTACTATGGACTTTTGAGAAGCATGAATATTTTTTTTCAAAATAACGTTTTGCTTTTATATACATTACATTAATATTTTTCTAAATAAGAGTGATTTGTTTATTTTATCTAAGCTCCGTCAATTAAAAATTGTTTTTCTTTCATTCCAATGTGTATTATAAGAATATGCTACTGTAAAATTAATATGATGAAAATCGCGAAATTCCACAAAATCAGTTGTTCTGTTATGGCATTTAAAAATTAGAAATACTTAGAATATGCGAGTTTTCTGTCAAAACATCATATTTACAGAAAGTTATTTACAGAAAATATACATTATTTTAATATACTATAAAAGAAATTAACAAGAAATACAAATATAATCACTTTTTAATAAAAATATCCATTTTGAAGCCCTTTGCGGCACTTAAAAATATTTTAGTAGAGCAAAAAGATTTTATATTCTTCATTTTAATTTTAAAAGACAACTTTTAAAAACTGGAGCATATTGAAATTCCGAAAAAAAAATTTCGTTCCACCGTGATGTCCAAGTGTCTTTTAATTGCCTCGTCCTTAAGTGCCTTTATGTGTACTATTTTTATGAAGTAAAACGTATTATATAATCAGTTTAAATTACATATTTTGCTACTTTTTTGTACTACAAGTGTATTCAATTTCAAAATAATTGCGAAATTTGTCAAAAATTTAATAAAAACCAAAAGTTTGCCCTTCTTGCGCTAACTGAAAACATGCACCAATTACGCTAATATTTAATTTCTGTCTTTATTTTGTTAAAAGGCAACTTTTGAAAACTAGAGCATATTGAAATTAAAAAAAAAAATTTTTTCGTTCCACCCTAATATACACCCACAAAAACGCACATTCACACACATATGCATATAATGGGCCCAGTCTATGGGGGTTTATAGTGTCTATGCCTTCAAAAATTCGAAAACCATGAACATGCTGTTTCAAAACACACCCACAGTGAAGAACACGCAAACCATACATGTACATTACTTAGACAGCATCAATATTATTAAAATTTAAAGCACGCTTATATACAATGGACTATGATAAAATGATTGGGTTTCAGAAAAGCTTTAATCATTTAACATTGCACTAGCTTATATAAATTTAAAATAAATTCCTATTAAGATACCATTTAATTAGCTGATTTCATTATTCATGGGTATTCTAAGACTATATAAAATGTTGCATGTGACGAGTTAACTGAATATTCATTTTTAAATGAACACGGGCCAACACCAATATCACAAAAGGTTTAAATGGAAGATTCACATTCCTACATTCCCTATACAAGAAAATTGCCAAACCTTTACAACAGTAATAAAAACGATCTATGATCCTAAAACCCCTTTTTCAACAATAAACGTAAATAAAACGTTCGACTTGTTAGTGCAGAGCAGATTTGGACCCTTGTTCAGATTTAATATGTCTATCACGGTATGAAATCACGGCACGAAGAAGTTCACTTCATAAGTTTCTTATTCAATTTATTTACTTCTATTGATCCAGCTTAAACTTTTTTGAAACATTTCAATTTTTCCCCTGTAAAATAACTTCATTTTCATAGTTTATTCTCTCATACAAATCCCTATCAAAGTATAAAATTCGAATAAACCCTGTAGGATCAATAAAATTAAAACTCCTTTCTTTAGAGAAATAAAAGCCTTAATAAATAAAGAAAATTTATAAATTTTTAGGCGGGATATTAAGGGCTAACAAAGTGCTACAAAATGTTGTCGTAATGAGAAGGAAGAAAATACGGTGGCAATAACTTTAAGACAAGTGAGTCATATTGCCGCGAAAGCTATTCATTAGAATTTCAAAGAGGTTCGCAGGGTGCCCTTAATTCTTCATGATGCATCTAAAGAGATACTTATCTCTATAGACACACATCAGATTTGGAAGCCATTGAAATTAAAAAGAATATTTCTCTTGGACAATATATTTTTAGCGCATAAGAGGAATGTGTTAAAAAGATGTTAAAGATCATATATTCAAGTTATGTTTCTAATTCCATTTTCATTGAATTTTTTCAAACATTCTCGGGAAATATTGAGTATAATAGAGTTTATAAATCATTTTCATTAAGTAACTGGTTATCAATAAATTTTTAGATCATGTTGGATCACTATTTTGCTTATATAAAGGGATTTACATAAATGATAAATTGTCATAATAAATGAGTGGAAAGAATCAGTCATCATATTTATTCAGTCATTAAGTAGAATATCTTATAGAAGAGGGTGAATATCAGTTGCGTTGAAAAGCTATATACTAAATCCTGCCCTAAATTAAATAGAACTGGAGTATATCTTTTCCCAAGAGATTTTTTCGAGGGTGAAAAAATATTTTTAATGAACTTGAGTACATTTATATAAATAAACTAAAATACATTAAGTACACGTGTTTAACTATGATACTATTAACTTATAAAAGTTATTGAATTAATATTTTTTCCCTAAAGTTGTACAAACCATACACAAAATTTATCACATGTACACTTTAAAAAATATTGCCTATTTTTTTAAATACAATTCCTTTTGTATTGAAAATTAATATGACCGTGGATCTCCCTGTATTTAGTTGTTATGAATTATATTAGGTCATGCATCTATTGTTATACAATTATTCAGGTCAACAGTTATCAGAGACAGATTTCAATTTTTAAGAGCAATTTATTATTAGAGTTCTTTCTTAAATAAGAATTGAATAGTGGTAAAAATTTAATTTTTAGCCTTGATTCACTAACATTAGAAAGTTAGGTTGTAAAAATAATCTATCTTCTTTCCACCATACATTTGACAAACATCTCAGAATTTAGTGATAACTTTATGAAGCTGTAGGCAATCCTATATTTCATCAAATAATCATGCCCTTGAAGCCAAATGAATGATTTGATTCAACTTCAGGTTAGCTTTTACATTTATATAACATGAACTATGACCTCTAGAGCATGTTCTTGCGTGCTCCAGACAATGCTTATGTTTTAGATTTAGGAGTTAATTCTAGCTGTGTGGAGAAGAATAGGTCCAATCTAAGGATTCAATGAAGGAGTACAGTTCACACAAAGTTAATTTATTTTCCAACACTACCAAATCATTAATATGGACAATATTTGTACCACTGAGCTTCATCGCTCGTCTCAATTTAGTTTTCAAAACAAAGTCCTTAGTGTGGAAGAAGAGTATCACACCGCCTTTTAGATTTCGGGAATTTGAAGTTGCAATAGGCTGTTTGAAAAAATGGGAATGTCTCAAAATTATAATTTGGCTAGATTTTCTGAGCTTTTATTTTCTGAGCTTTGTTGCTATTATTACATTTGTCACGAGTGGTGTGTGAATTACTAGATAAAGACAACTCTGATATGGAATACCTCATTTAACTCTATCATTTTGTTCAATGTTAATACTTCTGAAACATTTTAAGCACTTACAGATTTTTTTTATATTTCCAGTAATTATTGAAGCTGACTTATAAGAAATAACTCAAAACAGGAACAACACAAATATAATCTTTTTTAGAATCTTACTTTCTACTACCTCACAAATTCCGTAACTCCACAAAGGATCAGGCGTTTCTAAAAGTGGAAGTCATAACATCATCTCATAAAGAGTTGTTTGGCTAGGCAGGATATCAGTGTGAAATAAGTGCTCTGTTAAACAGTCTTGTTCAATTTCTAGACGAATTATCACTACTGCTACTAGGTCGGGGTAAATCACAGATATTTGTCTTTAACAATTGTCTTCAATTATTTTAAAGCAATTCAATTTAGTTCCCACAATACTTTATGGATTTTTTGATAAAAAGTCTCAGTATTAAACAATGTTTCTTTATCTGTCAAGTGTTGTTTTTCTTAAACCTTTTTCGCCAAAAAATCTACTTATCTACTCAATTATTTCAGGATATTTCGCAGTATTTGTGTTCATTAATAAATATTAAAAATGTAGACCATTTTTTTCAGGAGATACTGGCAGCCATATCCCCCCCCCCCCAAAAAAAAAAAGGGTATAAGATACAGAACTCATTAATTGAGTTTTATTTTTGTCTTTGTGATTTAAAAAAATCATCTGTTATTTTATCTGTTTATGATTCAAAGCCTCCAGTGGATCCAAAATCTTGCTCGATAACAGTAATTATGCCCTTAAAAGTCATTTCCATGACAATATGCACTTGAGACCTCCAAAGGGCATGAAAACCGCAAACCCAAAACTATTGACCACCACAAAAGACTGGAATAGCCAATGGAAGGTTGACTACCTTGCACTGCACAGGATTCCAATCTGTTTAAAATGAACAGATCTACACTAAATCTTAAAGAAAAAAGTTATCTGGGCCCTGATCTACACTGTACAGAACACATGATGGGGAAATAGGGTGGTTCATTCTCAAGAGCGATGCTCGAAAATTGAATCAAACTAGTACCAGCTTCATGCAACACAAGTCACTCGCATGTTTTTAAGTCTTTCAGTAATCCTTTTTACACTTTCAAAAAACATGGATTTTTACTCATAATGATAATCTAATTTTGAAATTAAGGGGCTAGATACTCCTGCTCTCGATGCTAGAGTTATAACATTTCAAGTTAAATTTATATATCAATACTGTTGAATATAAAATACGTACTTAAAATATCTTTAAATGGAAAATTTTAAAAAGCATTGTATTAATACATTAAGACATGTTTAATTAGAGGTCATTCGGAAACCAATCTTTAAACCAAACATGTGCCATTTTCTCTTAAATAGCTCTCTTCTATCAAATTATATTGTATAAAGATTATATATTTTGAATAAACTAAACCCTCATTTGTATTTGAATGTTTGAACTCATCTCGTAAGATTTCCCAAGAGAAATTTTCCATTATATATTTGCATGATCTGTTTTTACAATTCCAATCACTTTAATTAAGGAATCTCACTGTCATCAACATTATGTAAGTATAATACTTTACTAAATTACTTAATTCGCTTGCATCAGATTTAATCCTACCTCTGAATATGGAAGAGCTTGGAGTAAAGGTTGAGATCAGCATCTTTACTACATTTTGATTATTTTAAAATTTAAATGTATATTTAATGTAGGGACAGATAATGACACATTTTACAGAAATGAGGCCTTTTATTTGTCGGAATTTAGGACAGTAAATAGATTGACAGAAAAAGCTACTGCCAATAATATTGTTAATATTCAGGAAAAATGTTTTACGATTAGAAGCCTGAACTTAATGAAATATTTAGAAATTATTTAAGAAAAGTTTAAGCACATGTAAAGCACAAAAATATGGGAATACAGTTAAAACATGTTTGGTGATGTTACTGAAAACAGCCATGCAGAATCTCAGACGGCCTGGTCACGGTTTATAGTACATACGCAGATATACTCTTAGTAATATTAGCTGATTTGTGTTTAAAAACTAGGAACAGATGTCGTTTCTGGCATATTGAAATGCATCATGATAAAGCCTTTTTTGATTTTCTCGACTGTTGGCACGAATCTAGCAAGCGCGTATGTGACTGAAATTGCACAGATTGGTAGCAATTTCAGTATCAAGATGGAAAGTAAACATTGTGCACAAATTGCCACAATGGACGAAAGCGTTTTCTGGATGAAAACACACTGCATTAAGAAAATTAGATGAAAAATGTGGAATAGTTGAGGCAAAATTTCAACACAGGTTTTCGGTAACCAATTCATTGAAACTCAAACATGAACTACGGGAGTTCGTATATGCTAATCCCGCTGTCTAACAAGCCTTTGACTGTCAACATCTATTGTACCTTTAACCCATTAATGCCCAACATCGAGTTCTTTAATTTTCTTTACCTTATGTTTGTACAGGCGCAAAATGAACTGAAAAAATAAAAAAAATTCTTGCATTAAAATTTTAATTTTATTCAAAATAATGTTACCGTCCTATAAAAAGGACGCTAGGCACGGGAGGGTACAGGTTTTTACACAAACACTTCAACCCTTAGATTTTCTAAAACTATTCCTTTTAATGTCGTTTTCAGATAAATAAACGCATGAAACAAATGGAACTCTGAGAGAAAATGCATAATAAAATAAACACAAGGAATTTAAATTGTATTTTAATCATTTACAAGAAATCAAAAGAATTTGAAAAGCTGAAAATGTAAAAAATAATAGCTTAAAAGGCACAGATTTAATAAAATATGTCTTATGATAAATTTTACACACTTATATTTAAATTTACATATAAAAAGGGCTTATTAAAATACAAAATGAAAAAAGCTATTCGTATTTTTTTTTTACACAATTTATATACAAGCCATTTTGTGCGAAAGATTTCAAAGCATTTATCATGCAATCCGACTAAACATTTATTACATTTTCTTGTGGATTTCTTGCCACAGTAGGCGCATCTTATCTGTTTTGGATTCACAACGATTAAATGATCTTTTCCGTCATACCGGATATCACCAGACACTCTTTTTGAAAGTTTTTTTGGTTTCCGTGCAGCCAGACTTATTTGGTCTCTTACTGTACTTAGAAAAATATGCCTGACAGATTTCTCTTCTAAATTGGAGGAGATACATTCTGTTACTGTCATTAGAAGGGCATAATCTGTACAGTAGCTACGCATTTTGGATTGATGCTTCTAAGCTAAACAAAAACAGTGGCCACCACCATTTTTTAGACCGTATGGATCACCGGTATTGTGCAAGATTTTGATCCATTTGATCGGTGTCTCCCATAAATTTATTATATTGAGACACAATATACGGTTGGTCAATCTCTACAAATCTTTTATCAATATTCGACCAGCGTTTGGCCTGAGCTACAGGTTCAATACCATAATGGTTAGAAGCCAAAGTAACGACACTATTGTCATTCCACCGAACCATTTTCAAATTTATGCTGTTCTGAAAATCAAAACTTCCCCATCTCTTCTTTTAACAGATTTAACATCTCCAAGTGGACAGTTTTCAGTTCTATTAACCCGTATAGTGCCAGTCATCGATAACTTCATTAGATGGTGGGTCCAAGTAAATATCCGCTTCATGGAATGTATCATTATCAGATAACTCTGCCATTAAAGCTAATGTCTCTCCACAGTCCAACTTAAAATAAAAACAAAAATATAAATAAGAGCTTTAAAACTTATCGATTGCTCATTTCAGTATATTTAGATCAAATATAATTTGGATTAAAAAGACAAAATTCTTAAAATTTATTAAATTATAGATATTTAAAATACACATATTAAAAAAAATCCAGACAATTACTTATGTACTTCGTAATTTTTCTTTATTTTTTAAAATCACTAAATTCAGAAAATATCCTTTGATTAAAATTTTTGTATTTAAGAGGCTAATTTGTTAATACGTACATTACATTATCAAGAGGCTAATATTTCTCTTAAGAAATTTTTTTAATCATTCCTTAGTCAACAGAACATTTATTTTTAAATTATTTTCATAAATAAGGAATACTCAATCTTTATTTATCAAAATAATTTATAACATCATTTTTCTGAAAATAAATAGCATTTCCTTTTCTCTATGGTAATAAAACGTCATAAATTGAGAAAAAAACGCATTCGTATAGCGGAACAGGTCAGAAAAACATGTACCCCTCCGTGCCTAGCGTCCTATATATAGAACGCTACGCAAAAGAAAATATAACAGTGTTAAAAAAATCTTTTATCAATATTCGACCAGCGTTTGGATTGAGCTACAGTTATAATTTTAACAATTTTGAAAGATACGTATTTAATAAAAGAGTATTGACTGTGATAACAGCATAAAATATTTTTGTAACATTGAAAATCAATAAAATAAACTTACTTTTGCGTGACGCTCTTTTGAAAAGCTAAAAAACGACTAACTCTGACTTTATACCTTCAAAGCAGAAATAGAACATTAATGTAGTACTGCCAACTGTTGAATAATAAATACAACACGTTATCATGATATTCTGCTATTTGGATCGAAAAAAAAATTCAGTGATTTAGAGCTTATTGTAAACGTTCTTTTAAAACGACGCTAGGCACTAATGGGTTAAGTAGGGAAAAGATCCTAGTAAATGGGTTGTAGGACTGTATCTGTCATATGGCCCATGGAACCAGTGGTCGTGTTTGGACGGAATAGCTCCAGCTGCGGTCTATATCCCATCAGCTTGGATCTCAACCTAGAAGGTCTCAGTCGCTATGTCAGTCCCAGTTCTCTGCAATAGTATCACTGTTCCTAACTTCCGTTGCTACGAGCATAGCATCAGAAAAGGGAAGCTCACCAAACACAATGTTCCAACGTGAGGAAGGTTTTCACAGTTCTATAGTCTACGACACATTAAATTGAAAATTTTTAATCTACTTTGGAATTTGAAGGGTCAGCGAAAGCTGCATGATATCTTTTAATAATGAAAACTAAAATCTGGACGGAAGAAGCACACATCTCCGAGATCACTGTCACTGCGTCTTACACCATACATTAATCATTCTGTCAAGGTACATCGTTTATCCAAGGGTGCAAAAATCTCAGGTAACTAACTACAAAACAGTGGATGATATTCATAGAGTCCGATAAATCTTTATTGACACATTTTGCTGTAAATTGGCTAATATGTGGGAAACATTAGCTTAAGAAAACTTAAAAATTGAAGGTGCCTGTTCTAACTGGGAAAAGTATAGTGGTTTTATAGTGGTTGCGTATGGTTTCACATGGCATGTGGTTTGGATTCATTTACTGTATTGGATGGAACAGGAATTGATGGATAGCATCATTCAATGTTGACAAACTTCTGTCGCCCATAGCCTGCGAAGTTTCAGAATGATAAAGTACCCATTCCTTGAACAAATAAGGTCATCCAGTGTCATCTCGTTTTTAACGTTTTGATTCCATGTATAATTGTATACAGGGTTTATCATATTTAGAAGTTCTGTCATAGTAGGATGTAACATTTGTCTGGTTATGCCTTTTCTCCAATTAAGAACCAAATTGCTGCCCAAATTCAATGATTTTTCGTGTTAAAAAGCATAACGATTCCCCACATTCAGTTCACATCTTTATTGCTTAACGTTTCTTTTAAGGTTTAGGTTTGGTTTGGAGCGCTACTGTCAATTCTTTGCTACACGAGGGCTAATTAGACCGGGAACTACTGCTTAAAGCTGATTCCGAACGGCTACAACCGTCCATAAAGTTTCTTTTAAGGCAAATTTTAAGTTCATGCATTCTTATTTTAGTCTCCAAAGCGGGTATTGTAGATTGTGTATTGGTATTACAAAAACTTATTAACATTTCATTAATTTTAAAATTGTAACGAATTAGTACAGATGACATTAATAAGTGTAATTTTTATTAAAAAAAAAACGCAAGTTGTTTGGATTTATGAGATAAAGAATAATTCAAATTTTAATCTTTAGAGAGCGTTTTACAGCATTTAACAGTGTGTCCACAGAAAAGGCACCAATATGGCACATGATCCGAAGTTATAAAACAATTTGCTTTTTTATAGCAATGATGGATTATATGAGAAGTTTTTGAAGTGAATTTCTTTGATGTAAATGAAAAAGAAAATCCTCACAGTCTTAAATCTTCGGACTTTGTCTTCTGTTCTGAATCTTTGAAGCAGTAGATTTCAAGTTTGGAGACAATTATAAGTCCTAAACTTAGCCCCATTATACGGAAAATTTTATATTATTTAAAATAACACATTTCCCACGAAAGATCTTGCATCTGTATAGACATGATTTAATCTCTAATTGACTTTGTTACAAGACCCCACTCCGTAATTTCTCATCATGTCAATTACAGTGAACAAGTCTTGCGAGGTGCAATACGTTTCAGCAATAAACTATATTTTCGTTATAATTACTAGCGATGGATTAGATTTTAAGCAATATCTTTCTACAGTGAATTATTCCTTAAGAGTTATACGTATAAATAAACGTATATTTAGTTATATCATGAATTGATAAATTTTAAAAAAATATATAGGAACAATATCTGTACTATAGTCAAAGAAATATCTCTAAATAATGCCTGTAATAAAACAAGAAAACCATGCTAAAGGAAAACTGTATAAACAAGTAAAACTTTTCTTTACGTAGCATAAATAATTTCCCCTTAAAAAAATTCAGAAATGATTTTATCAACCAGAAAAAAAATTTGCATAATTTTTAACATGAAAATATTCCAGTTAAGAAACATATTTACACATCATTGCCAAACTGGTAGATTTATATGTGTTAAATAATGATAATAGTGAAGTTTAAGTAAGAAATTAGGATTATTAGTCTCATAACTTAGGATAAAGAATTTTTTGTCGAAAATGATAGAAAAGTGCGAATTTTTAGTTTTACATTTTTAGTATCAAGTCTGCAAGCATCGTAAACTTTTCTGAAACAAGGAAACTATTGTCCCTTTATCCTATTAAACATTTTTAAGAGTACTAGAAAACAAAGTAACGATGAAAGGTTTATATTTCAGACTGGTATATAAATTGAGAAACTAAAAAAGTTTCTAGTACCTCAACTAAATGTGTATCAAGCAGTATTTCTCTCTGAAAATGTATCATGGGTAAAGTAATCATTAATTTTCTCAATTTAAGACATGATTACTAATATGAGATAAAATATTCATGAGCAGAAACCATACAAGGTCCACAATAAATTATGAAACAAAGATAGGAAATTTCAAACCTGAAACCTATATTATCTAGAAGAATAATTTAAGATATATGCAATGATAATCTATTTTTGCAGTGTAAAGAGTGTCAAGTCCAAAATCATAGTTTTGAGAAAAACCGGATTGAAAAGAAAAAAGGCTTTTGTAAAGTCAGTTTAAGTTTAATTTAAAAAAAAAAATTTAAGTAAAATTTTCCAATTTTATTTTTCTTGAGTAAAGAATGTTAAGTCCTTGATTGGGACATAACCCCTTTAACACTAACATGCTTGTGTTTTGTTTCACAAATCCCAAATTTCCCCTGATGAATCAAAATATTTTGGAGTAGAATTGGTCTTCGCTTTCTGTACCCTGCAGTAGCCCTTGATTTTTCACGCACGCCTGGTTTGATAACTCATTTTAGCCCATTTGGCACAGCAAACACAGATATATTTAAGATCCTTTCTGGTTAAAATCTTCATGAACTTTATCGAGCAGCATTTCGACACATTTATTAACAAGGAAGAAGCAATACAAATTACAGAGCAAATTATTTGTTCTATTCTGAGGAAAAATAGCAGATATTAGAAGTACCATTTTTTTCTGTCATCGCTAACAGTAAAAGGAACTAAAAGATCGTCGTCCTTTTACACTTTTGAAATCAGCGAAGCTTAAGTTTTGCATACTAATCAAAATAAAGTTAGAAGATGTAGGGAATTTTATTGAAGAAATACTGATTACTTCAAAATTTCTCTCTTTATCCTAGTTTTAAGGGCGTATTTAGCAATTTAGAGGAGGGAAGATTTGGAGTCGCAGTGGTTTTGTTAGAATGATCTCTCTTTCGGGAGAAATAAGTCAAAGCAAAATAATTAATACTCTCCATACATGTAGAGAAAGCATAAGCCTAACCCAAGTACGTGATTTAACAACTTTGCAGTTATGATATCTCGATCTGACAACTACGGCTGTTCAGCTATCCACATAAATCAAACACTTTTTAGATGCCTGAAAGCTGAAACAGTGATTTTGTTACTTAAAAATTTTGAATGATATTCGAATTGTTATTGAAGTATCCTAATATTTCCATAACATAAATATAAAAAGAAATAGGGATTCTAGAAAAAAAATTGACAGAGTAACATTTTTAATACGATTTTATCATAACATCCCAAATGTACTGGTTGGTTTGATGGAGTTAACAGTCTCTTCAACATTAAAACTTGTCTGTCTTGTATTAACCACAAAACCATAAGCTAGAATGCAATCTTCGCAGCTTATATTTCTTCTACAATATTTCTAAACCATAAGAACAATATAATTTTTTGAGACTAGATTTTCTATCTCGAAAAATGCCTGAAATGCAACAATATGGGAGCTTCCGAATGAAATACTACATACATCATTTTCATATTCAAACAAATATGAACTTTTATCACATTTAGTTGGTTATTGAACCGCAAATAGCTGCTAAATAAATGGCATACAATGACGGAAATAAATTTCGTCTATATACACACTCAGAGTAACTCTGCATTTGAAATCGCCCTGTTTCTCATGTTGCCACTGATATGGCATGCCATAGAACATAGGTTCTTAAACTGTGGTCCGTGGACCCCTGGGGGTTCGCAAAACAATTTTGACATTAACTTTACATCTCACAACTTTTTGCTTTTATTCAAATAACTCATTTAATAAAAATCTGACATGGTCGTGACTTTTTGTATTTGTTGTTACTTAACTAATTATTAACATAACTAAACAATAATTACTAAAAATTTAATTATTTTTATTCAACTGCAAATACAGAAAAATAAATAAAACAATGTAATTTTTTGCACTGCTGTGCTTTTATTTGCACTTGCAAATAAAGCACTCCATCATTTGATTCCGTTCTGTGAACAGGTTTTTTCGGCACTGTTATACATGAAATCAAAGTATAAAATAAACTCATTGTAGAAGCGGACCTCAGAATGAAACTTTCCAATATAGAGCCCAATATTGTGGTTCTGATTTCTAGAAAACAACTGAACCTATCTCATTAAGTACAAATTATTTACAGAAAACATTATAATAAGATCTATTTTGACCAATATTTGACCAAGAAATGTTTGTATGAGATTAATGTATTATGATTAGTAACTTTTTAAATTATTTTTACTACCATTTTTATTCATTTTATGTTTTTTATTCTATATCCTAATAAAAATATTCATCTCTATAAATGCGCAAGACCATTTATTAAAATAACCAGCGATACATTTTTACAAATATTTATTATAACGTAGTACCTATGAGATTATTGAGCCAGAAATTAGTCTCAACGACGTAAAATGCCTAGGGCTGGGATGGGGTCCGCAAAAAAAAAAAAAATTATTGTTCAAGAGGGGGTCCTTGGACTACATAAGTTTAAGAACCCCTGCCATAGAACATAATAATAGCAATAAAACGTAGACTTATTACTATGCATTAAATACACAAAAGAGCTGAGAAAATTAAGTCTTGAAAACCTATAATTACATATAGGAAGTTCGTGAGTTATTCAAGATGGATCCCTAAGTATAAGCATATATTATATTAGCATTATAATAGCTATTTATAATAATAGCAGTATTTTAACAAATTTTATTTTTAGCGCACACTCACAACACAACACTATTCTGAAAATTCAATAGAATGTTATTTTTTTAAGAAAATGTGACTCTTAAAATATTTATTTAATAATTGATGCTCGAATATTTGATAGTAATATTTTTTTAAAAAGTAAGACTATAGTGTTCACATTGAATCAAAACTTAAATAGTAATAACGTACATAATTTGAAAATATTTTAAATTGATCTATTATTTTGTCAATCACTTCTTTCTGCTCTCTATAAAAGGTACTCCCTCTAAAATAACCATATTATAAATACATAGAAATATGCATCATATTAATATACTTTCCTCCTAATAATCGTAACACTTAGTATAACTGAATAATCGTATTAAATATTACTTCTTACAAAACAGTCCCTTTTACGCACAACAGTCACTCATTAGTATTTTAATCACAGGTCAGTTAAGGACACGAAGGTGAGCATTTAACGGCAAATGATAGATTGCATAAGACATTTAACAATTAAAATGATTATAATAATTATGCAGATTAGAAAGTACTTCTATTACTATGTTACGCTGATGAATGAATTGTAAAACTAAAACAAGGACAGTATCTGAATAACTTAACACTTTGCTGCATAGTACCATAAGGCATACATTCGTAATTTCTAGACATGATTGGCTATTACTGCGTAAAGTGATACTGCATGAATTACTATCTCTTCACACCAACACTTGAAAATCAAAAGACACCAATTCACGTCTTTCGTTGACAGATTGTAAAGATAAACAATTTGCGATTGGTTGAAAGTTGAGTTGTCCATGATTCTAAATTTAAAAAGACTTTATAGGGTAAATGCCATAATAATAACACTGCCTCCTATCGGAAAGATAGTTCAAATGGTTGAATACAGTCTGCTTGGTTAAGAGATCCAACACCTTGTCCGAACGGATGGTCGTTACAACTTGCTAGGTTTTTCTCCCCATTTACTCATCAGAAAGTGCTTCGATCGTTGTTTAAGCATGTTAAGAAAGATAAAGTACGTTCTGCATGGTGAGCACACCAAATCAAACAACATCCCGTAGATGATATACACTTGCCAGAAAGAGTCTGCATACAAGCGAAAACCAAACATTCAAGCATAAAAAAAGATAATATCACACTAAATTTATCAACTTTCTTTTCTTTTCTTGTACTGATCGAATCATTTATATTTTTTAAACCATTGTTAAAAGATAACATGCTACGTTTTAAAATAAATAAAAAAAATTTCAAAAAATTGCATGAATTCATAACAGAAGAAATTTGCGTACAAGTACAATAAACTAATATACCCAATTCAGTTTTTGCGATGTTGTTCATTTTGCTAAACTTTTGTAAAAAATTGCACTAATATTCGTTTCCAAAGCTTTTCTGAAGGTAAATTGTGGAAAAAAATAAATGAATCAAAATGGAAAGGAGATTACTCCTGAATAAACGAAAATTATCTTGAAACTGAAGAATGAAGGCAAAACTCTTCGGGAAATTGGCAATACTCTTGGAAGAACTCATTCCTCTATTCAGAGAGTAATCAATAATTACAATTCAACAAAATCTATTATCTCGAAGCGACGTTCTGGATGTCCCTCTAAACTGACACCACGTGAAAAGCGTTTTATCCTGAAGTCCGTAGGCCTAAATCCAAGAATTGCTGCATCTCAAATTGTAAATTAAATTAGAGAGAGGTTTGAGAAAAAATTCATGAAGATATTATACAGAAGATTTTAAAAAAATCTGGCTATCATGGCTGTGTAGCATGTAGAAAGCCACACATATCGGTCATCAATAAGCAAAAACGTCTACTCTTCGCAAATGAATATGTAAATAAGCCTCTGGAGTTCTGGGAAAAGGTACTCTTCACAGGAGAGCAAGTTTTGCATTTTTGGGATTAAAGGACGTAAGCTGGTGTGGAGAAAGACAGGTACGGCTTACGAGAAACAGAATCTCGTGCCCACAGTAAAGCACGGTGGTAGAGGAATAATGGTTTGGGGGTGTATGGCAGCCAATGGACGTCTGGTATTTATAGAATCTACAATGCATCATATGGCATATTTGAACATTTTAAAAGAAAATTTAAAAGTAAGTGCTCAAAACCTGGGCGTTGGAGACTACTTTTGGTTCCAGTAGGACAATGATCTAAAGCACACTGCCCACAATGTGAAGCTCTGGTTGTTGTAAAACATCAAAAATCAGTTACATACTTCTCCACTATCACCTGACTTAAATCCATCGAACATTTGTGGGATGTACTAGAGCGCAGGATTCGTCAACATTCCCTAACATCGAAAGAGATGTTCAAAAAGGTTATCATTATGGAATGGAATAATATATTTCCTAACGAAACATTCAAACTGGTTCAGTCTATGCAGAAACGATTGATGGAGGTCCTTAGACGTAAGGGCTATCCGACCAGTTACTAAACTTTCAGTAACAGTCAATGACTAATACATTTTTTCAGGTTCTTATTTGTACGCAAACTTTTTCTAGCGTATTTCATGTTATTTTTTGTTTAACGTGATTTCTAAACAAAATTATGTGTTTTGTATTTCTAAAACCATTGTTAAAAGACAATAATAAATGATTCGATCAGTACAAGAAGAAAAAGAAAGTTGATAAATTTAGTGTAATATTATATTTTTTGATGCTTAAAAGTTTGGTTTTCGCTTGTATGCAGACTTTTTCTGGCAAATGTGTAAGTATCTCTTTTAAATTTCTGTGGGGCATCTAATATTGAATTATTTTAAATCACAGATATAATTACTGTATATTTTTACCCTTCAACAATTTTCGTAATTCCTTTTTCGTATTCCGAAGTATCTCGTTGCAATTAAGAATAATTCAAGTGTAGTTATTCTTCTAAATTCGAATCCTTAATGCCGCATTTGAACATCATGAGCCATCCTTTGAATGTCCAAGGGAAGGATTCCATTTTTCGTCGTCGCCTCTTATTTCATTCCTGGCTGCTATTCGCCTCTGAAACCGGCAATCGCATTCTTTCTCACTTATTGCAAAACTGCATAGAAGCACACACAGAGCGGGCGATCGATTAGTCAAGGCAAGTCTTTCTAATTAACGGCAAAAGGTGCATTACAAGTTAGAACTTTAATTAGCCTCCACCCGAAACTATGTTTCCAATAAAAACAATTGTTGAGCAATAATTGCTTGGATCACTTCGAATCTCATTAAATCATTTTGTTTCAATTTCTGCGAGCTCTCGCTTTTGTCGACAGGAAGAACACGCCGATAGATTTTGGTTTCAGGGGAAATGTGCGGTTTTTAATGTTCCATTGGGTAGGGGGATAGGGGTGGACATATTAACTCTTTATACACTCTCTCACACACATAACACGCGCTCAAGAAAACCGATACACAATGCGCTAATTTTGGATGAGTAGCTAGAAAAGAGGCTCTTGATGAAACGAATCGATATATAATATTACTCCCGAACAAGAATATTTAATTTAATTCACGTGCAAAATATATTGGATTCAAAACGCGTCGTTGTTAAAAAGAGAATAAACAAGTTCTTTTCGAATTAGTGTAATAGTTAAAAATTTATATCGACAATAATATTGCTTGATCTGTGTTCCTGCTTTCATACATTCAAGAAAAAGGTTTTTATTATGTAATGTATTTTTCTTAGAAATAATAGATTAAGTGTAAGTAGAACTCTCTGCAAACTAACTCATTTTTTGTGCTATATTCTGTAAAACTCTTTATTAGATCATGAAAAGTACAGTAGATAAAGCTGAAATAATATCAGTGTCACTGAACAAATGTAAGTACACTATCTGGCCAAAAGTATCTGGACACCCCCCTAAAGAAGTGGATCTGGCAGGTGATGTAATTTGATGCGTAACCGAGAGCTATAAAAGTGTTGGTAGTGGTTTGTCGGGTCATATTTATGTGTTTGGGAGACAATGAGTAAGTCAAAGGCGCTTAGTGAATTAATCGTAGGATTATAGTGGGATGTCACCTTTGTGAGAAATCAGATCGTAAAGTTTCGGACATTTTACAGAAACCAAAATCCACGGTGAGTGATTTAATTGTGAAGTGGAAACGTCGAGGCAGTGAAACTGAAGAAAAACGAAGTGGCAGGCCGAAAAAAAATTAGTAAACGCAGCCGTAGAACTCTGAAAAGGGTAGTGAAACAAAATCGCAAGTCTTCGTTGATTGAAATCACTCAGGAGTTCCAAAGTTCACCAGGCGTTAGTGCTAGCAGCAGGACTGTTCGTCGAAATTTAAAAAACCTGGGATTCCATGGTCGTTCAACCGCTCACAAGCCGAACATCACTCCCTAGAATGCGAAGCGTCGATTGCAGTGGTGCAAAGCTCACCGTCATTTGACTGTGGACATGGGGGGAAATGTTCTTTGGAGTGATGAATCTAGCTTTACCATCTGGCAGTCCGATGGACGTGTCTGGGTTTGGCTGATGCCCGGCGAGCGCTTCTTACGTGACTGCATTGTGCCGACTGTTAAGTTTGGTGGTGTCAGCATCATGGTGTGGGGGTGTTTTTCATGGTTTGGCCTGGGTTCCTTAGTTCCTGTGTTTGGAAACATGAACTCTAAGATGTATGTGGACATTCTGGGCAATGCTGCTCTCACAACTCTATGGCAATATTTCGGGAAAAAACCCTTCTCTCTTCCAGTAGGATAACTGCTCCATTCACACATCGAGACTTGCGCAGGCATGGTTTGACGAAATGGGTGTTCATAAACTTGACTGGCCTTCTCAAAGCCCCGATCTAAAACCCACTGAACACCTTTGGGGCGAATTAGAACGCAGGTTACGTAGCCAACCAAATTGACCATCCTTACTGCTAACACTCACTTCAGCTGTGATGGACGCCTGGAAGTCAATTCCTATGGACACCTATCAAAAACTGGTGGAAAGTCTCCCCAGACGTGTGCAGGCTGTCATCGATGCAAAAGGAGGACCAACATCATTAATATATGCCTCAGGACTCTCCGATTCCGTACCATGGGCGTCCGGATACTTTTGGCCAGATAGTGTATTTCCAATCTAAAATATCTATCAATGACATCATTATATCCATCGGCTATTTTAAATACTAATTTAGAGGATCCTTTTCTAATAGTTTTCCTCGATCTGATGATGTGTTTAAAAGTAGAGCATTTTTAGACAACAATATGCCCATTTTATGTAAGTGATTTGTTTATTATTCTAGTCCGGTATCTATCCCAAGGCCCAGTTGTAAAACTGGGGGGAAAGCTATTATCTAATCCTATTATGTATTGAAGTTTCCTGATTACAAATAATATATTAACATTATAGGGTGATTGAACTTTAAAGGCGCATTAAGATTTAAGCGTAAAATAACGCATTTCCTGAAGTGCCCTTCATGAATTCTAAATATGATTTCCAACCTGTATCTCACCATTTAGGCTTAAATTGATTTGAATTCCGATGTTTATTCGGTGGCTATCAGCAGAGTTTGTCAACTTCATGCCTCTGTTTTTCCTGCGAAAAGTATCCTGTCAACAACAACTCAAGCCACGTTCTCTTTGCACAGATCTTTCGTATCAGTCAGTGTCTTCTCAGATAGCAGTTAGTTTCTATTTCTACAATCTCCACATTTTTGTAACCATTCGAAAATTTTCCGGTCGATATAATCAAAAGGTTATAACTTTCCTTTGCGGTTTCAGAATCGACGGCTTCGCCTCTGTACACACGTTTTTGTAGCCGTTTTCGCAGTTCCTATCCTTGTCTATTTAGTCCTCGTGTAGCAAAAGATGACCTTAGTGCTCTAAAACCAACCCTTCCAAATTTGGATGAAACAGATTTTTTTTCACAGCCGAATGCGAATCGTACTAGTCTTTTAAAAGATTAAATATTTCGTATATGAGCTTAGGAATTGGAGGGAAACGTTCGGATGAAATGTAGATAACCCTTTTAATATGACGTTTTGAGACCGTTAAAATTACTTGTAAAGCCTAATAAGTAAATTTATATCGCACTATATCCTAGCGACTATAATGAACTTTTCAGATTTTGACAGGTACTTTTTAAGGAGGTTATAAGAGTGAGTATAAGGAGGTTATAGGGTGTTTAATATGCCTAATTAGAGCTGAGAGAAGAATGATGATGGAGGTCGATGACAAGTGATTACAGGAACTTGTCACAATGTTCCATAAGTGTCTAAATGTCTGGTTTGACTCTATGGGGTTGGGTTGATTTTGTTGAGAGCACTATGGTCAACTTTTGTTACACAAAGGCTAATTAGACAAGGACATATAATTTAAAGCCGATTGATTCGAAAGGCTACAAACATCTATGCCAACGATGACCGCGGGGAAAAATAGCTTAATATTTCTAAATTCTGAATGAAGTTTTTGTTGCGGTATCTTCAAAGGTTATTCTTAAATCTGAAACGGTAATTCATTGATGTTTGTCAGTCGTATTTTCAAGCGACAATTTATACAAAAATTTCATTGGACAAATTTTAAAACAATCGGTAGTAATTACTAAAAACGAAAACATTTATCCCTTATTTGTACATCATTATTTCATCATTGTAATGATGCGTTTTCGAGTTGAATAAAAATTAAATTAAATTAAATTTGGAGAAGTTTAAATGATCCAAGGCTCTCACCATTACATTTGATGGTAGAGATGGAAACGCCGATATAGAAAATACAGAGGAGAAAGGTTTTTTTTTTATGATATTGTAAATTTAAGAGAAGTTTATGAGAGCTGTTTGCATGTGGGGTCTTAGATCAGAGACAAGATAAGCGATGGCTGGCACCAGGGATGACACTACGCCACAAAGATCCTTTGTGGAGGATTTTTTGCAGATGAGATGCGGATTCGGACCACAGGATCACGTGAGATGATGTGGGGGGTCGGGAAGATGATCTAAAAGAGGGCATATACAAGTTGAGAGGGGCATCCAATAAAAAAATACGAGATAAGGCCAAGCAAATGAGGCTATTTCGGCTTCCTGAATGGCTGGAGAACTTTATGAGGAGGCGTGATCAAAACAGAGAGAGGGGATGATGAGGTACGAATATATAGTACGGACAGAGATTGTTTCGGTGATTTTTCTTTGCCGTTTGGAGACCCTGTAGATTCTTCTAGGAGTCTATCGTCGTTTTGGTGAATTAAAGTTGTTATTTGTCGGGTTGCGTGTTCCCCTCTCCCCTTAGTTTGCTGAATTATGATGGCTGAGCTACTTTTTGAAGACCAGGAGGTTATTCTGATATTTAAGAGAACTGCATTCGGTGACCAAGAGTGGTAACGAAGATAAAAATTTACTAGCGTTCCCTGCCGATAATCAAATAGTCTAGGCAGACTAAAATCGATCTGAACGGAAGCCAAGTGCCCCATCATTTGACGAGAGGTTGGATAATAGTACCCGAGCGAGAGCTGAAGAATTACACACGACCAGCCTAACAACGAAGCGTGTCTCCATCTAGAAGGAAGTAGCGAGAGATCGAAGCCAAAGGAGGTATTCCACACCCGAAACCCAGTGAAGCAAGCATACCCTGTCAACGGTTCTCGAGCATCATCATAATTGAGTGAGTGGCTAACGTTTTTTGTTATTAGTTCAGATCCCATGTTATTTGAATGATTTTTTAGCGCGGGTGAGGTTAGATGAAATATATTTTGGATGGAGTAATTCATAATTTTGGTTAATTTTCATACGCTCCCTGAATCTCGTAAGGTATATTAGATAAACACATGGTATTAAGCACAAGGTTTAATGCAATTCTAAAACCAGTGAATTGGTAATTAGCAAGGTATGCATATTAATGATGTTGAGATAAATTGTAAATAATTATAAACAAATTTTTTTTATTTAAATCTAATCAGTTTCATTGTCAATGATTTAGGGTTTTTTTTAAGAAAATCTACTTTAGGTTTATGACTCGTTCGTATGTCAATTTTTATGTCCAGAGCTCGGGGTTGAATTCAATAAAATAATTTACATACCGCACCCACCTACCCCTTGAACTTAAATAAGTGCTAGCCACATACATACGAATTCACGCACAAACAAATAATTTTCGGACAGGCATTACAAAAATTAAACTGGACTGTCTGTTGAAAAACTATTTTTCGGTTGCTGATGTTTTGAAAGTATAACAGAACTAAGTCTTAAGATTATTGGTACACTTTTGTATTCAACCAGCCACGCTTCGTCAAACGGTAAAAAAAAAGGCAGTTGGAAAGTTTTGGTGACGTCGGAGCTAATAAAACGTTTGATGAAAGGCACTTCGTTTTATTCGAAATTGTAAAATTAAAATAGTTATTGTTTAAATAACGCTTTCAGAAGCAAAATGGAACGTGTAAATTGGTGATTGTCATAAGGAAAATATTTAAATTACCAAAACAAAAACGTTACATTTAGCTTATTGAGATTCTTCAACAAGTCTCTTGCTTTTAATATGAGTGATCTTATATTTACAATGATTACATCCAAAGAATTTTTTTTAGAAAAAATACTTCCTACTGAGTTATCTGTTATTTTCTCCAAGAGAAAACAGAATCGCATGGAAAGGGAACAGTAGTTAAATTCCCAAAGGGTAAACTCGATCGAAAAAAAAGAAAACAAGTTTCCTTAAACACGTCGCTTTCCAAATAAACTACCAACGCAAGTGATCAGACTCTCGGTAAATTTCCCTGCCCCTAGGAAATTTACACTACCGATCAAAAGGTCAAACTTGTCGTCCTCCCTTCGATCTTTCTGTGATCGAGGACGTTATTATTAGCTAGTTCAGCCCCACTCGAGTGAATATTTAAAATATTTTATTCACCCCACACCAACACAATATTCAGCTTATTTACAAGTTTTAAATTGCAAACTATATACAATTAACTGAAATACCTCAGTCATCAGACTCTGACTGAGCACAATCAAAAACCTAACGCGTCTCTGTGATCCCACTCTCTCGAGCTAACCCAACCAGACTTTCCTCCACGGCAGCGTCCCCCTACAGTCGGCAATAAATATCATCTGTACAACAAAGTTTGAATGAAACATTCGTTGATTTACAAAGAGGATATATCATCATATTAAAAACATAAGTTACTTAAAAAAAATTAACCATCAAGGGCTTTAATGCAAACATTATCAAACGGCCTGTTACACCCTTGAAATTTCTAGTTTCTATAGCTTTTTGATTTTAAAATGTTGTCTGATAGTCGGGTTAATTCCTTCATCTATCTGATCGCACTTTGATGGGTATTCCTCTCAATTGATCAAATTCTGCATGAAAATTCGGTTTACACCACATACAATTAAACTTTATAGTTCATTCACGTGTGAACTATGAAGTTGTACACAGTGTCATACTATTCACATCCGGTAATTTCAAATCAAAGCATTGCTTTTTACTAGGTCTTAAAAATAGTTTCGTCAGTTTATCCATAAATACAACCTTTAGCTGGGTTGATAATTCAGAAGAGTGCAAATTTTTAGTCCTAGTTTTCATAGAACTAAGTTTGAGACTCTAGCATTTCGACTGGCAGTATGATTCCCCCCAAATTATGCCCTTCTTCGAGGACGTTGTTAAAACTAATGTATCTCAGATATATATATATAAATATATAACACATGAGAAATAATCATATAAGCACGACGGCATAATTTCCAAGACACCTTATTTACTTGAGGAAGGTGCCCCAACGGAGCATGACAGTTATATTTTTGCGTTATATTAAGTTTTTATACTAATTTTTTTTCGGTGTATGTATGCCATTATTACAACAAGCACCATAATATGTTAGAAACATTTCTCTTAAAATATTTAAATTAAACCTGAAAAGTAGGGCTGAATAATTACTACCAAGAAACAATATGTAATGCAAGTTAAAAGATTCGCTTTATTATGTCAAGTTAAAAGGTTTCTTCTGATGATGATAAGAATATCGTTTTAGATCAATTTCAAATACAAGTGTAGCTCAAATTGCAAGTTAAGCCTCGATATTTCGATTTAATTCCTATATGATTTGAATTCCCCAAGGATTTTCTCATTTTAAGATAAAACACTAATAAAATTGAAGTATTAGCATTCTACTAAGACTAATATATTAGAAATGAAATATTTCACAGAGATGTCTTTCTTTTATTTTTGTACTATATTTTTAGAATGATAAAATACACATAAAAAGGACAAAACGCTCAACTGTTTAAACTTACAGTGACTTCCTTCAATTTAGGTTGAATTCAAATTCCAAGACATTCCCGAATATTTCTTAAGATGTAATAAATGTCAAAAATGTGTGTCTCTTAAAAATATTCAAGAAACGTGGCACTGCAAAATGGGAGACGCTCTCAAACGCAAGGAAAAAGAGAATGCCGAAATATGAGTACTATGTCGAGCACTTTGGTCGCAAAATTCATTTACTCTTTCTGAACAGATTCTGTTTTTAAGGCGGGTAATGTATTAAAATAACTCTTTTGGCAAATAGAGAGAGAATTTCAATGCATAGTTGGAGACCCATCGTGGTTTTACATGTGTAGATGTTTCCGAAAATCATTTAGATGTTTTGTAACAAGATTTAGTATAAAAGGAGTTCAGTTTTCAAAATACAACAGCAAACGTTTTTGAGGAAATCTGAATACTTTCCTAAGAGGAGTTCGATTCTTTTTTACCGGTTTACAGAATCTACTGCTTCAAAAAGTATTTTTAAAAGTAAATTTAAAAGAAAAAGTGCCAATTTTTGAACTGCGACTTTGTCGATGAAATTTAGCACTTGAGTGCATGGAACGCATTTCATACATTTTTGTAATGCTTTAGAGTTTAAAATAGAATTTAAGGGATTTTTAACTTACTGTAGTTTGACAGAAAATATTCAGTGTAACAGTTTAAGTAACTTGACACTAAAATATACTTTGGACTTTTAAATGCTTGTTCAAAAATCGTTTCGTTGTTGTTGTTACGTTAAATTTCGCGTGGACTATAGTGAGCCCTGTTAGACTTTCCGAGCAGAAGAATTTCAGCAATGTAGATAAATAAAATAATTTAATTAGTTTAAGTTTGAATGGAAAATGTTTGAAAAAAAAATAACTGCAAGAATTTATCCTATTAGTCATTTTTTAAGCTATCTGCCATAGCGAGGTAAAATTATATGTGATTACTTAAAGCAATCTACCTTACGTACTTGTTATCGACCCGAAAACTTTCGATCCTATTAGAGACAGACAATAGATATTACAGATGGACAATTAGCGATAGATAGACGTAGTTTGATTAAATTAACATCTTATAAAAAGTTTCTTTTCACTAAAAGTTAAGTTTTCAAGCATCTAGAGGCTCAATAATTTCTTTTAACTTGTCTAAAATGATTTATATTGTGAAAACAAAAATTTAAGACAACAACCTCATGAGAATTCTTTCATTACGAAACAAATTTGCGACATTTTTCTTTCTTGCGAGAAAAATTATCACATTCAGGGGCGTTACAAACATTTTGAGATGTCCAGTTTACAGATTAAAATGAATTCTAAAATTTGTTTGTTAGCTATATTAACAAAATCAGATTTAAAGCAAGAAATAAATTATTTTATCTGCACCACTATTTGATTATGAGTTCGAAAACAAAAATTCTTGAAGTCAGAAGTACTCTTTTGAACATTTCAGTATTCAGGAATTTCATGCTCTCGCATTATTTAAATGGCAACAAATAAAATAGAAGAATCACGCGCACACATTATGATCCTTAAAAGTGAAACAAGCACTTATTTGCATTTTCGCTTTTGTAATTTCCCCTTTCGCTCGTTTCCGAAAATCACTCTAAAAAAGATACAAATTCCAACGCAAGTTCAGCTGAAACCTGGATCTGTGGTGATAAATAACTACAGCAGGTTTTCTTCCTCATTCCCTTCCCTTCAAATCCATCGTCAAATTATTCATTTCGAGTGACGCATTTTATGACAGCTTTACGACATTTTGAGCGCAACCTGGACTCTAAATGCGGGAAACATTACTGGTGATGCAAACGCAAAAGTTTCGCTCTACAGAAACAAATCTCTGAAATATCATTTGGGGGACTTCCGCGATTGGAAGCTGTGGTTAATGGAGCTGAATGCCCCAAATAATCAGCGAGTGTTATTTAGTGATGTTTCCCATTTATATGCATTAATTTCACATCTTCTTACACACCGCATAGAAGGAAAGTAGTGTTGTAATGCACTCTTTTTTTCTTCTTGCCTGGAACACCTGGTTTGTTTTCAGTAGGACGATAACGATCGTCTGGATGGGTTGTGCCTCTCAGTTTTCTACCGAAAATTGTTATTAAAGCATTATACGAATTGCAGAGGGGTTTTAACGTAGTCATCTGACATTCATTACGTCATTTGGAAGGAAAATTTTTATCTGCTATCTTCTAGATATGCTGAGATAAAGAAATGCTTTTTTATGAGCAGAATGGCTTTGTGTTCAATTTCAACAGCAAATGCTGAAATTTAAGAACGTCGTCTGGTATCATATTTACCGAAATGCATTCAAATTGCTTAAGAGAAACGCTTTTTCCTTCATTCATTTTACAAGCATAAATCGGAATGCATTTCTTTCTCTCCCTTCATATTTTAGGATTTTTTGTCCGATTCGTTCCACTGGCATTTTAAATTGCTTCTGTTTTAAGAGTTAGAAAGACGGGTAGATGTAGCATTTTTAAAGAATTCTCTCAAATCATAATCTTTTCTTTGCAATGTCATATTTTGATTAATGGTGATTTAACAGCTCACGCAATCGAGCAATTCTAATAATTCTAACCGCTCAAGAACTATTTCGGATTCTAGTTACAAAGGAACTTATCTATCAGCCAGACATAACGTTCTTACAAGATTATGAAATATTTATAAGAATCCATTGTATTATTTTCGGAAACAGGATCAGGGTTTAAGCTATTTCTACATTCGAAGATTATTTGTTCTTTCTGCTTGAACTGAAGATTTATAGCATTTTACATCGACATCAAAATCATTAAAACGTCTATTAATAAATGTCTACTAAATGTTTATAATGCATTCGGCTTATATTTATAGCTGCTATGAAAGCCAAATATTTTTGTTGGCGGTGTTCAGTAACACTGTAAGTCCCAATTTACAGACATTGAAGGTTTTGCTTAGAAGGTGTGTAGCAGAGTTTTAGGCTAAACATGCGTTTAGACAATAGAAAATTGTTCAAATTGTAGGGCTTATGAATACTCTTAGAAACTCTAACTTACTCAAATGAAGGACTGATTCTCGGTTCATATTCCATAACACAAACTGTTCAAATGATTTCCACAAGGTTATATTCAAGAGTTTTATTATATGCCACTTTCTTTTTTAATCGTCAGGCACCTATCCAGAGAACATTCACTGCAAGAATTTATGGCTACTTCAATATGAGGCAAATCAGTGAGTGAACAAATGTTACAACCAGTGAAAGGTCAGCACCGATATATCCACAGAGGATCACAAACACTTACAGAAAATTCATATCTGCAGCTTTTAAATGCAGATTGAAATGGCTGTTTTTAGCATTATGAAACAGATCTTTTATGAAATTACATTTGGGCACCGAACGTAAATATTCGTTTATATTTCAGTAGTGTTGTGACTGAAGTGTCTTCACTATATTTCTTTTTATTATTCACTAACTACGGAGTCTAATAGTGAAATCCGAAAAGTGATATAAAGTTAGGATAGAACTTTTAACTGGTAATTAACATAAATAAATGGTAATAATTGCGAACTACATTCTTTATTTACATTTTGTGGATTTATAACGTAGATAACAAATGAATTTACCAGACACGTGCATTTTGTACTGTTCCTTTATGAAATTATAAAGAATATATTCTCTTTCGCCGCAAAGATTTATTACTATGAAAAATTCCATATCAATCGATTAATGAACTTAGTGCTATAAATTAAATATTAAATAATATGACCGTATGATTTGACATTCGTTTGGAATTAACACTTATAAATTCGACCTAAGCAGTACACTATCACAATTTTGAGAAATTAAATGTATTATTTTGCTTTAAACTTTTAGACGTTAATTTATTTTATGATCTACCATGCTTATTTATACTTCTAAAGCAATACTCAAATGATAGGCAATAAAAAAAAAAGAATTTTTTATACTTATTTTTCTCAGGCCATTTTAACAAAATGCATTCGAAAACACAAGTAGATTAATCGATACTGTATACCAAAAATTCCTTTATTAAGATATTACTAACCAAATTTTGAGCTTATTTTTTAAATAAAAACCAGGTTTTATGATTATGATATAAATATAATTTTCCCTCTTGGTATTTATATATTAACCAAACCCAGTTTTTTTTAAATGAAATACAACGCACATATTAAAGAGCTTAATAACGTATTAACAAACAGTTTTAGCTGTCTGAAAATGAAGAACAAGGGTTAACCTTGAGTATATATTTGTCACTGATTTGCAAGTATTTCCTAAGTAGCATTACTGGACATACAAACGAAATAAAACAAATGGCTTCAGTAAAATTGTAAATACAACTTACCAAAACTTTTGGGAAAACGGTTTTTAAAAAGAATGTCTGTGACACAGTTCAATACTTGGAAGTATTATTACAAAAAGTTTTAAAAATTTTGATGATCTTTGTTTGTAGAAGAATGACGAGTATTAATTATATCACATGATATCGGAATATGTCATCTCGTATTAGAATTATTTACATAAGATAGCAGTAAACAGAAATTTCAAGAAATTGCAGACAAGCCATTGCGACGGAACAGGAAATTGTTGCAGTTATAGGAACTGCGCAGATCCGAAAAACTGAGGCCAAGTGCATACATACATATCAGTCAAACTGTCTGGTTATGTGGCAATCTTTAGAAGTTGTTCATTATTTCTTCGATATTAAAGCAAGAATTTTAAAATGTAAAAGGTATATAACATTGGAAATCTACGAAGCAATTGAATTTATTTTAAACATACCTGTACTTTAAAAAACATACATTGTTTTTAAATATGTTTGTCTCATATTTTTTAACATTATTTTGCCACAGGGACTGACCTTTATTAAAAAGATCCGAGGTTTTTATGAAGATAATTAAAATGTAAGAGATGTTTCCGTTTTTGTTGAAGATAAGACTATAAAAGAGTCTAGTGACTGCAACCCAGAAAAAAACCAGACATTATTCATAATACACAATAATTAAAGTTGAGTAAAGTTTTGAATATACTTTTGGATCAATACTATTTGATAGCTTGCCGCATACGATTAAAATAGTACCTAAAGTATTATCTTGAAAAATATTAAGAAGGCTGATGCCGTAGAAAAGGGACCGTCGTAAAAATTAATTTGAGGTCTTTCTATCGGAGATACCTGGTGAACATAAATTAAACCATTCAATTTGGAGCTGACTAAGTACACTTCTTATAAGCCAACAGTTTCGTACTATGATCTATTTGAATCTTTGAGAGATCGAGAGTCCCTCCATATCATTAATGAGAGATGGTTATAGGGGAAATTTGCTACGCTGTGTGTTACCATTCTTCATCTTCATTGTCACGTACACTTGAGATATTTCACTTGCCTTCTTGTTGTAAGATAAACTGTAAAACAGTGACCAGCTTGGCACTCCAATGCATATTCTTTGGAACTGAGAAGAAAGTCAGTGCTGAAAATTGTGCTTGTGGACAGCACTGAATAGCAGTGACTTATACATCATATTTCTCGGCAGTAATTGAATCAATAATAAAATAGTTGCATGTGGACCATTCTCAAGACTCAAAACCTACTCAAATCCTTAATATGCACATGAATTCTATACGGTTTAAATAACTGCAACAAGATTGTATTTTATTTTCAGAAAAATTCATTTAAAATATCGTGATGGTTCTTTGGGATAATAAAATTACAGAATATTAATTTCAGTATCTTTAAAAATATAAGTTGTAAGGAACATGATACAGATTAAGAAATTTTTATGTACACTATGCAAAAGAAAAATACCTTATTAGCCAGTTCAGTAGGAATTTTAAAGGCATTTAATTTTTGGGAAGTTGTTCACTTAAATCGTTAAATAAAAAGTAATATTCAAAGGGAAGAAAATATCGTATCAACCTGACACAAATAGGTAAGCATGCAGTTTATAGGTTCTCACTTATACATAATTGCGACAAATCGTTCTAAATATTGGTCTGAAGGTACTGGTTTATTTATACTTAATTTCGTTATCTTTGTGTTTAACCCCTTCAGTTATTATTTAAACTAAGATTTTTATGCACTCTCTATATGTCTACCGTTATTAGATATTATTTTAAAAATAAAAACGTGAATCTCATTGTGAAATTCCTACTATTTGACCCTTATTTAGGTACTATTTTAATTGCATGTGGCAAGTTACCGAATGGTATTGATCCAAAAGTACATTCCGAATGTTAATCCACTTTAATTATTGTCTATTAGGAATAATTTCTGGGGGGTTTCGTTACTTTTTAGTAATTTATCAAAATTGTGATTATTTGCGTTCAGTACAGATATCTGAACTCAAGCAGTTTGTCAAAATATCCAGTAAAGGCTGCAAAGGGTAAACATTAGAATATATATTTTTACTTAACTACAAGAGCTGAATCAATTTGTAATTAGAATAGTATGATGCATGGGCTGAATATAATGGGTAGGATATAATACGTATATACACAAGTCCTCTATTTAAGGAGGCTGAGATAGCGCCGAATGAACATTTATACCAAACCTCAAGACTAGCTCCTCTATGCTGTAAGGACTTTGCCTTAAATAAAAGACTTCCAGCCTTTTTGTATTTAATGCTTTAATTGCAGTTCTCAACTAAATACAGGCTATTTACAATATATATATAAAGATTAAATTCCTGGGTTGACGGCATCGAAGAGGAAGGTCAGACTTGAGTTGACGCTGTGCTCATTCAAGTTTATCTAGGCCCAACAGTATCTCCTAGTCTCCGGCTCCAGCGTCTCCCTGAATAACTTAATCTCTGAATCACTGTCTCTTTTTAAATCACATCCGTCGACTTTATATACCTTCTCTGAACGTTCTCGAAATGTCTGGAAAATGCCGCCTTTCTTTATTGAGTTACGTTCCCAGACGACTAGGCACTTCCTTTTGGTAGCTGACGAACTGTTTCTAGAGCTGTCGGTAGCTCTTCCGGTCTTTATGTCGCCAAGACTGTCTGTCTCCAGCCGTCTAAATCAATCACGTACACAAACCGCGCGTTGGTTGGTCTTCCCGAAATTTCCACGCACAAAATATTCTCTATCGTACTGGAGTCTTTACAATGACTTAATTTTTTTTAACAGTGACAGTTTACGATTCTATATTTTTCACAGTTTTTGAAATAAAATGTAGGTGGTTTGAGTTTTGTCGAAATTTCACTGTAACAGTGGGTTGTACAGTGGGATATTTCTTTATACACGAGTGATTACTCATATGTGGCGTTAACACATCAATTTATTAAACATTCGTTAAACATATACAATACAATTTGTCATTAGAACACATTATACAAATATCATTACACATCAAGTCTACGTGATACATATCTATCTCTCTATCTATATATTAATCAACAATTTTCAATTAGTTACCTACAACTAACACGGGCAAATGAATTTGATGAACAATTTTCACGATAAATATGAAGAAAGCAAAATTAACTTCCCATACCTTGGTTGGTTACTTTAGTATAAACGCGCGGATGGCTCTCTCGATTCACAATGGGTTCTCCTTTGAGGACAGTGGCTGGGATGACTGGATTGCGCCTCAATCCTATTGGCTGGACTAGTGACGGGGGGAAATCTTCCTTCGGCCTTCGATGAACGGGTGGCATTGTCTTTGGCTCTCGGCCGGTGACTTGGGTAGCGTCCTGTCGTAAGGTTAGTCTGTTGACCCCACGGGATGAGTCATGGTGGTTTAACCGGCGACTCACCTAACAGACTTCTCAGGTGGGCGGTCGTAGTCTGATTCAGCGTCATTGACGATCCCCATTGCGGACTGTCTCTCTACTGCCTACTTGCATGCCCGCATGCCCAGCTTTTCATCACATCTTCGAAATCCGCATGCATCTACCTCGCGGCTCAATCTCAATGGGTGACTACCTCTCTGCATCTCTCGCCGGTACTACTTATAAGTCAGTCTATTATCATTACTACTGATCATCAAATCTATCTGCTCCTCTCGAGCTCAGTCTCTATCTGTTAGTCAGACTAAGTGTATAAGTGACAACTGCCTCTCTAAATCAGGCTAGGTATATAAATGACTCTACATCTCCAAGTAGCTTTCTACATTACTAACTCTTGGGCTTACATACTCGATATGCTAAATCAACTGCTGCATGTCTCTAGCTATCTGCCTCTTCATTTCTAAGTCTCTCGGCATCTAAGTATATCTAAGTCAGGATACATCTATAAGTGACTCTGCATCTCTATCTGATAAACTTCCTCTCTTACCATGACTTAAGGCTGCTATGTACTAACCCCATTGGATTCGTTCACCTCAATGTTAACCTATGGAGAAAATTTGTCCAAGGATTGCAGTCTTGGATTGAAAGATTTTTTTTTTTAAATTGTACTCCGTCATAGAGAAAGAAATTTTACATTTGTGTGCATTTTTAGTTTAAAAAAATGAAATTAATATTTTAAAATGTAAATTATTCGGGGAAAAATCTGGTATAGTGTGTTTTAAACGCTCATAAATTCCTTCGGTGGACGAAATTTATAAAATGAATCCTGTAGCTCTTTGCAGAAAAGTTCAGGCTATCTAACAATACCAATTTTATTTGATTATCAGCATTTATGTACCTGTAAATAGTTGACAAAAATATATTTTAAATAAAAAATTTAGGGGCAGCGCTTAACCCCCTATAGAGAGAGAGCCATTACAACCCCTCAAAATGTCAATCCTAAGGGGGTTGGAATTCTCGAACTGTCAACTGGACTCCTCCCACCACAAAAGTCTGCAGGAGGAAGAAAAGGGAAATACGATTTTCTTTCTTAGTACATAGTAGCCTTAATCTCCATTCTGTGTCTCCATTGGCTACCTCATTTCCCCAATGGGCAAATTCGAAACTCTCTTACTGGACCATGTATTTTTCTTCCTCCAATGTATATTGAGGGGGACGCCATCCCCTGCTTTGCGATGCCTTCTCACGCTCCTACCGACCTCCTGCTGTTTCAGTAATGAGCTCCACTACTTTCTTGCCCCCTTATCTCTAATTTACACCGTCGTCTCCCTTTTGGCCTGGCAAGTTCATTAAACACAGCTGGTCAACACTCATTGACCCTTTCACACGCCCCGCTTCTTTTCGACTGTCCCTTCTTTCATAATCTTTACTTTTGCTACAGAAATTTGTAGTTTCATTTCTTTTTATTATGTTTACATTCGGAAAAGGTATGCGCGTAACATTCGATTAAATTGCTCATTCACATTAAAAATCATTCTCAAATGCTATGTTTTGTTTCTTTGTTTTACTTTGCCAGTTTGATGATTTGAAGTTTACATTTAAAATCTCCATTGATCCGTTCATAATTTTTCTTATAATTAAGAATGAACGCGAAATAAACTTTATTTTGGTTATCTGTTTAAAAAAAATAATTAAGATGGCTGGGATATGACACGAGGCCAACATGAAGGGAGCCATTTCGGATATTCAGTCAAGAATTTCACAAATTAATCCCATAGCTTTTTCTTTTTTGTTTGTTTGTCCAGTGTTCCTGTTTTCCAAAGTTCGGGTTTTCAGAAACCCTAATGATAACGTATTCGGTTTTTTTTTTACGATATATCCAATATAAAAAATTTGAATAATACTAAATAACTAAATGGATAATATTAAATACTAACAGAAAATTTTTATAAGGAGTCATACTCAATGCTAAAGGATGAGGACAAAGATAATATATCAGTAATTAATTTGAAAGAGGAACCTAAAAACTTGTCTAATTTTACCAAATGAAGAAAAAAATTCGCAAGAACTATTAAATTTTATATATAAATATAACTAAAAGTAAATAATTCACCATAATGCAAGATTCTGTAGCAGTAAAGGAACTAAACCATATAACGAGGCAACCGACTAGTCTCTTCATCAGGAGGCCTAACCAAATCAGTTACCTCAAGGGGGAACTTTCTGAATAGAATATAACTAAAAGTAAATAATTCAACAAAGCGAGATAATTATTAGTAGGAAGAATGCAGACAAAAATAAACCGAAATCACGCACTTAGGGCTCAACGCACCATAATGCAAGATTCTGTAGTAGATAATGGTGATACATTCATTATTTAGAGTCTCTCGAAAAATTTGCTAAAGCTCCTTTTTTTAAAACTTTCTTCAGACGCTATAATTTATCTGCCCGGCCGTGCTCCAAATAGAACTTTTAAACATAGGAACAGTGAACACCTTTGAATTTGAAATCAAAATATGTACAGAATTTACGATTGAGACTAATGTGAAATGTAGCGCGTAACATATCAAAGGTGTGTCAGATATTAAGTCGAATGAACTCCCATAAGAGTGTCGTTCTTCAGAAGGGCTGAAAAACTGTGAAATGTTAAATGACCCCTCCTCCCTCCCTCAAGTCGGAAGCGCTACCCCTTGCGGCGATGGGCGGTGCCCTCAAAGTTATCAATCATCCCCTTCCACCCAACAGGCAAAAATCTCAGCAAATTTTTTATTTAAAGTCTTTTTTGTCTATTATTTACAGCTACATAAATGCTGATAATCAAATAAAATTGGTATTGTCAGATAGCCTGAACTTTTCTGCAAAGTGCTACAGGATTCATTTTATAAATTTCGTCCACCGAAGGAATTTATGAACGTTTAAAACACACTATACTAATTTTTTCCCCGAATAATTTAAATTTTAAAATATTAATTTCATTTTTTTAAACTAAAAATGTACACAAATGTAAAATTTCTTTCTCTATGACGGAGTGCAATTAAAAAAAAAAATCTTTGAATCCAAGTCGGCTATCCGTGGACAAATTTTCTCCTTAGGTTAACATTGAGGTGAGCGAATCCAATGGGGTTAGTACATTGCAGCCTTAAGGCTGCTGTCTGCTAATCGTATTGAATTAGATCACCTCAATGTTAACCTAAGGAGATTCTAAACATTGTTAACCTAAGGAGATAATGTGTCCAAGGATTGCTCACTTGGACTGAAACATTTTTTTTAAAAATTGTACTTCTTGAAAAATTTTACACCTTGGGGCATTTTCGTTATTTTCTATTTAAATGTAAATAATATTTTAAAATTTAAATTATTCGGGGAACAGGCCGTGGCGGCCTTGTGGAACAGCGCGAAGAATGAATTCAATGGGGTTAGCACATAGCAGCCTTAATAATGTCTTATGCCCCTGTGTCGTATCCCGTTGCCTTTCTGAGAAAATAACCATGTCGCCCTGTGACATTCACTAGTATACTTATTTTATTGGTCAGGGCGAACTCCACACTCTCATTTAGATCTCCCCTTTTTTACTACAGTATGCACTCTCATGTCTCTATATAAATGCTGCTTAGAAAATAAATAGTTATGTATTCATATATCCCAATCGTGTGAAATTTAAGACATCAGTGATGAAAAGATTTGTCTATTTTATCTTTCTATTGAAACTCTAAAAGTAAATGATACCTAATTTTTGAAATCTATTGAAAAATCTCAGTTCCTACCTCAATTTTCTGAGCATTCAACACATGTGCCTGAAATTCTCCAATAAAGTTCGAAGGAATTAAGAAATATTTGAACACAAACGTCTATACTGCCAAATTAATACGACAGGAATAGCTTGCATTGTGTTATAAGTATCAAGAATTAACAAAATAATGTAACTCCTCTGAGGTGCCCTCTTTCAGAGGAAATTAGTTTTCCAAACTTTTAATCGCAGGAAATTTAATCAAGAGTTACAAATTTTCAGTCGGGATCAAGTGGTATAATCTAAAAAAAATATTTAGAGAACCACTGCTCAAGAAAGATCTTATGTTACACCATCGATAAAATTACTCTTTCGAATTTGATGCATGTTTGCATATTTTCAATTTACCGTTCGAAAAATTTTTATACATGGTTACGTATATTACAATGATTTAAATATTTAATTTTTTTTCTTCCACGAAAGTAATAAAATCTGATTTATTCATAAAGACTGAAATGGGAGAAAAAACATTCTACGCTTTTTAAATGACCATGCATTTTAGAAAATTATTCTGAGACTGAATACTCTAATAAAATGAGTTAAAGAAGGATCAGAGGTTTGGAAATAGTCATTCAAATCTTATTAGAAATGCAATTATCACTTGAAAGATTTTAGCTAAAAAATTTATAAGAATGAAAGATCATTGTAATGATATCTTATTTATCACGTGGATTTCTGTATCCACTCTCGCAAAGTATAGTAATAATCCTGAAATTAGCAGAAAAAGGGTAATTAAAGATAATTAGAATGTATTCTTTTGTAAAGAGAGAAAATTACCTGTATCGGGGTAGCAAGATGATACTCCAGGACATTATTTCTCTGGTAGCTTGATTAAAACTTATTTCAAATTGAACCGAAACAAATAGAGATCTTCAAACAACGTTTTAAACAGTGGTTTTAATATTTTAAATTGAAATAAAATCTCTAATGACTCCAGAAAAATTTATTCTTTTGGGAACTGTATGATACAGTTTAGGTTTCATTATTTGCGCATTGTTTATCTTTTGTAGCTTCCATTGTAGTCAAATGATAGCAGAATAATTATTTTGCAACATAGATGAAGCAGAATTTTCAATTATTGTACAATTTTTCTTCTAATCTTTGCTGTTGAATCCCAAAAAATGCTTCTTTTTAAGGTTGAACCTTTTTAAATAGTATGCTTGACGTTATCGATTAATTTTTATCATGTTAAAAAGCATTTACATCAAATAATTATACATCAAGTAATATAGAAATATTCTTATAAGTAAATTGATTCAAAAGACTTTATGAACAGACTTTTTTTAAATTTTTAGATGTATAGGATGTTGCTATTAGATTTATGATCAAAACATAATTTTTTTCACTGTCTGGATGCTGAATAGTGTTTTTCAGTTTCGCTGGTTAAATAGACAAGACCATATGTATTGTGTATTGTGCTTGTATTACAGTTGAGTTGACTTCAGTGAGTCATACAGTGCTTAAGATTTCACTTCTGCATGGCAAATTGATTTTACATCAATAAGTACTGGGAATTCTCTTTAGGATTTCTATCAGTTTTGGTTACGTATTTAAACTGTTCACAGTGGCCGTGCGTGGGATTTTAGAATAAACATTCGTGTTGTGTAATTTCATATTCAGTAATGTATTCATAATTATCAAACCCTCTATTTGCATTAAATACACCCTGAAACTGAGACTTTTACTAACTCGTTCAAAAATTAAACAATAAAACAGAAAGAAGGTACAAAATAAGATGTTGAAACTTACACTTGAAAGGTATTCATGAACGAACAAAACCTGATTCAAGTTAATTAATAGCAAATTTTTTAATTTTTAAACCTCTAAACAAAAATGTCTGTTATCGTTAAAATCTTTGACTGTTTAAAAAGTTAGTTTATAGAAATGTTCTTGCATGACTTTTATTCAATGCCACATTCGCCTGCTATCAGACGGGTTCTTCTAAAATTGGGTTGTTTATAAACAAATAACTTATTTTTTAAATAAGAAAAATAATATTTACCTGAAGAGAAAAAAAATCTATAGCAGTAATGTTACGGTTACGATGCTATATATATTTAAACAGTATATTCTTCGAACATTTACTATATATATATATATATATATATATATATATATATATAGAGAGAGAGAGAGAGAGAGAGATTCAAGACAGCATACCCATAAGTGAATGCACAGACGTGAAAATAGAATCTTATTTAAATATTTCTTCCTCTCTTCTATCGAGAGACATTAACATAGCTTTCAAATACACTTTTTTAAAAAGAAAAAATTACAATTATTTTGCAATACATATCTGTCAGCTTTTATGAAAGTTAAATTTTTAAAAAATGTATTCATTTTTTATCACATTGAAACATAAAACATGGCTTTCACAAACTTAAAAATAAGAAATATTGATTTATTCTTTACGCGTCCATTTTTACTCTCAGTTTGGGGTACAAATAATTCTCAGATTAAGATAAACTCCAAACAATCGATCCTAATTTTCCCTCGAATTCGATCTCTCGGGCCTAATTTAGATATGATGAGACCCCGTGCTTCTCTTTAAACTTCTAGTTTGGCTGAAATACATGACCCGGTATTATTTTTTAATATTCTTCTCCCGTGGTTAAGTTTGAAAGTTCTTTCGGAAGAGGGCTTTGATCCAAAGCTGCTATTGATCTTACAGGTGTTCGGAAACAACACGCACAAACTATGAACCGCTTCTAAAGTAGGAACAGGATCATATATTGTAAATCAAGAGCCATTTTTGAAACAGACGAAACTATCATCAAGATAAATGTTTTTATGGTTTTAGACACATCTTTGGTTTAACCCTTAACAATATTTTATATAGGCTGTCTGTCAAATATTTGATTTTTGAGAATTATCTATAAAAATTACACAGTTCCCTGACTATAAGTATTCATTTCTTACTTTTTAAATGTATTTTAAAAAGAGCTGCATTAATTTAATTAGTTTTTCAGTGCTGAAATTTGATTTATGGACATGTGAGTTTAGAACTAACTCTGTGTAGCGTCTTTTCTAGAAAATAATCTCTTGCATATACATACATAACAAAACAGTTCTACGCCTAAACGTAAGTAAACTATTTAGAAACCACCAAGACGCAGTTTGTTCCATTTACATGTTTTTACTGCCTTTCATTATCACTTTTCGGTAATGAAGAGTGATAATGAAGTCGAGTTGTTTGTCTACTTCAAGATTTAGCCCTGAACTAGTCGCATTCCAAAAAGTTACGCTTTTTTCAGCTCTCCAGCTTAAACCTGCCGCAGAGAGAGGCGGCCGAAGGGTGAAATAAAAATAATCCAAAAGTCTCGGGTTCTTTCTAGGGACTGGTAAAGTAATTTATTGTTAGTATTGCACTAAGTTCAACAAGCCACATATCAAGGTTTTATGTTTATTAAAAGGTACAAATAGTGAATTTAACACTGCTGATTTTTTTTTTTGTATTAAAAGGAAATGTCAAGGACATACCAGAAGGAAAACTGCAGAGATAGTTTTAGTAAAATAAGGTAGCGTGAAATGTGTAGTGTATTTTAACCATGCAGTCTGTGTGATCTTATAAGGATAGAATACGAATGTTTCAATTAATGCAGTAAATCGCTCGCCCATGAGATTATAACATATTTTTCCTTCTCTTACCCTCATTAAAGTAGTCAGTGAGTTATACTTAAAATAAATAAATAAATTTAATGTTTCATCACCTAAAATACGACTGCATTAGTAATTCTTTCTATTTTAGTTTTAACCATGAAGTGTGTGGGAACTTATAGAGATGTATAAGATGTGTTTTTTCTAACGTGGGGAAAAATAAGGAAAGTGTAACAACATTAAATGCCATTGAAGTTCCGTTGTTTTTCCGTATACTATTCAATAGAAAAGGAATCCTATTACGACAGTGGTGGCATGCTCAAAGCCTTAATGTTAAAACACCATATTTAAATTTTTCTCACCATCCTAATTTATAATAAATAACGAAGAAGTAACGGCTCATTTAATTTTGTTGGTCCAGCAAAAGATATCGAGAAAAGAAAAGTCATGAATGCAATACCGTTAACCATTGATCAGAACGATAGAATCTTTTTATTCAATGCGGTTGGCATTTGTCCGGAGATTTTCACATATACACTGTGACTTTGTTGGATACTTTATTATGGGAGCACCATTTAGATTAGGGCTCTCGAACCCGTTGCCCGTCGAAACATTTCTATCAGGCAAAACGAAAGTTTGATATAAATTTAAAAATAAAACTTAGAATGGCAAATCCTAAGAACATCAAATCAAGCAGTCATCTCAAAGGCTGAAGTTTGTTGGCAAATAATACATTTTTGCCTCTGCCTCTGCCCCTTATTTCACAGGACATGAAAGGTTGAAGACCCCTAATTTAGATGATCCAACATTTCTCTCTATGGGGAACAGCACACGAACATCCAAGCTTTAGTTGGAATTCGAACCCAAGCCTACTGCGGCGTTACCGATGAATGATCATATCTTACCACCAGTAGATTTGGCTGATCGTACCTTTTTTAGCAGATTATTTAATGGAATATTTGTTATAAAATTCCTATTATTTAATGTTTACCAAGCACACTGATATATTTGATTTATTAAAACAAACACGAACTGAGACTAGAGAAAATATATTACGAGTTTTTTTATGAATACATCCTTCCAATATAGCAATAATTGTTTTAATTCCACTAAAACCATCTTATCTTACGTTTGAATTGATCTGTGGTGTATCATCAAAGGAATATATTACTATTGCAAGAGCAAATCGAATCCGCATTGAAGTGATTTTTCCTTACAATCTACGTAATTCCAAGAACATTCTTTAAACAGGCAGTAAACAACGCTTTCTAACCTTTGTTGATGACTTTGAATAGGCAACATTTCTATGAAGTTCAAACGATGAAACATATCACATAAAGGCTTAAGGAAATTGTAGCGTTCACCAAAAGCTCATTCAAACGGAATATCGAAACTCTTAGAGATGATAACAGCAATGAATATACAGGAATTGGATCGGAAAATTATCTAAAGGAAGAGGAAATAATACATCAGGAAACTGTTCCATATTCCCTACAACCAAACAGAGTACTAGAAAGGAAAAATCATTCCATAATAAAAATGGCCGGATGCATCGATGCGAATTGAATTATGAATTCGGAGGGAGACGTGATAATGGCCACCCAGAGAACATATTATCTTCAAAGTCTGCGCGGAAGACCTTTGATGCTTTCACAAGGAAGAATATCCAAGTTGACAGTTACGTAAGATTTTAGGGGCAAATATCCAAATTCTAATGAAAGAAAAATGCGCATAAAAAGCCAAAATATCAGTTTAGGAAATGGAATAATTCAGTGTAAAATTGTTTGCAAAAATATATAAAACATTTTTTTTTTAAAATTTCCAATGGCGCAATAAAACAAATTGTTGAAGGAAAAATAATTTACTTAGAGTTCTTTCTACTGAAAAGCTAACGCAATATCCAGGAAGTACAACTTGAAAATAAAATAGAAGACAAAACTTACAAAATCCTCTAATGAAATGGAAATGTTTAATGATTATTTCCCTTTAGGTAAATAACTCAAGGATAAATCCTCGAACAAAAATATAAAAACTTCACCTTCTGTGTAATTTAGTACTTGAAGAATGTTATAGTACTTGCATTTACTAGTAGCATTTCATTTAACTCTGAATAATAAGTTTTTCTTCACCGCCCTTAAGTTGTCAATCCATTAAAAAGGAAAATGCTTTTGAATTTTTGCTCCGCATCTCGAATCAACCTCAGCAATAAGTGTAAAAATATTAAAGTATATGGCATATTTTTCACCTAAATTATGTGATTATAGACTCAAGCTCATGTTAGAGATCGTAGCTCTAATTCTACCCTTAATGCAAGCATTTTTATATGGTGCAGAGCTTTGCCAGTGTGTCATGAAAAAAATGTCCTCCAAGGAAGTAACCTCCTTCCTGATTCGATAGGTTACATTTTACAGTGCACAATTAAAATAAAAAAAATAGTGATATGAATGTTCACATTGGAGAAAAATAAAATTGGAGAGTTAATTTTTAAGCGGGGAGTTAATGCGCGATTAAAACCTTAAAAAATGTTAGAAACGCTTTAATCATAACAAACTAAAGAGTAAAACCATTCCTAATATTGTATTTCAGGAAATATTCCATTTTATCTTTTGATTTCAGCCGCCTGGACTTATTTAGCGTCGTAAAACTGGGTGAAGAAATATATATAATTGCAATATTAAAGTTACAAAACTTTAATGACTTAAAGCAGAAATTTCCACCTTTTGGCTGTTGTGTATTTCTTCTCGCCGAGGAGAATTAGGTAGTGCGGTCTCTGTAGACAATCAACAAATGCATTTTCCATAGAGATAATTTTAAGAGACAATTGCCAGATGTGTCTTCGACCGCAAGGCCTATGATGTAACCAAACTTAAATATATAAATATTAACAAACAGTGAAATAGAACTTAAGATGGAGCGGATAAAATTGAATATGTTTATCAGTTGTTTATTCAATGCAAGAAAGAAAAAAGCGTTAACAGAGGTAAAGTTATGTTACGTCACCAGAAGTTAAAACGATAACAGAGTATAGACAGAAAATGGGCATTTATCAATTAGGATAGAATTAAAATAACATTGGACGTTACTATTTTATTATTTTAATGTATAATTCAAAATTTATCATTACGGTTTTGTATCTTTGTTTGATAGCTAAGATGATTTTAAACTAAAGGAGGGTGATGAAAGTTGTTTATGAGATAAACGAAATTAATACCTGGATATTTTTATTCCCTAACCATGATTCTACGGGGAAATGCGTGTTAAGAAAAAGAAATGGGATGCATTACGTTTTCATTCATTTTTTCCTTACGATCTTTAGGAACTCGCCTCATTCATTCCGAAACGGCTCACAGAGGGGTAGATATTAATTCGATCGTGAAAAATGACCAAGAGTCGATGGAATGAATTCGCCCCTACCTGATATCCAATTACATACGTCTTTAATATTTCACAAGCTGCCCATTCGTATTTTTCCCAATAACATCGATACTGTCAATAGCAGAGGGTTAGTATTGCTGATCAAAACTTTAATTTTGCTGTGGTATTTATTTGAGAACAAATTAGAGAAAAAAAAATATTTTTTATTCCACTTATGGCGCCATCTGGTGAGTTGAAGGTATAGTTCTAGAGATAGCTTAGCGATCAATAATAGCAATTTGCTCATTCTCGAAAGTTAGGAAGCAGTTATTAAAAATATGTTGAATATGGTAGAAAAATCATAGTTTCGTGGACTAAATTAACAAGATTAATGTTTTTTAGATTCATTTATATTATATTTATAAGATTATGAGAATTGATTGCGATTTTACTTAATTTGAAAGCTAATATCTTTCAATTACGGGAAGGGAAATGGAGTATTTCAAACATCAGATAAAAATCTCCACTATTCATTTTTAAATAATCAGCTAGATTTTCAACAATCTCAAATTGCATTATGTAAATTAATGTCTATTTATATTTTGATCTTCATAAATCCCCCCCATTGATGAATGTACTTAATCAAAATTAAGTTCTCATTATCGAAATTCAAATGATAAATATTCAATTCATTATACTCAAAAATCCAAATTCATGTGATGAATGCGGAACTAAAAGCAGTCAGCTGAGCTTGAACTAATAGTTCCAAAAGTGAGAACTTTTATATGTGAAGGCATTAACTATTATTAAACACAGTCACATTACTAGACATTAATAATGCTACTTCTATTAATATGAAGCTTCTGTAACAGTCTGAACACTTCAGCGGATATCAAACAACACATTTTATTTTATGAAGAATAAGAAATTTTTGCTACGCATGCTATATTAATATTTTAGTTTGTAGGAAGAGTAGGTTAATTTTTTCGAATACCGGTAAATTAAGCGTTTTAATGCATTTTTACAAGTTATATATTTAACCAAATAACATTATAATATTTATTAATTAATAAAAATGTATTTAGAGCTTTTAACTATATCACTGTTTTACTGTATATAACATTAAATACATATTTAGAAGTCACACTGATGCGAAATGCCCTTCTACAAGTATTTGGACAGTAATAGAAATGAAGAGTACACTGGAGAATTTTCACATTTTGTCAAATTTCTGGAAAACTAATTGACGGATTTTAATGAAATTTGGTATGGATACACAGTATATAAGAGGGAAAATGACACCACACAACAGTCATGGTACGCACTCATGATCGTCAGTTAGGCTCATCAGTGCAGAAATGTCCAAAACCTACATTGCAAGATCGAACATAAAATGACTTTAATGGAGGATATGGACACCTCTGACAGCGCGGTGCGATACAGGAAACCAGGCAGTTTGTTGAGTCCCTGTGGAAGTAAGTCCCACTCCTGCAACAACGCAGTTTTCAGCTTTTTTATGGTTCTCGGAGGGGGATGGTGAGAGGGTCCCCGACATATTCAGTTGGGTTTAGATCTTGATATCTGGAGGGCCAGTCCTTCCGACAAATATCCCCAATTTCAAGATAATCGTCGACTAGGTCAGCCTTATGTGGACGAGCATTCTTGACCATAAAAATGAACCAAATGCACCCCTGAAAAGTCAAACATCGGCCTGTATGATCTCGTTCTTAAACTTCTCACCAGTCAGGGACCCTTGGTCAGACACGTGGTGTGCGGCTTTTTAGCCTGGTGAAGACAAATTCATCCTTGGACCAAAATCTTCCAAGGCGAGGCGCGATTCAGCCTGGACATTGATTCTTGACGTACCTTCATCTAGAGAGAACCTAGAACCCGATACCTTTCATCCAACATCCGAGAAAAGGACCGCTATTGCAGGGCAAGTGTCATGGTCTTGACAGGCATCGTGTTGGACCCCACACACCTCTCCACGTGTTTCAGAGAGAGACCCTGACTGGTGAGAAGTATAGCAAGGAGATCTTGCAGGCTTATCTTCGACTTTTCAGCGGCGCAGTTGGCCCTCGGTTTAATTTTATGGACGACAATCCTCGTCCACTCATGGCTCACCAAGTCGACGATTATCTTGAAAGTGAGGATATTCGCTGGAAGTATTGGCCAGCTATATATCCAAACCAAACCCAATTGAACATGTCTGGGACCCTCATGGATGGGCAATTGCAACTCGCCATCCCCCTCCGAGAATCATCCAGGAGCTGAAAACTGTGTTGTTGCGGGAACGGGACTTATTTCCCCAGGGACTCAACAAACTGCCTCGTTTCTAGTATAGCATCGCACTGTGAGAGGCGTCCATACACTCTATTGAAGTCATTTTATGTTCAATTTTGCAACGTGGGTTTTAGACATTTCTGCGCTGATGAGCCTAACTGACGATCATGAGTATGTACCATGACTGTTGTAAAGTAAATGTGGCAACTGGCGTATGTCTGAAAAATTTACGAGTGAATCAAATGTAAAGCGCATTCGCCAGAACTCTCCTACACTACTTATATTCCAGCAATAGCAGTACTGTTGGGAAGCAGCAACATGATTGTAACGCCGTTATGGTGAACTTGTAAATATGTATATACAACCTTTGTCCAGAAAGTTCGGTGAATGACGTCATAGTGCTCACGGTCGTAAGAGTTTGCAACCGGCGCATACCGTGCCGGACAGGTGAAGACTGGTCTGAACCAGTTCCTGAGCGGCGGCACTGCAAGTTAGCTTATCTTGTGGAAATAGTTCATTGAAGAGTGAAAGTGTTGTGCACTTGGTCGAAATTCAAAATGGATCAGCGAACGAATATACTGCTCTGTTTAAAACTTGGAAAATCAGCTAAAGAGAATCGTGAAATTCTGCTTTAAGTTTATGAAGAACGTGCTGTCACCTTGAAGTGCGTGTATGAGTGGTTTAAATACTTCCGAAAAGGGTGGGGCACCATGGAAGACTCCCCCCGAAGTGGTCGGCCTGCAACTGCACGCACCCCAGACAACGTACAAAGTGAAGGAATTGTTGGTTATGGATCGTCGTGTGACAGTGCGAATGATGGCGGAAGAAGTGGGAATTGGCCGTGAGATGGCCCACCTCATACTGACCCAGGATTTGGGTAAACGCAAGCTTTGCTCCCGACTTGTGCCCCACACTTTGATGCCAGAAGAAATACAAATTCGTCTTGACGCCTATGAAGACTTCATCGACATGGCGGATCGAAACCCAAATTTCCTAAATACTATTGTCACGGGTGACGAGACCTGGTGCATGAAGTACGACCCCGACGGCAAACGTCAGAGTATGAAGTGGCGGGGTCCAGGTTCGTGGAAAAGCAAGAAGGGCCGAAGTGATAAATCCCGCTTCAAGACAACGCTCGTGGTGTTCTTCGACTCTGAGGGTCTCATCCATACAGAATTCCTCCCTGAGGGCACCACGTTAAATGCCGCTAAGTACGTGGATGTACTGAAACGTCTGCTGCAACAGATCAATCGGGTACGCCCCCAGTACGCAAAGCAATGCAACTGGACCCTGCTATATGACAATGCCCTTCCATATACTGCCTTTCTGGTGCAGCAGTTCCTGGCCAGTTGTGTACCTGAATCACCCACCCTACTCCCCAGACTTGTCTCCCGGACTTTTTCTTGTTCCCCAAATTGAAATCAGCTCTGAAGGGCCACAGGATTTTGGACATTTCGGACATCCAACGAATTGCTACAACCCAGCTGAAGGCCATCCCTAAAGACCACTCTGCCAGGAGTTTTCAAGACTTGAACAGCCGTTCCCAGATGTGAATTACCGCCTACGGGGATTACTTCGAAGGACAGTAACAGCTGTTTCATGTAAGAAAACAACCCATTGTAACTATAGACACATTCACCAAACTTTCTGGACAAAGGTTGTAATTCCAATAAACCGGTGTATCTAGAAGTAGTGAGTTGTTCTTCCCTGGAATCTCTTTTACGCACGGTATTCGTGACAGTAAACATTTGTCTCTCATGTAACTGTGTATCCACACCAAATTTCGTTAAAATCCATCCCTTAGTTTTCCAGTAATTAAATAAAATGGGAAAAGTCTCTTAATTTTGAACACCAATGTATGTCAGAACGTAAACATTCAATTCTTTGTTCACAGAAAACAGTTGTTCATTTCTTACTGATGGATTATGTTTAATTTTTATGTACTTTCCATTTTCAGAAAATTAAACTTGTAAGTTAATTGCTAATAATTATCTCCCAGTTTCAAAAGCAGAATACCTCTCATTATAAACAAATTATTACCTCATCAGAAATAATATTAGCTGTCAACACTTTGTTTATGATAATTATTTCAATTTTTATCTCGTTTACCTACAATCTACCTGAGGTGAGATATGGTGGAAAGGAACATTTTATTCTTATATAAAGCCATTTATCTCTTTGTAAGGTAAATGCTTTTTTACAATTGAGGACTGATACTATTAAGCTTTCTTGACTTAAAATTAGACTTTAGATAAATATCTCTTTAGCAAACCTGCATCAATATGCCCCAAACCTGTTTCAGTCAAATACAGACCATGGAATATTTCATTATCCATCTTAAAATATGGAGAAAAAGGCTTAAGACAAATGCATTTTTCATTCATGTATGCATACGTATGCTGACGATTAACGTAGTTACTTTTTTCACTACACAATTTTGGTTCTGATTTTCCAATTCACAGGTGGAAGTTAAAATTGCGTTTCCAAAACTGGAAAAATGTAATATGAAATCAAATTCTAAAAGTAAGTATCCGTTAAGAGTTAAAAGGGATATTTGTAACTACAGCCTGTCAGGATCGGGTATTGGACCCGAGTTTCGATGCCGGTGTTTTACAAATTGAACTGATCGGAGGAAGCTTCATACCTTTCAAATTTCATTTCTAGTATATTTACTCCAGCTCTTTTGAAACCAAACGCACAAGGTGTAAGCCAGTATTTATTTTCAATTAGTTAACATTTTTTTCAGACGATGCCAATATTTTCTACATGGATACTTGTTATACTTGTTATACTCTTCCAAATAGATAGTTCCAAATAGAACTCTTCCATTCGTCACGTGTTATACTCTTCCAAATAGATAGTTCCAAATAGAACTCTTCCATTCGTCACGTGTTATACTCTTCCAAATAGACGTCATCTTTACAGGACGACAGAAATCCGGGGAGTGCGTGCATCTACATGGCTCGGAGCTTTTTATAGATTTTTCAGAGTGGTTCGTCATGTGATCTTGAAAGGAGAGGTTAATTGGCTAATGTTTAGGAGTGACGTGATACTTACATAATACTTTCGCGGAAGTAGTGAAGATTTTGTACCCACGCTACGCTTGCTTTGTTCTTAGAATCAAAAGCGAAATTCTCGAAAGCCCAAGGGAATTTAGAATAAACTAGGATTTGAAAAGGCTAAAGGGATTTTTAATGTTATAGAATATATATATATATATATATATATATATATATATATATATATATATATATATATATATATATATATATATATATATATATTCATTCTTGGGATACATGCTATCTCACCCCGTAAGGAAAAGGTTAAAAATGTGAAATGTATACTCATAGCTACTTCAATTGAAAAAATAATCTTTCTATAATAGGGGTATTAATGTTATTAATCACTGCAACTAAACTCAGAAATTTTATTTTGTCTCTCTGTGATATCAGATAAATACTTTGTAAGGTATACACAAGATTCGATTCACAAGAATCGAACTTTTGAGTGAATTAAAGAAGCTGCTTTAGATATGCTAATTTCGGCATACGCGCTTAGTATAAATACCATGCAGCGTCATTAATAAGAAAGGGGAGGTTGTTAAGGTTGAAAAGGTGTTATCCTGCGCTAGTGCTTAACGGGCCAGAAGTTTACATGGCAGTACTGCTGGTTTGACTTACTGTTCGTGAGTATAAAAATATATTGTTCTTGAAAGCTGTGTTTATACATTCCGTACAAGTAGTACGCATGCTTATTGCTGTAGAAGACAATTATATGTGCAACGAATTCAATAAACATTGTTTCATGTATAAACTGTGTTTACTTCAAATTCAAATAGAGTGCCACTTCAAATTATATACACCCAAGTCTGGGTAGAAGTGAGCATAGATTCTCCATAACTTTTATCTTTTCTTAATATATTCTCAGTTTATTTATAATTTTATGAATTCTTATTCGATCGTCATATTAATTAATATTGTTTTGCTCTTGATGAGTTTTTATCTTAATTTAGTATTTAGAGGAAAGATTAAATTTATATGTCTAGTAAATGTTTAAGAAATTAAGTTATACCTAGCTAAAATCATCAACGAAAATTGTTGTAAGACATTTTTTTAAATTGCCGTTTGAAATTTATCGTAAAAGCAAAGATATAGTGAATAATTGAAAAAATTAGAACAGTCAGAACTGATTACATTGCTTAAAACACCTCTGATAAAAATATTTAGGGTTGTTTCCCCGTTTCACTAAATTGTAAAATACTGCTGTTATAAATATTAAATGATTTTCTCCTTTACAACATTAGAAAAATTTTACCGTAAACTTTCTCTCGTTTTTCAAAGTTTTCTCTTCTGTAAACAGAAGCTAAAAAATTTCCGTTCTTAAAATCCAAAATATTACATTGATGTTTAATTACTTTCATTTATTATTTGAAAACGTGCCTAAAATACGCTAATACTGGTTATGACTTACATACGCTCAACCATTATGCTTTCAGTTCTGAAGTATTTGGGTATAAAAAGCTAAATTGCAACGGATGGGGAATCATTTATGTACAGCTATTTTCTGTTTTATCTTAAGTTGTTAGGAACCCATCAGATATACCAAGAGACTAGTTTTTTTAAAGATAGTTTGTACCAGTTGGGAATTTCATAAATAAACTTATGGTGTTCAGTAGCGGAGTCCTCAAGGGAAACCTTTCGATAACTCTGTCAAACATCCCATCTACAAATGTGGTACCACACTCTGTAAGAATTCTGACAACAAAAATACTATTAAACCAAGCTCCTAACATTCAAAAAATTAATGAAAGATTTAAAAAAAAATATTTATAATGTTTTCGTGTAATAAATCAGCCTTATAGTTTGGGAATATACTTACGGATATTCAAAACATTCAGTACTTTTATCGTTATAATGTCATAAATTCTGCTGAAAACATTTAATCATATAATTGAAACTTCCATTTCCCTTGAAGAGTGGCGATCTTCATTTATTGTAGAGAAGTATCTTGTGAATTCCTTATCTCTTTCACCTGACCTATAAATATTATAGAAAGTAGTGCTAAAAAAGCACAACTTTCTATAATATTCATAAGTCTTGTGAAAGAGTAGTGCAACGAAAATGCTCTTCTAGGAGATTTTCAGTTTTTGGGAGGGCATGTGTGTGGAGGGAAAGAGGTCAGAAAAATTAACTCGAAACTGCTTTCTTTTTATTTTTAAACGGATTCTTAAGCCTCTAAAGATGATGGTTCTGAAATATATTCCCAAAAGGACATTTTAAAAAAAACCATGAGGTTAAAATTATTTTTAAATAATTTCTAGATAATTTAATGTCATATATGCTATTATATATACGTTATTATAAAAATTGATTTAATTTCCTCTTCGCAGTCAAAAAAAAAGGGAATATGCTTGATTTATTGTATAATTCGAAAGTTTAAAATAATTATTGCAAATTGACAAATCAATATTTGAGAAAATGAAGCAAGCTGATAATGCGGAAAATTCTACGAAAAAGAAACTGCTCAAGTTATTCTCGACAATGAAAAGGGTACATGTTAAATTCTATTTGCCATTTTAAATAGCTAATTTAGAATTTTCAAGTTTTTCCTTGCTATCTTTTTTCTCCCGTAGAGCGGTGCCCTTTTAAACGAATATTATTTTGCAGACTCCAATTGTAATTTAGCTCATTACTTGTTTCTTCCATTTTTATCCAAGCTCTTAGCTTATTACACTAATTAGCCTTAGAAACTGAAGCTCTATTTAGCGCTTCATAATATCGAGTCTGTAAATAAAACGATGGCATTTCCCTTTTCCCCCCTCCACATAGGAGTATATATAAATAAGGGGGGAAAAGAAAGAGCCATTCAAAATGTGATGATGTGGAAAGCATTACAAGTTCGTTACTTAAAAATCGAGAAGAGGAAGCAATAGAAACTCGAACATTAAAAGTCCTAAAAACTGTAAACGGAGGGATAAAAAAAGGGAAAATAGAAGAAATGAAGCAAACTGGGAGGGATATTTTTCCGTTGGCTCTCAAACAATTTTGTCTCGCAAGCAAACATGATTGTCGTCGGTGGGGAAGAATTTGTTTAAACATTGAATGAAAAGGGGAGCTGATTAGATGAAGGTGAGCAAATAAGGAATCCAATAAATGACGTAATGAAAATTTTAATTGTTGCTAAAGTCGAATATTGTCCCCTCGCATTCATTTCGGTTGTGGCTGGTTTTCGAATGCAAATGCCTGGAACCCGTCCTCACTTTGAGTCAATATTTGCACCCCCTCTCCAGCTCGGCAGTTTGCTCTCCCCCTCCCTGCAAACACTAGAGCACAAGATCAGGAATGTATGAATACATAAATGATTCCCGGAATTCCGGTTCAGGCCTGAAATTCTTTAGTTCAAAGCTATGTCAGTACATGTGTGGAAAAAGGGACTCAAATATGACTGCATGAAATAAAGTATTACTGAACAATTATTTTGATAGGGGAATACCAATAACAAAACTACAGTAGGGGACTTACCGAGAAAGGATGGGATCTTTCTATTCTATACACACAAATAAATCATATTAAGAATTCGGTGTCGGAAAAGATAAGATTCATATTTTATTTTATTTAGCCCATGGTAGACGCAACTACAAATATTTGTTTCCATAAACAGAATCAGCAGGTGATTCTTTTATGTATTTATTTATGTACTTTAAGCGATACTAGGTATCTTAGCATTATCTTACCCGGTTCAAGGAATTTCAATGAAAAAGAATTAATCGCGAGATTTATTTATTGCCTGTATTTTCTAGGAAACAGGAAAGTTGTCACCTACTCCTCTGCTAGAATGCTAGTATACTTATCAGATGAAAGAAATTCAACTCCCTTACATCCCTTGGCTAGTTCAATCGGTAGAATACCTGCCTGGAGGTTTGAAGGCTCTTGCTACAAAGGAGCCCGATTTTTCAGAACGATAGTAGAACGATATAGGCAAACATATGAAATATTTACTTTTAAGAACATGCAGTTTATAAAAATAACAATATGCAAATAACCTTAATAAGCATCATGTATTTCTAGCCTGAAAAAAAGGAGACAAGGATGGAATATGTTAGGGTAAACACTGAAATTACGTTTCCCCACAACATTCTTGATGTTCAGGTGGCAGATTTGGCTCCGAGGTTTGAAGATTTAGGATCGATCCTTATTCTGACAGGTGATTGATCCATAATTTTTATCTAAATTTAACATAATGGAGCAATAGAGTGATATTTGTGACATTTTCTTGAACTCTAGGTCCCCATCCACAATCCTTATTGCTCCATTTGGGCATGATCTGTGGTTTTATACGTTTCAACAGGATTAATCTTAGTCAAGAAACATTTAACTGCATCGTTTAGTTAGTTTAAATTTCAGAAATATGCCTTCGCAGCACAATGGTGTCGCATATCGAAAGATAGGTGAAAGAGCAACTCACCTACGAGTTTGTGAAAAACAAACCTCTTATTGAGTTAGGTTTAAAAGAATTTTCGGTATTCAAAAATCTAGGTAATCTACATTAAAATTAGAGGTTTATGACTTCCTTTTACCATAATAAGAATATAAGATATAATTATGGAAACTTTATTTCTTTCCGAAATAAGTATTAAACATTTGTGTCATAAGCAATAAATTGCCTCTAACAACTCTGCACCCTAATCGTTACTTCAACAACAAAAAAAGAAATTTGGTATGGAATTTGGGCGTTTGTTTGGTTTGAATCATTACGACCATCTTTTCCAACTTGATTGTTAAAATGATCGGTACCTACAGCCTAATATCCCGAGCAGCTAAAAACAACCATATCTACCATAGGATTCGAATCCGTAAGTTCTGTTTTTGAAGACCACTGCCCAAGCCATTTGATTCTTGTCCGGCATTCTTATTTGGGATTCCAGTTTAACTCTAAGGGATCTATTAAATACAGTTTTTCCAATTATGCATTTTCTATCTATCTTACAATTTGCGGCGGTTGAGAATCGAACAATGTCCCGCAAAAGTATAATAAATTGTCCCGCAAAAGTATAATAAGCAAAATAAATTTTATTTATAAAATTTTATGGTTCTAGTCTTACGATTTTAATTTCCTCTTAAATGCTATATTTCATTTTCGTATTTATCTTTATAAATTATATTGAGAAAGTTAAAGGGTATATACTTATACATAAATCCAGCAAACCATTACAATAAATCCAGCTTTTGATTTTTGCAGAAATAGCCTTATATACATATATATATATATATATATATAAAGAGAGAGAGAGAGAGAGAGTAATTTGTATACACTGTTAAAAGAAAATGCGGGAGGTGAATGGAAAAACTTTACATGCATGCACGCACAGACACACACACACACACACATATATATATATATATATATATATATACACACACACACATATATATATATATATATATATATATATATATATATATATGTCGGACATTGGAGCTTCACGCCCGATCGAAATACATCTTAATCCGAAACTTGAGAACCATGATGCAGTCGGTGAACCGGTGGCGTAGACATTCATTAATTAAAGTCCATCAAACAGCAAGATGTTAACACAACAGGCATAAAACACTTCAAATGATCTTCCTAAACATCTTTATTAAATTTCTTTAAACCTCTCAGCTCCATAATTAATAAAATTACTTCCCAACCCTTCCCAAAAATACGTACCGTCGAGCGGCACGTCCTATCATTTCCTATCCATCCATGACTCTGGCGATAAATCCTTTGTTCATAGCTTTTAACGAACGCTTAGTGACGCTCATTAGTTATGAGTGATGTCATATCGGATCTTATTGCTAACTCAGCATTTCCTTTCTCTTCGACACTCAAACCACAGATGCGCCAAGATTATATAATGAAAAGGGGAATTTCCCTCTAGAATCTGTGGTTCTTCGGAGATTGAATCAAGCCGACCCATTAATTCCATTTTCACTGCAATACATGCGCCGCTTATTTGAACTCCCAGACTTTTTAATTGTTAAATCCTATATTTTAATAACTAAAATCCCATTTTAAGGTCGCGTGATCGCCCCCCATATTTAAGCCTCACAACTTTCCCCCCCGTCCCCCTGAAGGCGTGCACACAAGGAGTAGCTAATTCTCTGCAGCACGTCCTCAGAAGAGAAAACACAAAATTCAATTTCAAAGATTTTTTCTAACCCACTGGAAAATATGCTGAGTTGGGACGTCTCCCACACTACAAAAATTAACTAATAACCCTAGCTACTGAAACTCATCATCATCTTGTTAACCCATTTAAACAAACTAAAATTAAATTACATTTACGATTAGAATAGGGCGATCGTTCTCCTGAAGGCGTGCCCACAAAGAATGGCCAGTTCTCTGCAACACGTCTCCAGAAGAGAAAAACAACAAAAAAATCTTAATGACTCATCAACTGAAAATTGCTGCTCAGGGCGGGCCCTCCCCGCACAGCAAACTCAGAAGAAACCCCACAAAATTATTCCTAATTACGACTTGATTCAACCACATTGATATTAACTAAATTTTCCTAAATATTTGACATCTAATTTTTAAAAAAACTAAAATTAAAATTCTTATTTACTATACTAAATCGTGCACCTAACCCCATGGAGCTGAGAAAAATACAAGTTACATAAATGTCTCCATTCGAGACAGAAGTTACATTGAATCACTTAAAATTTTACAATAACACAGCAGTAATTATTAAAATATCAAAATTAATTGTAAAAGAATATTACATCAACATTATTAATAGAACACTAAAATTAAATTTAATAAACACAAAATATAACTTGAACTTGTAAGAAAATGGTAAATAAAATTTCTGTGAACACCCCCACTATCCTTTTTAGCTCAAGAAAAACAAACCTCGTGCCGAAGCACCTTGAGTCCATCACCTAGAAAATGAGTCCTGACTTTAAAATTGACAAAGTTCAGAGTTCTTGAAATATTTACTGTTCTTGAAAAAAATTGGGGTGTCACAAAACTTCATACAAAATAATTTTATTTATAACACTATTATTAGAATTTAAAACCCTTCCTCAGATGTCTGTTATGGTGGTCATACTCCACAACAGCACTGGGAATTTTATTAAGAGCTTTCAGCGTATCATCGGGGATACCTGATTCCTCCGAAACTTCAAATTTGACACAACAAAATCACTAGTGAAAAACATAACCCTAATACATATTTCAAATTCTCTAATATTTCAAAAAAGATTTCGTTTTCACCATGATGTACAAAATATTATACCTCTGAGTTTTACAAAATAATGAAGCATGTCTCTACACTCATGCTTATCTGAAAATTACAGGGAGACCTCCAAAACTAGTAAATGAAGTGGCGACCAAAAACACACAAGAAATGAATATCAAATTATTAACCAAAAGCACAATAACAATTTTAAAAGATCAACTTTAAATGATTATACTCAAAATACACAATATTTATGAATATGAAAAATGCAATTAAATCATTGAGGTATGAAATTAACTTTCAATACAACACTTTCCTATACATTTTAATACCATAAACTTTTCATTTCATTCAAAAACCAATTTTAAAACCTACTCAAGTTTGAAGTAAACATGGTTGAACTCATGCTTAGTTCTGCTTCTAGACACAATTTGATAAAACATGTTAATACTCTCACATTTTGATCAAAACTCACAATTCTACCAATTTCAAAAATGAAAACTTCAGACCTTACATCTTGATCAATACGACTCAATTCCCTACCTCACAAATATCATATATCAAATAAATTTATATCAATACACTAAAAAACACTTATAAAATTATATCCAAAATTTATCAATTATATACACTTGAGCACCGATATGCAATATACTAAAAAATAAGCACTTTTAATCAATAAACCTTAAAAATATTTACAAAATGACGAGACTGCCAACAGCAACAAAACCAAAATGAACAATTTAACCCTATTATGTTCTAAAATTTTCCAATAATTATACCAAAACTCATAAATTTTCAAAACAAAATGAAATTACAATTTTCAAAATTTTACCAATATTTGTTACTATTATTCTGCTATCTAGCTTTCCCCCCTCCCCGAAAACCAAATAGGATTGACTGGAATGATCATCCCCAGAAAACAATTTTCAACATGTACTTAATTTTAACAATATTAAAATTTTCATTTTTTACTACCAATAGTTTCAAATTGTCAGAACATTTTTTACTGAATTTTAACTTTTGTATTTTAACCACAATTTCCAAAATTTACAAAAATTTTTCACATTTTACATATAATAGTTACTTATTTCAATTTTCATCAATACAATTTCAATTTTAAAATTTCAATACCTTAAAGTCAAAAGTAATTCACATCTTCAACTTGTACAATTGCTAATTTAACCAATTTAGTAATTTTTCATATTTCTCATTTTTAATAACATTTTTTTAGAACCATTTGTTTTTAATTTATCGCGACATAGTTATTAACATTATTATTAATTCATGTAACATTACACTTCAAAACTATTTGGCATGTTTATTTTGTAAATTTAAAACAAAACGCTTACCTTAATTTTATCCCAATTTAACTTAATTTAATTTTTTACCTATTTATTTGTTTAGATTTCACAACAATTTTCTTCTTAAAATTGATCCTGAAAACGGCAGACAGTCCCGGAGAGCCACGGAAATCTTGTTTCGCACACAAAACATTTTCGATGACAAAAGATGGCACAACACCGCTGACACATCTCATAACAGCCATGTTGCCGCTTGAGGACAACCTTATTCAATTAATTTTGAAAAACGATGACTAATTTTTAACTGGTTTTTGTAGCACAAAATGTAGAACACTTTTAACGATGAGCAGCCGACACGACGAAAAATTTTACTAATTGCACAATTTAATACCAGATGACATCACTGACTTAATTTTTGAAGCACAGAAATTTGTTGAGCACAAGCCGGTGATTTTTTTTTAATACGATGAAAATTTTTTGATTTCGTAAATTTTAATTTTTTCGTAATTAAAACAAATGTAACAATTGGCAAATTAACTAGAGAAATTGAAATGTGGGTCATTGAGAGTGACCTACCTTATGTATTGCTAAGTTTAGAACATATGAGACTTTTTCGTCTCGAAATAAATTTAAGAAAATTAAAGGTGTTCCAATGTAATAAAGAGATAATACTATGTAATAATAATAATAATTTTGTTAATCCATATGCATTGAATGTTCAAAGAGAAAAATGTAAAAATTATTGTGAAAACAAAAATATGTGTAACTTTAGAAATGTAAACAAAAGTGTATATGAAGGTAGAAAATTTTTTAACTATCGGGCTGAAAATAATAACGGAAGGTATAATAAAGGTAGAAATTTTGTAAAAAGAAACTATTTAAGATGTGATCACTCCCCTGAGTACTATGAAAGGACTGTTTACAATAATGCTGTGAAAGATAATGTGTATAATGTTTCTTCCAATGACATTGAAACCCTAAATGTTGATAATAACCAAAGAATGAGAAATCCAGTTATAAATTATGAGAGTTCAAACAAAATAGCAAATACTAATTATAATGTTCAAAATTTAAAGGAGATATCAGGTATCCCCGATGATACACTGAAAACTCTATTTAAAGAGCCCGGTGATGCCTTGGACTTCCAAACACCAGAGCAAATACCCGAGGACTGGCCCCATTTAGAAAACATTCTAGAAACTTTCGACCATATCTTTTCAAAAAATAAATATGACGTTGGAAAAATAAAATTAGAACCCCAAAAAATACACTTAACTTCAGAGCTCCCAATTGCACAACGACCATATCGCACATCTCAAACTGAAAATGCTGAAATAAAAAAACAAATAGACGAATTGTTAAAAGCAGGTTTTATAAAGCCCTCACATTCTCCATTTAGCGCCCCAGTAACATTAGCAATGAAAAAAGGCCAAGGAAAAACTAGGCTATGCATAGACTACAGAAAATTAAATGTAATTACTAAAACTGATTCTGAACCTATTCCACGAATTGATGACTTATTAGATCAACTAGCCCATGCCAAATTTTTTTCAACATTAGATCTAACTTCAGGGTATTGGCACATAGAAATACATGACCGTGACACTGAAAAATTGGCATTCACAACAAACTTTGGACTTTATGAATGGACAAGACTACCGTTTGGTTGGAAAAATGCACCAAGTGTCTTCCAGAGAGCAATTAGGCAAATTCTAAATAAATACCAAATCAATTATGCTTTGAACTATTTTGATGATATAATAATATTTTCACAAACCTTTAATGAACATATGAAACATTTAGAAGAAATTTTTAAAATTTGTGAAAAGGAAAATATCAAATTAAACCAATCAAAATGCCAATTTGCTAAGAAAGAAATAAAATTTTTAGGATATGAGATTTCTAAAGGACAATATTCACCTCATAATGTAAACATTGAAACAATAAAAAAATTACTACCACCCAAAAATGTTAAAGAATTGCAGAGATTTTTGGGATCCATAAATGTCTATCAGAAGTTTATACAAGACTATGCAAAATTGAGACTTCCATTAAACAAATTACTTAGAAAGGATGTAAAATGGGATTGGTCCCAACAATGTCAAAATTCCTACCAAAGACTAAAAGATGAACTCATATCAAAACCGATTTTAACCCTTTTTAACCCAAATTACCCATGCCACCTTTTTGTCGACGCAAGTCAAGAAGCAGTTGCTGCTGTCCTAAAGCAAAAGCACCCTAATGGCCAACTACACCCAATAGCTTTTCACTCAAGACAACTGAAAAAACACGAAAGAAACTATGCTGTCACTGAGCTTGAATGCTTGGCGATTGTTGATTCTATTGACCGTTTCCATTGTTACTTACATGGGAAAAAATTCACAATACATTCGGATCATTCAGCCTTACAATGGCTCAAAAATATTAAACATTTAACTGGACGACTGTTTAGATGGTCTTTAAAACTTTCCATGTATGATTATGAAATAGTGCACATTAAAGGTAAATATAATTATGAAGCTGATATGCTATCAAGGAACCCAATAAGCCACTTTGTATCACAATATTCTTATTTTCTAACCACAGATGAAATTATTCAGGCACAATTAAACGATAATGTTAATAATGTAAAGTACAAAAAATATAGTGGAGTTCTAACAGTAAAAAAGAAAAATCTAATCAAAATTGTAGTCCCTCCATCATTAAGACTAAAATTAATAACCGCTGCACATGAAAAATTTGGCCACCCAGGTGTGAGAAAGATGTTACAATTAATTTCCCCTATTTACTATTGGCAAGACATAATATTAGACATTTCAAATTTTGTTCGTTGTTGTGAAACATGTCAGAAAAACAAGAAATCGACTCAGAGAAAGTATGGACTGATGGAACAAGTGCCAATTGCTTATGAACCATTTGACCTAATCTCAGTTGATACAGTTGGAGGTTTTAACTATTATAATTCGACAAAAAAATATCTTCATCTGGTGATTGATCATGCAACAAGATATATTTGGACTTTTCCTTCAAAAAGTGTGACAAGTGAGACATACACAAACTGTTTAAAACAAATTTTCAAAATTAAAGTTCCGAAACAAATATTAAGTGACAGAAATGCTGCATTTACTTCCTCAAGGTTTAAGAAATTCCTAAAACATCACAATACGAGACAACTACTTACTTCAGCCCACAGACCCCAGTGTAATGGCAAAAATGAGAGATGTAATCAAACGATTGTATCCAAATTAAGGTGTAAAGTTAATACTTCTTCGAAAAAAATTCCATGGACAAAAATTTTAGAACAAGTGACTTCCGAATATAATAATCAACCCCATAGAGTAACTGGATTTTCCCCGAATTACCTCCTATTTGGAAATTTGCCATATAACTCACCATTACCTAAAATAACTTCATTACATTATCCGCCAGTTGAAGAAGCAAGAAAGATTGCAGTGCAAAGAACAATTCAGCACCATAAAATTAATAAACAAAGATATGATAGAAATTTTATACAGTCAAACTTCAAAATTGGTGACTTAGTGATGTACGAAGAATTCAAATACCCAAATTCAAGAAAATTAGATCCACCCTATTCAGGCCCTTATAAAATTTTAAGCCAGATTTCTAATGTTAATTTCGAAATTGATAAACCATACCAATACACTGGAAAAAAGAGTGAAATTGTGCACTCAACTAGATTAAGGCATTTTCATCCATATAGTGAGTTTAAATTACAATAATGTTGTTTCATCCACAATTTTGGGGAGGGGGGGGGGAAATTAAGATAAAATGTTGATACGAGTTACAAGTAAAAAATTGAAATTATAAAGTTATGATTGTTAATGAGTAAATAAAATAATAACATTGGAACTGATGAAGTAATATTGTGAAAGTAAACTAGAAGATGATTTGTATTGAATTTATTGGATGTTAATAATTATGTATTTTTGAATTGAAATTTAATAACTTATGAAAGAACTTTGGCTAAACCTAAATTATTTTGAAAATTTTGTTACCATCTTTGCAATGTTTTGTTACATTAATGTGTGGAGCTGTATCTACATTTTCCCGAATATGACCAAATTGCCTATCCCAGAGATCCATCTCTTAATTGATTTTATATGTTGGGTGCCTAACACCCTCTTGACTCCACTTATGTGGTTAAACGTTGTGTACTGATCTCTTTTGAGCCTTTCCCAACCTAGAGTTTCAGTGTCGTGCACTATACGCACCAATTTTTCACTCTGAATTTTGTTTAGAGTTGTCGGTTGTGGTTAAGACGGTGGGAAATTGTTGAACCTGCTCTCCTCTGACCCAACCATGCACTTGTTCACTCAACTACACAAACACACACAAACAAAAAACATACACCTTGAATTAAACAGAATGTACACAGATGAAGGAATGGTACACCAGTACCAAAAGTGAATTGTTTTACATAATGAATCTATCATTGTGAAATATTAAGGTGAATGAAGTGTAAATTATAAAATGTTTGATAACTTTGAATTGTGATAAATTTGAATCAGATTTTTGTGTTATGGAAAAATTTTGAAGTGTAAATAATATGTAGAGAATTTTGAATTTCATGTGTAATTTCATATGTTTGTATTTCATAAGTAAGTCGAAGGTATAACAGAGCTATAAAAAGATAAACTGTATTTTAATTGATGTCAAAATACATTTGTGTCGTTCGGCAAGTACAAGATACGAGAAAAATAATCCCATGGGAAATTGATCAATATTTATATTTTTTTTCAATTATTAATATGTTGTGTCTCTGAGTATTTTACAGGGTCAACCATGTCAAGGAGGCCTCCAAACAAGCCGGTCGACCGCATTTAGTTTTGTCTTTCATATATTTAAATATTTTTTTCATGTACCTCCATTTTCACATTACCATAATCTGTGTAAATAAAGTCATACTTGTAGAATTTTAAACTGGAACTGTTATAAAATTATAAGATGAGTGGACAGCATACAAGACTGTTGATTACATTACCACTCAACGAGGCTGATGAAAGTATTCAAGCCTGGACTTTAGATTGTAAAATGCTACTAACATTCCACGTTAATGGGTAATAGTTATTTTGTGATTTTCAATTAATTTGTTCCTAGGTGAGTTTTTGAAGTGACATTGTTTTTCAGGTGATGTCCTATTGAGATTATATATTGGTATAATTAAAGTGATATTTTGAATTTATAGTGATATATTTTGAGATAATGCTGTAATATTTTCCTTTTTGCCTTAAGTCATCAGTGATATAAAATTGTACAACTCAAGAAATTTTGTGTAACTTGAAAAATTGTAAACTGTGTATTTTTAAACCACTGCTCCAAGTCTTACAGAACAGAAAGAATCAATCCAGGGGTTGTTAAGGGAACGGTTGATTTGTAATTAAGGGGGTTTTCACTGGAACCTGTTGTGTAGAGAGACGTCCCTACTCAGCATGTTTTCCAGTCTACTGATGTAATGTTTTTTTTTATCGTAGGGGTTGTTGCCACAGGGAATTAGCTACTCCTTGTGTGCACGCCTTCAAGGGGAGGGGGGAAAGTTGTCGGACTTAAGCGGGAACGAAATAATTATTCTAAATTTAAAGGGGGCTTAGTAATTAATTTATTGTCGCGGCGTAATTCGCCACTATTCTCATATCTTGGTTCGAAATACATCGAGAGATATCGGGGAATTCCCTTTGGATTGATTGACATCTGTGGCCACGCCTATGGTCCAACTCCGGTGTATGCGTCACAGACCATGTAGGCATGCGCGGTGGCTTTGGATGGAGAAAAACAATAGCGTGTAATCAGACGGCGGGATTTAATTCATTGCTAGTGGACGCGTGTCAGCTGGGTCCCTTATTTGAAAATGGCGAGAGCTCAAATATGCGCTACTTGGATCAGTGGTTGCTGGAAAATGAAATAAATTGGAAAAGCTTGAACTATGTTTATTAATTGGATTTAGACTACTTACCACTCGCCACCAGTATTAACATGATGACTGCTAATGCAAACCACACGCCTGTCATATATATATATATGTGTGTGTGTGTATGTATGTGTGTGTGTGTGAGGGGGAGAGGTGTCAGAGAAGCACTTTTTAACAAAGCTCCTATCCATTTTCCTTACCCATTTCAGGGACCGCTCTAGGGGCGGGCAACCCGGACATTTGTCCGGGGCGCCAGTATTTAGGGGCGCCATTTTGGCTGTAAGTGTGAGAAAAATATTGATGTGTTAAATGCCCAATTAATAGAAAATTTCACATATCGATTTTTTAGTTTGCTAAAAATTTACAGTACATAGCATATTTATATTGTCTAGGTCTAAAATTGAAAAATGTCTATTATTGAAAAATTAACGCAGAATTTGTAAAGAACGCTGCGTGAACTTGTTTGAACATGCATATACTTTTCTGAACAGAATAGCATTAGCACGTGAGCAGAGCGCTGCTTCAACTTGTGTTTGAACATGCATAGACTTGCCTATTACCTCTAAGTATAAAAGAGCGGTTTCACTACACAATAACATTATTCTTGCTATTACGTCGGTGGTAATAACATGTGAAAGTTCATAAAATTTACTTCAGTGCGATTTCTTAATTTTTAAAGGTAAGTACATCTATAATTTAGCTGTTGCTTAGTTTGGTAGATATTAGGTTATCATAAATCGATTATCGCATCGAAACAATGAAAGCGTTTTTAAATAAAATAAATGTTCAAATTATCCAAAAAGACTGTTTATTGAAACAATAAAATAATGTATCAAATTTGAATGTATTCTATATGTATAATTATTTAAAATTTTGTTTTATGAAAATAATTATTTGAATCAATATAATATAAGACATTTATTAAGTTCATTGCTTCGATAGAACGCGTTTTATAATAATATATTTGAATAATTGAACTGAAAAAAATTTCAAAATCAAGAATTAAAAAATTGTTTTTAATGACTATTTATTATTTGCTGAAATATTTGTTATTATAAAATCCAAAAATAATAATACTAGACTTTCTTTAGATTCACAGGATACGAAACATATTTTGCGTAGCGCATAAATATTTTTATGTCGATTGACGGAATATAATTTTGAAGTTATGTTAATTACGATTTTAGCTTATTTAGAACAAGGATAAATATTTAATTTCTTTTACATTATTTTATAGATTACATTGTTTAATTTGAGTTATGTACGTGCCTGTTCCAGAATGTCTGACGGCCAAAGAAAACTGTCTGGTTACCAGTACAAAAAGAAGGCTGGAAAAGGAAGCCGAAAGGCAAAAATAAGCTGGCGCGTTAAAAAATTATATCCAGAGTTGTACCAAACAGATGACGACTCTGAGAATCCAACATCAAGTCTAGTTATAAAAGAAATTAAGGATTCCTCAGAGGATGATGATGACAAACAAACAGGTGAAGTTTCTAAATAAATTGGAACAGACAACACTCTTGACTCTATCATCACTAGATGAAAAAATTGACACCAACGTGACAACCACAGAAAACGTTCTACAAACAGATCCAGCATTGTGGCCAAGAATTTTTGGAGAAGTTTTTTAGTAAGACAAGGACCACCTAAACCATTGCATAATTACAAATTTCCTTCCAATGACACTGGTCGATATTTTAGCGTAAATTATTATGCACGAATTTTAAGCAGTGGAGAGCAAGTTTGACGAGACTGTCTAGTGTACTCTCTTTCACAAAACTATGTTTACTGATTCTGTTGTAAAAATTTCGGCTATTTTGTTAGTTCTCTTTCAAAGGAGGGTTTTAAAAGTTGGAAGCACATCGGCGAAACTTTAAAAGAGCATGAAATTTCCGAAAATCATATTCAGGCCCAAAAATCATGTAGAAATGAACCAAAGGTTAAAGTGTTGTAAAACTATAGATGCGGCTGGTCAAATAATTATTAATGCCGAAACAAATCATTGGAACGAGATACTTCTAAGAATTGTAGCAGTTACTAAAATGCTTGGTAAAAGTGGTCTTGTTTTTCAAGGTACAAGCGACAAGTTGTTTAAGTATAATAACGGATCTAATTATGCAATAAAGTATTGATTGCTTAAATTTGATAATGGGCTCCCCATGGACAAGAAAATTACCATTATTTTTTATTTATTCACACACACACACATATATATATATATATATATATATATATATATATATATATATATATATATATATATATATATATATATTAATATTAACATAGGGAGACAGTAAGGGCCATGTCAATTTTTCCTCTTATTTTGTAATTTGTAGTCGCGTTACTTTAACTTAATCTGTTAGAGGATAATTAAATTCATCATAATGTAACCAAAAACAATCTTGGAAACTTTTTATTTCGTAAGAAGTTAAGAACACGGGAAAATCTGTTATGAAAACTAATTTTCAAACTTAAATATTAATCTTTTCAACTACGTTCGCTTTAGAGCCAATTACGACAAAAGTTTTATAATATGAACGTTACGGTTTTCTGCAGAAAAGAACAACTAACGATTAAAAAGAATACATTAGAAAAGGTTTGTTTTTTCTCTGAAAGTACGCTTTTATTCAAACAAGCCAATATTTTTATTTTCTGCTCTTTTACTCGTTTTTTCTCCTGTAATTAATCAATGAAAAAACGTAATTAAGCTAACTTTTTTCTCTTATTTCAATATATGCTTAGTACAATTTAAACCGAATACCAGTTAACAGATAGTGCCGACTGCAGGAATGATTTTGTCCGAAATAATAAATGATATTGATTCGCTTCCAAAATCTGTTCAGTTAAATAAATTCCTCCACAAGCTGAGTTAGAGTATTATCAATTTACATAAAACAATCCGCTTTTTAGATATGATAAGCGTAAACCGTTTGCTTTCGTATGCTTAAACAGATGTGAACCTGAAAATATTTCACCGATTACATTAAATGGTATTCAGAGTGATCTCTGGTTAACGTAATGGGCCTTGAAAATGTTACCAGGAATTTAATGCTTCCGCGTAAAATAATGGAATAGTTGAAATGTAATTAAAATATTTTGCAGCAGTTGCATGGAATTAGCATCAGTTACTAAGGTAAAGCAAAAAACATTATGAACTTTACATTTAAAGTATTTAATCTAGTTAATGAAAAATTGTATCTGTTATCATTTAGTACATTTTAATTTCAGTATTCGTAACTAAGTCATCAATGAATGGTTAAAAACAGTGGTCATGAAAATATACATATCATGGAGGCAGTATTCTATTTATTTCGTTTCACATTACTGTATGGTGGCATTATTAAATTTTCAAGGGATCCTATAACATGTACAGCTTCAACACATATACGTATACATACCTTTCTTATGTACAATCAGAGATGACATACACCAGATTGCCAAAGAGGCTTAGGAAAATCAAGTCCGGAGTTTTTAATGAAGAAAATCTAAAGAAATGAAATTATTTCATTGTTAATGACGCTAAACTAATAAATAATTTTAATTTCCAAAATGGTAGAATTTTTTTTAAAAATATTTATATTAGAACTTCTGATATATTATAACGGATGACTTGGAAAATGCAAATAACTTGTATATACTTTTACACTTAACTACCAAATCATTTTGTTAAAAAAATCAATTATGCCTAAACTAGTGTTTCAATGAGATTGTTCTACTTTATTTTAAATACTAAATATAGAATTTTCAAACTTCTTCATCATACTTATAAGCACCCTTGATATTTATTCCAATATGTATGTATCAATTTATCATGCTATATAGTATCCGGACTAGCTCAATTATTACAATAACAAATAAGATAACAATAGTTAAATTTTTATATTGCCTATTCAAAGATTGAAAGTGAGAATCAGTCGGATCTAAAAAAAAACAAAATTAAATTAACACTGTTACCTTATACACCAATCCTGGAAATGGGAAAAACTTGAATAATATATTAGCATCTATAAAAACTTAATATATTAACATCGAGGTTGAACATCGAGATTTCAGAAATCCCTTTCTACTCAGGACTGAGATGCAAAGCTCTGCAAATCAACGCAATCCGCGACAACATTCAAACTCGTTTTAATGCCTGGCATCTTTTTTTATCCATTAGTTACTTTTATGCTGTTTGAAAAATTTACTCGCAAGCCCCCGTCAGGCATGACCTAGAGATATTTGCATACTTCTCTCACGTAAAACGATCAACTTGTGAATTGAAGCTTAAAAGAGTTAGTTGTCGTTGGTAAATCCTTTGGTAAATGTTAGGTTTTAAGAAGTAGAAAGACCATTTTCGTTTGAAATCTGTATGTTTTGATTTTCTACAGAAAATTAAAACTAAAGATTACAAGTTGAGTTGCATTTTTTTCCGGAGCAAACATATGACTCTTTCAATGCCTATCTAGTTATTTTATGCAATTTACAAACTTTTTTATCTTTCAAAAATATATATTAAAACTTACGAAAAGCAGACAATCTTCTTGTATCTTTTCAGATACAAAAATCTAAGAATACAAAACAGAAATTAATCCTTCGACATCTGATTATTTGAAAGCTGATAATAACAATTATCTCAGGAACTGGAAAAAGAACACTGAGTACAAGAATTTCGTTGAATATAGCATGATTTAACCTTTATTATTTGGATTTTTATAAGTCGAGGATATACTGTAATATGTAATAAAACAAAAATCTTCATTTGATTAGCATACCGAAGGAAAATATTTAATTAGAGTATCCATATAAAAATAAAAAGCATATATTAAAGAATTCTTTTTTGTATTAGTAATAATGCATTAAACTTCTATAGGCTTGTTTAAATAAGCCCTTATTGGTGAAAATCTCTGTAATTAATACATTTTTTATAGGAGTTTTTCAGTGTCAGTTTTATCAAAAGTTTTGTGGAAACTTAAAAGTTTTAATCAAAACCTTTGAGGAAAAAATATTTACTTTGCCGAAAGCACACATAAGAATAATATTTAGGAGTACATAAAAAAAAATGGATCATCTACTTTCTTAATGGTAAAAGGATTATTTCTCTTTAATCAATAACCTCTCCATAGAAGTTGTACAATGTCACTTTCATCAAAAGTTTTTTTCATTAGTTCATTTTTGATGAATCAGTTTGTGCATAACGTTAATATTAGAAAACAAAGTAAAGGCAAATTTATATTTTTTCTGATATATTGTATCATGCATTTAATAATGAGTACTCGATGAAAATATTCGTTGTGAAGAGAGAGAACAAAAACTAATTTCATATTTGTACCTCTAAAATAAATAACAATCAATGAAGGTTATTTAATATTATTGTTCTTAATAGTAAAATTAATAAAACTGTGTAAAAGTTTCCATTGCAACTCTACGAAAAGCAACTTATTTCCCTAAAGCAAAAATAGTAAAGAGTTAAATGAATGTCTATAAGCCCATACAGGTCTTTCTTAGGAATTCTCATTTTCAAAAGCTACGATAACGTATAGCAGTGGGAAAGATCGTTTCTAATCCATTTATGCCCCAAGAGTACGTAAATTACAATAGCGGGAGGGGAAAATATTACGACATTACAAATATCGTCAGTAAGGGTGTTCTGGTCAGTGGTATAAAGGAATTTCACTCCTTCCTCCATCTTAGCTTCTATATATTCCATTATTACCATAGTTTGGGGGAGAAATTGTAGTTTCGAAGTCTGAATTATTCCATGGTAATTTAAACTCTTTAACGCAGAATCTTAGCGCAAGGTAATTTGGACAATTTTTCTTGATACGCCTCTTTTTTCACTCATCGTGTTATTCCTCTTATTATAACAATTACAAAATAATTCAGAAGATAAAGATAGTATTTGTAGTTTTCGGGATCAGTATCCAATATTGTAGGCAATAAAACGCTTATTTAAAATACATAAAATAAGCTATTAAATGTGTTAGCTATAAACGAGTCGATTTCCCCAATAGTTATTCTCGCTTTCAATTATTTCTTACATACCTGACCTTAATTTTTCATGATCTTAGTTGAATACAATATTTTACAAGGCATCAATAATAATAAAAATCACTCATTTTCTCTTCCCCGTTATTTTCGATTCATTCTGCACTTTGAATTTTAACATTGTTTTCTCCACTTACGTTTCTCGTGTATCTCTTTTCGTTTATAAATCCAATTTCTTTATATTTATTTTTAAAATGTAACTGCTGACCTTTTATGCTAAATTTAATTAACATTTTATTATAGGTTAAATTTTATATTTTTAAGTTAAAATTTTGTCATTCCTTTTTAAAATCATTTTATTCGTTTGTAAGATTTGACTTCTCTCCCTCCAATTTTATGTTCTTAATTTTAAATTATGAATATTTCAATTTAGTTCTAATCCTTTCCTTAATTTATAAATAGAACTTAAGCCAGGTAACCTGATATGGCTGGAGGAAATTTCCGGGGATTATTTTCCTTTTTTTTTGGGGGGGGGGGGGAATCCAGCTCGATCTAAATAATTTCAATGATTTTTAAATTTTAAATAATTTAATGTCCCAATTTATCTGGAAGCATACTCCAACTTCGATAAAGGAGTCCATTATACAATGAGTTTGGAATTTGATGGTGTGTATAGATGACATTGTTATCAGAATTTTAAAGCCATAAACTGTCTAACTCCTGATTAGACATGTCCAGTGTGCCAAGTAGCCATGAACCTATGTTTTGTCCTTTTTATAAGCTGCTGGGATTGGCGTAAACGAAAAGTACGGTTGTGACGAAGAATAATATCCAATCCAATGATGTAATGCAGCAGTGCAGTCCACACAAAATTAATTTTTTTAAAATATATCCTCATAAACAAGGTACTATTCGTAGTAATGAGCTTCATTATTCATCCCAAAGAAAGTTCCATTCTAAACAAAGTAATTATAGCGGGAAGAGTGTGGTCACAGCACCATCTAGAATTGAATCCATAAATTTGAAGTTGCTACAATGATGAAGGCGAAATAATTCCAAAAAACGTATCTCCACTATACTGTACAAATAAATAACAAAATGCTATCTATTTGGGCCACAATGGAAAGAACCCAACATCCCCCCACTATTCAGAGCAAAAAATTTCAAATATTTGACGACTGTCTCAAGTGATTGTCTCCAGTTTTTATTAAACTGTACAACTATATAGATTAGACAAATATATTTTTCTCTGTTTGACTCTATATGAAAACAGAGTTTCCGCAGAGAGTTAGTTGAGTTTAATGAAGACCAAGAGATATGTGTAAAAAAAATTAACAAATTATTTCTCGGATAAAGACTAAAGGTATTTTATATTGTAGAGATGAATTTTCTATTTACACTTTACCTTATCATATTCTCTAATGTTTCTTAGCTTACAATGAAACAGATAGCTTTTCTCTCCTTATTGTTTTTCAAAGTAAATATAAATTTCTAATCTTCATAAAAAATAACCTCACTTGACTCTAATTTTAGACAAGATTTCGTGACAAAATTATCTCATGTAAGTATTGATTAATGGAAAAAAACAAACGAAAAGTATAAACAAAACCTCCAAAATGTACATATAATGATGTGTTTTCATAAGTATTCAATGTTAAACTAATTTAATCCAAATACGATACATGAAAAATGATTCTAAGAACTCTAGAAAGCTTCTGTGACATTATCCTATTAATGTATTTTATATTAATATATATATCAAATAACTTATACTTTGAAAGGAATATACCAGAACCAAGAAATAGAACAATGTATTTAAGTAAAATACCGTTGTTTTTAATATTTCAATAATTACTAAAATTTAACTCTTTTTTTCACTTCCCCCAAAAAGCCCTATTTCTTTCAACCACGATTTCCAACTTGGAGTGTAGCAATAAAATAAAACTCTAAAAATCTTAAAGTTACAAAATCATTCCATTTTTAATCAGGTATGATTAATTTAATATAATTTCGAAAATTACCCGTAGTATGTGTTCAAATACATATAATATGAATAAAAGTTCATTATTTTGAAATCATGTTATTGTGCAATACATAATGGAGTAAGACTTATTTCAAAACTATATTTAAATTGGAAAAGTATAGAAACCTCATTATTTTCTAAGAAGTTGTGAGTATTTGAAATGACAATATTTGTAGGACAAAATAAATCAGGCATAATTTAATTGACGTATTTCACTTTATATTTTTTTTCTCTTTTTTTTTTTACTAATCCCAGATTGTCTAGCCTTGCTAGATAATCTGGGAAAATCATTATAGACATCTGGGAAAATCATTTTTTTTTATGAAGATTAGAACTCTGTTTTCATATAATGCGATAAAATAACGTAAATTTCGGTGATGATAAATAATAAACTTTTTCTGTCTACAGGCAATATACTCAAAAAATATTGGTCCTTTTTTAAAATTGAAAATTTTGCCAAAGAAAATTAATTTTTATTCTAGGTTTAGTCGTTTTCTTTGACTGTTTTATTTTTCTTTATATTCTAGAAGATTTAATATTATTTCCGTGTTATTCATTATATGTAGTAAATGTAAAATTTAATAATCAAGCAATTCGAAAATTCTATTTCGAAAATTTTTACTGGAATTTTAGGCTTATTATTGACCCCTCAGTATCTCCATAATACTGATATAATCTTAGAGTCCTTGTGGAGAGAAACTACTGCTTCTAAATGGAATGCAATCAATATTGATCCCTTGTTAAAACTGAAAATTTTGCTAAAGAAAATTAATTTTTATTCTAGCTTTAGTCGCTTTCTTTGACTGTTTTTAGAAATCATTTATAAATTAACGTGTTTTAATTTGAAAAAAAATGGAAAAACATATCTACGTCAGAAATTAAATATATATCTACGTTGTTACCGTAATATTTCTTAGAAAAGAGCTACAATTTTTATTTAAATGCCTACTATGAGCATGTAATATTAACTTTTCTTTCTAATTATATGTAACTATTGCCATATAAGGATAAAATAACGTAAATTTTGGTGATGATAAATAATAAACTTTTTCTGTCTACAGGCAATATATTCAAATTTGTTTAAAAACTTGTTTTTTTTTCAATTTTAATGAATTCTAAAACTAGATATAAAATTATGTGCTACGAATCGATGTTTTCACCATGGATATTTTCTGATCAATTGTACACATTTATATTTGTAAACAAAATTATCATTCCCTTGATTTACTCTTATAAATTAAAAAAATTTTTGAGCTTAATATGTTTAAAGCAAACAGTTCCGTGGTGATTTCTAATTATATTTATTTAAAAATATTTCATACGATATAGTTAAACATTGACTTAATGTGAGAAAGTATAACTAATACAAATGCATTTTGTACAACATAATGTGAAATTTTACACGCTCTTGTATGTAAGTTCATGTTTCTGGTAGAAAAAAAAAGTTTGATTTTTCCTTTTGATTTTTACCGGCGTCGAACATTTACAAAAAAAATAAAATAAGCTTCATTGTAAGGTATGTAAAGACTTAAATAAAATTTAGTACATTCCTTTGAATGCGAAAAACAAATGGCACATTTTAAATAATATTCGTAAAATATTATTTTAAAATATTAAAAAATTTAATGACCGAGCATATTTGAAATGAATTAAAATAAATTTTAGATCAAAGTTATCACAGTTTATTGCCAGTAACTTATTCAAGTTTTTAAATTAAAATATTGAAAATTTTGAAAATTAGTAAAATTTGAGATCAACTATCCCTCCAAAGTTCTAGTATTCTGTTGATTTGGATATTTTCTTATTATTTTGATTATTATATTTCGATATCTACAAATTAAATCTTGTATTTATTGATTACGCAAGTTTCACAAGTATTTCATGACTCTAGTTCTAGGTTCAGATCTGTATTCTGATGACTACTGTCAGCAGAATATGTCAGAATTCTTCAACATAATCTATGCAAACTTAATACGGTGTAACAGAAGCTATAATATTACTTCTATTATTTTGTGGTCTAACATTTATGAACTAAAATAAAACCTAGATGAGTTTGCATAGTAGAGTACTGTGATAAACACATGAAGCATTACAATCAGGCCCGCTATCGATATGTTTAATCTTCCAGTTTTCAATTACTGGGATAATCCTTTGGGCTATGTATACTAGAAGTGAAATATCACTTCGTAGGCTGGCTGGTTTTCAACCAATATAATGAAACAGTTATAGAAAACTTCGCACAAATAACCCATTATAGTTCAAGGTGTCAAACTGTCGACTAGACCAACTCATTTAAGTTGTCTGACGTTATTATTTCTAAATTTCCGATGGAGAAATCTAAGACACTTTTCTTCATTGAACACTTCACACATTCTTTTCCCAATGATACCCAAAACAAACAATACATTTTCTATTAAACTTTAATCGCCTTTAGATAAACAGCTGGCGCCATCTCTTGTTCAGGGTAGAAATTGTACTTTATTAACGGACCAAATTAGTAACTCAGAGGAAGGTATCTCTGGGTTTTACCCGTTGACCTCCAAATGTGAGAAGTTTAGGATAAACCCTATGACTAATATCCATAACTTCATTGTCTAGTGCATGTAACACATATTGGTTGAGCAATTTCTCATAATTTAATTGATTGCAGGTTTCAATATTGTAAATAATGGGCAATTATCTGCAAGGATTAGCAATGATATTTAGAAATGTATGCCGAAATGCTTTTATATTTTGAGAATAACTACAATTATGTAAAATTTTCAGCTTCTTTTTAAAAGAATATCAGACGTAAACTTTAAATTTCTTCAAGTAAACCTTGCTTAATATTACCTTACCTTCACACAGATGCGCGGAAGATCATGAGCATTAAAAAAAGTTATTAATGCTTCAAATTCCACTCAATTTCCTGTTTAGACAGTTAAAATTCCTAACTATTCCATACGTTTCTGTATAATATAGTTATAATTTGAAAATGAGTTGTTGAAATAGAACCCTCTCAAATGCACATTAGAGAAAATTTTAAGAAATGTTTCTTTGGATATAGCTTAATTTAGAATTTTTAATACCAGTTCGATGCCTGACTTGATACAGCTCTCCAAAAAGGGCTTATTTTAAAAAGAAATATGAAAGACTATAGGCTTTGTGAGGAAAGGTATATTTTCTAAAATAGATATGATTCCGATATGTTGGCTGTATATTTGTTTGAATGCCGCCCGCAGCTGCATTTGTTTTCTGCCGAGTCGTGCGCCCTGCTGGAATTGCATTTTCTTGAAGCACACGTTTTCGATTACCGCAGATAATACTTTCTAGAGGTCTTAGAATATTCGATTGATCACAAAACAATGCAGTAGATGCGCTCCAAGCGTCAAGCTCTATTCCTCACTCGGGATATGTGGTGACGTTCCGAAATAGACATTCAAATTTAAGATTTCTGCATATATTGATTGAAAAGAGTTGCTTCTTTCATAACATATCAGTATGAATATAGAAACACAAGGACGTAAGTGAATGGTGTATGTGTATTCTCTTTAGATAAATCCCCAAAATATATTTAAAAAATGTAATATCTTCTTAGTATGTGCCCAAGTTTGCATAACATGCATGGCACCAAGCCTAACACACACATTATATAATAATATATATTTTATTATCTTATATTATATATTATATATTTATGTATATCTATATATATATATATATGTGTGTGTGTGTGCATATATATATCAGATTTGTGAAATAACCATAAACCCAGTCAGAAGTCATAAATGTTACTGACCCCCCCCCCCCTCGCAAACAAACCAACAAAAAAGAAAAGGAACTCCCCATTAAGAAATTTTGTTTCCTCGAATTTTTCCATGAATGATCTTGCTCACGATCTCACTGTATTTCAAAATGCTTTTGAGACAATGTATGAATAGCAACTATCTGCATTTATTCAGTTTTTAAACTCAAAAGTAAAATGTACATGTAACAGCGCTCACTTAAATTTATATTTTAAATTCAATTACTATTAATTTTGAATAAGTATAAAATTACCAAGTTGAATACAAAATGGGTTTAATCGTATTTTTATATCTTTTAAATAAAATACGTTTGTTGATAAAAGAATTTAGTGTTCATGGAAGCAAAATAAAAGTATTATTTCCGGTAAGTTTTTAAATACGCTTTTGATGAAAGTTACACTGATCTAGAGTTGTAACGAAAGGTGAACCTTAGGTACATTTTTAATGAAGTCTGGCAGAACAATTGAAAAAAATGAATATGTGCCAGATGGATGTTTTTGTTGTATGGAATTTTTTGAGCTCTGATATAATGTGTGTTTACATTTTAAGAAGAGATTTTTTTTAGTCTTCATTTTATCATTACTTTCTGTCATTTCGTTACTTCACGTGTGTTCATGGTACGTTTCTATTTCTTGGTGTGCGGAGTTTGTGTCTAGGGGTGTTTGTTGTATTAATCCCCACTTTAGGATTTTAGAATAACTCGATATATGCAGGCAAGAAAATATGTTGCAATCCCAGTCATACTTAAATTTTTTTTATTCATTCTTTTCTTTAAATTACTGTCCCTATTTCCCATGAGAAAGTATTCTGACTTCTAAATCTCTTTACGATATCCACTCCGTTGATGTACGCTCAGTGATTTCTTAAAAAACTCCACATCCTCAGAATCTCAAGATTGCATCCTTATTAAGTCCATGTATTTAGTCGTATGGTCTGATTATTTTATGAATTAGCTGTATGCTTTTCATCAAAACATTCTAAACAAGAATTTTCAAATTCATTCTTTTTATCATGTGTATAGATTACTGTAGCTAAGAAAATTGACTCTAGTGTCTCTCCAATTTTCCTTTATCCCCACCCTAAGCTAATTACAAGACCTAAGATTCACGATAAGATCAATGCAGTCACAATCACTAGGTCAATAGGCGTTTGCTTTTCACAACGCTTGATATTAGAGCTTTTTTTATGATCCCGATGAGTATTTAGATGAAGGGTAAATAACAATGCCTATCGCACACTTTGGTGCATTTAAAGTTAGACCTGTTCTCGGGTGTTTCTTGCGTTTATTTTCTTGCGGTAATGATTCCAATAATGGTTTCAAACTCTTGCTCTACCATCTTTAGCTTTAAAGATAAAACGTGGCCACCTTATATGTAAATTAAATTGAACGTCTATCAAAATCCGGGATCGATAATCGTATTATCTGTTACTTTTGGTTTACATTCGTAAAAATAGATGCAATCAATATTACATGTCATTAAAAAATTGCAATAAAACAGTATTGGAATAGTTATGGCAAGGGTAATGTAGATGCATAAGCATCTACTATTATTTTCTATCATAACTTGATACTTCTTACTTGTTTTTATATCGGTAAGACATTTATCGGTATACCTGAATCGAGACTAATAAAGAATTTCAATTTCGGAAAACTCGGATTTTCCTTTTTCTATTTCATTTATTATTTAGACCCTTCCAGATATCAGAAGAAATTTACTCACAAGCATCGATGACTACTCAGAAATTTCATTCTCGAAATATTTTAATTAAAAATGACGAGGAGTGTGTTTCACTTTAAATGCAAATAAAATGTTTATCTGATTTATTTTCATCCCAATATATCTGTGATTTTAAATGCAAAACATGCATTTAATTTGACAAGGTGCGATAATTAAAAATCGTATTCGGAAAATTCTTTAGACTTGATTATTAAATTTGAAATTTGAGAAATTTCTAGAATTCAAATGTCGGCTTAAACGTTGAAATGAGTACTTTTAAACCGTGAGACTTTGGCCGAAAAATTTCCATTCTCAAAGATATTGTGACAAGAACATATCACGGTTTAACTTGAAATAAATTACGATCATAGGAATATATTTTAACTTTATAAAGTTCGTAGAATAATTCATGATATAGAAGTCTAAGAATAAGTCAGTGATCCAACATTTGATTTTAGAAGGAAGTTAAGAAGTCAGCCAGTAAAGTTCTTGATTTTGTAATAAAGGGGAATTGATGTGTCCATGTAAAGGACTAGTCCTATAAAAAGGCATGGAAGAAGTTGAAAGCAGTTATATTATTAGAAAAGTCTTTATTCTTTCTCCTTGGGGCTATTAAAATTAAAGGGATTGAACCGACACGATGTTAAATATACAGAATTGAATTATTATGTTTTGAAAATGTACTAAATTTCACATTTAAAATTAATTTAATACTCGGCAGAAAGCACTGAAAGAAATCAAAGGAAAGATTGCTGTACAATTATTTTTATTGTTAATATTTACAAGATAATATTATACAGATAGAGAATTCTGTCATAAAAATTGACAGAACATTATTTGTATCACACCACAAATTTGCATAGGAACTGATATGTATGTGTATCATAGAAAGAGTAAAACAGATCTAAAAAACCGTCAAATATTATATATTCTTTTAGAATAATCATGCTTAAAACTGTTACATAAAGAGAGAGCAGTCATAGTTTGTCACTTCCAGATCTACAGGGATTTTGATCCGTTTACTTCCCCTCAGATACTGATGTGAACAAAAAAAAAAAAAAAATTCAATGATAACTTAAAAATAGAAATGTTAGGGAATTTTATATGGAATGTAATATCATTTAATTTACATTCTCCGGAGTTGCGCAGAAAGTATTTTATTAAAATGCATTTAAAATAACAAAATATGACAAATCATAGTATCTTCGTTATACTGGAGAGAAAGGGTATGTAATAATTCCCCCGTACTGATACGTAAGAATCACATCCTAGCAATAGGTTTGATTAGACTATGAATTAACGGCAATTGTATTAATACCAACTTTAGGATGTCATATCTTAAATTCCTGTTTTAGCAGTTTTCAGTAAAATTTTAAAAATTCAACTTTCTGCTATCTTAATCAAGGGTCTTGATAATTTGTCTTATAGGGCACTTTCAATTTGATCTGCATAACTGGTTCCATCGCAGATGTAGAGGGGCTTCTTGTTTTGAGATAGCAACAATTAAGTCCTAAATCCCGAATAAGGCTTGGCCGTTAACGTGTTGTCCCCTCATACGGAGCAATTCTGGCTCATTTAAAGGGTGCTCCCACAATAAAGTAGGCAGTAAGACTGCAGTGAATAACGAAAGGCGAATGCCTCACGATAACCGCCTTCGCATTAGACAATATATATATATATATATATATATATATATATATATATGTGTGTGTGTGTGTGTGATAATATTACTAACTACCTATAATCTCCCATTCTGTTCTTCATCTCTGCCATGGTAACCCGTCCTTCTTGTCTTGACGTAAACGCTTCGCCTTCCCACATACTAACTTCCTCCGTCAATTCTGGCAACCTCTCTGACCTAATTCTATTTTGGCGCTTTTTTGCGAGAGACGCTGACCTGGCTCGAAGCGAGTAAGATGTGTTGCTTTACTGTTTAATAAATTAGTTTGTTCCTGAAACTGACTATATTATTTTCCGGCCACGATGCAAGATACAATTTCATGAGATGTCCATCCGGACATTTCAGAGAGCTCGACAGGATCTGGACTTTAAAAATGCGACTGCAAATGGAACAAGTTAAAAAGTCTTCGTTCTACACGAGTTTCGCTTTGGATTCCCGCCATTGTTCTACAGGACTTTTGCTTTATTTTCCGCATGCGTTCCTGAAGTCACCAGCTTGAAATGACAAAAGATAAATCATCCAACACCATGAAATTGCTACAGAAGTCGACTACATCGAAACAAGTAAAGATGCCATTGTTCCGGTTCGTTCCAGTTTGGTTTTCGAATTCTGTTTCCCGCCTGACCTCACCATTTTTTTCCCGTCTCGGACTACGCCATCTTTGTGTATAGCACCAGTGCTGCAGCATCCGATTCAACTAGGCCTCCAAGAAGTGATTCAAGTTTTTATATGTGAGCGACAGTCATAAAAAAATTCAATTTCAAGAAAATAATTACGATTTTAGAGTGAACGCCGAATGCTGCAGAAATTCCAGACTGGTGGCGAGAAGAAAGAGTGCAAAGCATTTACAACTCTTTCTACTACCGACACGTCATCACAGTCTATACCTCCGTAGTCTGTACCTCCACATATTCAATGATGAGTGCAAAACGTAAAACTTTTACGGTTGAGGAAAATATTCTTATAATTTCCAGATTAGAAAACGGTGAAAAAAATGGAGCATTAGCCAACGAATTAAAGGTGAGTCATGCCACGATTTCAAATATTTTTAAAAATAGAGAAAAATTAAAAGAAAAATTTGAAAAAGCTCGGACTAAAATTAAGAAACTTCGAAAAAGTCCACATGCTGACATAGAAAAAGCCCTTTTGCAATGGTTTAAGGTTCAAAGGAGTGCCAACATTCCCCTAAGCGGACCGATTTTGCAAGCGAAAGCAAATAAATTTGCTAAGCTCTTTAAAAAATATGATTTCGTTTGTTCAGTTTCGTGGATCCAGAGATTTTGGGAGAGGCATTCCACTCTGTTCGGGAAAATCAGTGGAGAATCGAAGGCCGTGCCACCAGGAGTTTCTGATAACTGGCTTAAAACCGTTTGGACTGCGTTAAGAGAAGTCTATGAAGACCATGAAATCTTCAAAGCTGATAAAACTGGCCTATTTTATAGGATGACCCCGGATAGGACGTTGCGTTTCAAACACGAAAACTGCAGTGATGGTAAGCTCTCAAAAGAAAGGGTAACAGTGTTGTGATGATAATTAATAGTTTTGGAAGTGATTAAAGTTAATATTAATATCGGGTATTCAGATAAATAAATTAGTAAAGTAAGTAAATTTTAGTAACGATTGTGCTTTGTTTTAATCAATTTATTAAGCCTCTGCTAAATATATGTAAGGGTTATACTTGTGGTGATCAGATATTAATTGATTTTATTAATGTCATCGCATTTAGAGAAGTGTGCGCAAGTTTCTCTAAATGTTTTGACATTGAGAAGAATTAAGTTTGAAATAGATCATCACAGGTTATACCTTATTGTTAATATTGATAAATTAATAAGCCTTATTTTGAAATAATTGTGAGGTGTCTGGTACGCTGGTATATTGTTTTTATTAGTTTTTTTGGTGGCTGTATGTATTCAACATAGTTAATTATTAATTTTAGAGTGTTTTATTTTTGTTTTTTCAATTAATAGTAAATTTTGGATTATGAACCCAAACCCTTGTGTAAGCTGGGCTGGTAGGCAATGTAACGAGATCTCCTCCATTTTCACAGTATTTTCACAGCACATACCCAGGACTACACCGGATAAAGGGATTAACAGAAGTATCCATTTCAAGAAACAACCCCTTTTTTGCAGCTGGCCAAGAGATAAGCGAAACCACCGTTTTGATGAGGGGTAGGCGCATGGATACGCCTGAGATCGCCAAACGCCGAGTTAGTTCCAGAGTTTAAAATAGAAGAAAATAAATCCTGAATTGATGCAAAATCAAAGTTGAAAATAAAATACTATACTACCTATCAAATTATAATTCAAGCCCCTCAAATTCTGTTGGTCCGAATTTCCCTGTTAAAATCAAGGAGCGAAGACGCACTCATTTTCACCCACGAGTAGCCATACAAAGGGGTGAGAAGGTCGTCCAAGGGAGATTTGGAGAGAGAGGGGGAGGCCGGCCAAGAGGCTGGGAGCGGACCCGCAACCCACGATGGAGAGAGATGTGTTGATTTTTGGCGGCCCGCACGCTATAGAAATGGCGCTAGCCTGGGGTTCCACTCATAATTTTATAAAATAATAGTTTTTTTTGTGCTGCAGCATTTTAATTGGTAATATGATTTTAATTTCCTTTTTTTTGTTTACTGAATTTTTCTATAGTTTTACTTTTGTTTTTTTTCTCATCACTTTTTCATTTAGAAGTTTTTTTTTTGATTCGCCAGCCACTTCACTTATTTGTATTGTTTTTATTGATAATTATTTGTATTATGGAGAGTAGAACTCATTTAAACGAAATTGTATTTATTCAATTGAATTTGGTTGTCAGAATAATGTTGAGAGGATCTGGAGTTAATGAGTTTATTTGTTGTAATGTCAGGGAAATTCTTAAATAAATTGTTATGTTAGTTTGTAAAGTGGTGTCATGTCGGTCCTTGCCTTTTTAGTAAATTTGCTGATTTTTAGCTTTAGGTTTTATTTTTATTTCAGCAGATATGAAGCTTTTTCTTTTAGGTGAGATAATTTTATTTCTAGGTGTTTTCCAAGGTTAAGTAAATTTATTAGATTTAATTTCATTTTTCTTTTGGCTCATTAATCACCACAGTGATGCAGACAGTATCGAACCAGTGTTAATTATAATATTAATTATTATGGGTTATTGCATTAAAATAAACACAACGCAACTTTACCATCTAACTTAAAATGTACTAACCACTAACGGCCAAATGGCAAATATTGTTGTATTTAAAGTTAACTGAAACCCACTTTAATTAGTAAGATTCATTCCCACTTACATTAATTAATTAATAAGTAACCAACATTAATATATAGTTATTAAAGTTAAAATAATAACTCCCATAACTACACCTTCTTCGTCAACGCCACAACAGTTATGATTGCTGCAAATTTAACTGAAACTGAAAAATTGAAGCTTTTAGTGATAGGGAAATACAAAAAATCGAGGGCATTTAAAAATATAAAATCGCTGCCAGTTGATTATCATTCGAATTCTAAAGCTTGGATGACAGGAGAAATCTTTGAAAACTGGTTACGGAAGTGGGACCAAGAACTTATTAAACAAAAAAAGAGAATTCTTTTTATTGTGGACAAATGCCCAGCCCACCCTCCGTTTCAAGGTCTTCATGCCATTAAATTAAGTTTTCTTCCTCCCAACACAACCTCCGTATTGCAACCTATGGACCAAGGTGTCATTAAGTCCTTAAAAGTTCATTTCAGGAAGAACTTGATTCTACAGATCATCGACGATAGAAAATAAGAAAGAACCGAAGATTTCAATACTGGACGCTATCATCATGCTAGAAAAGGCGTGGAATAATGTTAAACCTTTAACTATTTCTAATTGTTTCCTGCATGCTGGTTTTCTTAGGGGTGAAAATCCTTCCATTTTTCAAATTCAAGACGCTAGAGATGAAACGCTTGAAGACTGGGTTCGAGATTTGCCAATTGAACAAGATTCACTTCTGGAATATGAAGACATAGATTTGGCTCTTGCAACTCATGGGAATGTAACGGATGAACATATTGTTGCAGGCGTAAATGCCGAGATTTTTGGCAGAGATGATTATATTGACGACAGTGCCAGTTCAGAAGATCATTTGAGCGAGTTTTCTTGCCCGAGTTTAAAAGAAATGCTTTCAGCAATCAACACTGTTAATAAATTTTTAGCTTGCAATGACGATTTTGTGAAGGATCTGATAAAAAAAGCTGTCAAAGAACTTGTCGCGATAACCAAAAATTCTTTTTAGTTACAAAAAAAAACTAAACAAACAAATATTACTGACTATTTTTCAGTAAATCAATAAGCATGTAAAAACAAAATATTGCATTATGTATGTACATTCATAATAGCTGCATAATTTTATTAATTTTTCTTTTTAACATTTTTAGAACTATGTATTTGAAAAAGTTTAAAAAAACATACTTATATGAAAATAAGCAGTGTGTTTTTCCCTGATTCGACTTGAACCTTTTAACGTCATGTTTCAGGTTTTTTGAACGTCATGTTTCAGGTGTAAATAGAAATTATGTGAGAATGAATTTGGTATTTCCAGCAGTTTTAAGTTATCTATCGGTTTTAAAATCTATCGATTATAAGAACCAGTTTTTAAAGACCCCTGGATGTTCTTATAAATGATTTGTACTGTATATATATATATATATATATATATATATATAGGGTGATTTTTTTTTAAACTGACACTACTCAGAGCCATCTGTAGCGCGATCTATCAGCCGGAATTCCACCAAAATTGATAGAGGTACTAAAGACGACATGGGAAAGAGTTTCCATGAAACAAAAAAAGTTTGTTGCAAAAGTCGCTGATAGGGGAAGATATGGCACTTTTGTTGTCAGCACACCCGAGAATTTGCATTTAAAGCCAAGTAAAACATCAAAATACAAATTCACAACTATGTAGTAAACAGTAGCGCCAGTATTTTGGGCTATAAAGATCTGTGCGGAATCTGTTGCGCCTTCGCTTTACAGAAGAAAGGGTCATCAGTCGCTTTTTTCCACTTGCATGACCACTTCGCTCTCTGCACCTAACCCATGTGACATCTTTCTGTGGGTTTATTTAAAGTCTAAGGTGTATCATGGTGGATTATCTTACTTGGCGGTGCTAAAGGACAACATATCCCGGACTTTGATGATCATTCCTGGTGACATGTTACGCTTAGCCGTTGAGAACGTAGTGTTCAGTATCAATGTGTCGTCCACCAGGACTGTGGTCACATTGAAGAAGGGAGAAGTGAATTTGCTGCACAAGTTGTGCTGCATTGAAATATCTTTGTTATTCATTTGTCTGCTTACAACTTTTTTGGTATTCATCCCTTATCTTTATAGTCCGAAATACTAGCGCTGCTGTCGACTACACAGTCGTGAATTTGTATTTTGATGTTTTATGCAAATTCTCGGGTGCGCCGTCACCAACAGCGCCATATCTTCCCCTATCGGTGAATATTTGAACTACTTTTTTTTCCCAAGGAAACTCTTTCCCATGTCGCCCTTAGTCCCTCTATCAATTTTGGTGGAATTCCGCCTGATAGATTGCGTTACAGATGGCTCTGGGTAGTGTCAGTTTTAAAAAAAAAATCACCCTGTGTGTATATATATATACATACATTCCTAAGTTTGCAGTTCAAAGAATAAGTTAATCATTCAGATCATTAGCAACCGATAGCGCGAGACGATCCGAGCCGCTCAAATCGAACAATCGTGCTTCACTAGACTGTCGGTTTTTTCGCGAATCTCTTTGTTACATTACTTGTCAGTGCAGATCACACTGAACTGGCTGAATTTAAGCATCTTTTGAGCCAAGCATTCGTGAAGAAACGTGGGTGAATTTGTAATCTAACGTTCGTTTGCACTATAACGTTTGCATTATAACGTAGCATTGCATTATAACGTTACGTTACAAGTCAGTCACTGCCCATAGAACAAATATAAGGTAACAGAAAAGTGCATAAAAACTGAAATGAATATAAAACTATGAATTGGAAATTTGAAAACTTACTTTCTGCAAAACTATTTTACGACTATGTAAAAAAATGTATCATACTGAATTCTCCTTTTGTATTTTTTTTCTTTTCTTTCATTTCATAACTAAAAATATTTAATTTTATTCCTAAACCCGATTGAATAATTTATCTAGTCGTTTTTTCAGTGACTGATATTTATTGCTTTTAAGCATTAAGTATTTATGCTTTACTAAATATATCCATAATAAAATTCATTAAATATTACCATTGAATCTTAATTTACTTTTATGTAGACCTTGTCAGATAAATATAAGCAATAAATAGGTTTGTATCGCAGAAATAAATGCAAATATACGAAAAACATGAAAAATTTGACTTAACTCACAAAATCGGTAAAATATCTTACATAAAAACATCTGAAATATATTTATATATTGCTTTACGTTTTCTATTTCTCTATGAATATAAAAGTAGGTTGCTCTCATACTCTATGATTTAGTATATCCTTTTGATAGTTAAGAACAATACAAGAGTGATCATGAATAAAACATGAGAGAAACTGAGAAATACAGCTAGATGTTTCCGAAAATATGCTAAACGGATGTTGATATTCATGAATTATTAAAGGTATACAAGAGATAGAATAAGTGAAATGAAACTCTAGACAATATTTTTTTGTTAAATAAGGTGTATGTATGATGTTGACTCCTCACCTTTGGTAAAAAATATGCTAATAGTACAAATTTGTTCAGTGTTCTTGCAGCGTGTGTTTATTAATATCATTACGTTTAGAAACCGCTGATAAGGAGTACGTAAGTTAAATACAATATTCAGACACAAAACATAAAAAGAAAATGCAAATTTGACTTAATATTTATATCCGATATAGTATCGATATTTTGGTTTACAACAATAACCGGCAACTGGTGGGTGGCGAGTGATGTTAGATGAAGCGTTTGATCTCAAGCAATAAAAATAAAGGGGAATAGGACTTTGAGAGAAAAGTCTTTATAGACGTCAGACTCTTGGATAAATGTTAGAAGCGATATATTTAGAGGAGGCTGCTATTTAAACAGGCTAATTTTTAGATTGAAAGAATAAATTATTGAAGTAATTGATGAAGAATAAAAGAGTTCAGCAGACACATATCTTTAAAGGTTAGAGTGTAAAAAAAGTTCAAAACTAACAGAATAATGAGGGTTAAAAACTGCATGAAAATAAGCACAAAGAGAAGATGTACTAAATACCACACAAGAATACCGAATTTTGCTTCATTACGTTTCTATGAACATAATCGTAATAATTATGTAACATAACAAATATAAATATAATTATAAATATAATTATATAAATATAATTATTAACATATCGTATTAATTGTATTTTCTTCTGAAAATCATTTCTCATTCATATCATTCCGAAAATGACAAATGCCATGGTAGTTAACTTCGTAATTAACAGTTTTGTATCTAAAATATCGGTTTCCATTCGAAAAAAAGCTCTTTATTAACTCTGATTTGTTCAAAATATTGTTCAAGTTCATACACTGAACTCTTCTGAAAATGTATCTTTTGCTCCTAAAAAATGATGGTTTACGCTGTCGCATCACGAAGAACCGGACACTGTTATGCAACAAGGACCCGACCCATAAAGCTAAAAGTTGACTTAAACAGTTGGTACGGGGCGCCACATGTTTAGCTATTAACTGAAAAAACAACCATCAACGACAGAAATGTTTAATTTAATGGTTTATTAAAACTCTCAGTTTCAGTGTAGTGCTGTTTGGCACCTTGTCGCATAACACTGTTCAATGAATGTCAGTGTCTTATACACATCAACGAAGGTGTAAACTAAGAGATATGTACTCCACTAATGTGTAGAAGATTTCTTCAGGGAGAACTAACTTTAGATACCAATTAAGAATTCTGTAGCGAGATTGAAAATATTCAGGTGTCCGGGAAACAAACGAATTGGGTAAGTTTGAAAGATCTATGGCTGACACATTTACTTCCAAAAATATCATCTCATTCTAACTTGAACTAAAATGGCTGTCCGATATCGAAAAACATAAGTCTATTCTTTTCGTCTTCCAACCGAAGACGTTAAGGTTATTATTGCCAGTAAGATTAATAATATTTTAATCCGCTTAAACGATATCAAGCTTGCTTTAAAAGGTTACATCTAAAATAAGCGCATAACCCCAGAATTTTCGCTTCAAAATGTCATTCAGTTTCCCCATACTTTTTTTTTGTCTACAATAAAATGTTAAGAACATATTGACGATAAGACATTAATTTTACGACAAAAGAATTTACATTGAGTCCCTAAAATTCGCTAAATTTTTCTTTCTAGAATTGTTTTCTCTGTAGATACGGGCATAAACACATATCTTGGCTTTATTTTCATCTTTATTTAAAAAAAATATAGTCAAATATTAAAGAAGAAATAGTTATAAAGACAGATACCCTATTAATCCATGTAAAATTTTAAAATTCACATTCTTTCATGAATACAACATTCGTAAAAATTTCAATTCAGATGTTAAAATGTAGTTGCAGTATTTCCCGGAAGCTACCTATATTGAATCAGTGTCGGAAGTTCCCTTAAAGCAATTATTACTTTATATTGAAAGTGTCCCGGACACTTGAGTGGTAAGAGAAAAGTACGGATAGATCTATACCGCTCAAAGGCGAAGCGAGAAGTGCCTGTGCTTTTAGTGACTCATGCCCAAAGGGCTCGAAATATACAGGCACGGTTATATAACGCTGTTGTCAGCTCACTTCAATTCCTGACCAAGAACCCAAATCGCTGACATATTTAATACTTTGCGGTTTCTGAACAAAATATCGATACGTGGAGCGAAGAGTATAAAATCACTACAATGTAATTTCTTTCTTATTATATGTATATCTATCTCTCTCTCTCTCTCTCTCTCTCTCTCTCTCTCTCTATATATATATATATATATATATATATATATATATATATATATATATATATATATATATATATATATATATATATGTGTGTGTGTGTGTGTGTGTGTGTCTGTGTGCGTGTCTGTGTGTCTGTGTGCGTGTCTGTGTTATTACAGCTAATCTGTCATGAATTTAAACATCCCATTTTAGCCAGAATAATGATTCTTGGGGGCAGAAATTTAGACTCCATGGATTTAACACGGGAGAGAACGACAAGAACTTTGTGCTTTTTATTTCAGTAAATAAACGGTATTTCTTTTCTTAGATATTCTGCTTATTAATAAGTCAACAGGAGAAAGCAAGGACAAAGAAATATGCTAAGCTTTCCAAACCGCGTAAAATCAATATCTCAGCCAAGAGAAATAATTATTCGTTTAAAGTTTCTTAGTGGGAATGAGTCCACTTTACTGGGAATATAAAAAGTAAAGTATTAAAGCAAAATAGAGGCAGAGGGAAAGGGATTTAAATTGAAAAGTGTTGCGTCAAGCAAAAAAGATAACAAAACGGAGTTTGAAATTACATATCATACAGAAAATTATATTGTTTAATAACGAGACAAAATTTGCGATCATTCATTTTATTCGGAATATATTAATAGCGTTTAACTGTTTGACAAATATTTTAATTAAAGTAAAGTTATTTGTCAAAAGAATACGAATGACGACAAAGTATGAATTGGAAATTCAAATTTTTTTGTATCGACAGCAAAATTTTTAAGAATTCTGTGCATTTTATTTGCTTTTAATTCGGATGTTTATCTTATCAGGTTCTATGGTTACGAGCTTGATTACTTGAGAAGATTTACTAGTTAAGGGCAGGAAAAGAACTGCAATTATAAGAGGAAATAATTAAAGGATTTCTGGCGATAACCACTACAAGATGTGGGCGGCTATATAGACATTAAAATATACGTTTGAAGAAAAAGAAATATTTCTCAACATTCAGCTCATGTGATTTTAAGTATAATAAGCCGACATTATTTTGTATTTATTTCAAGAATAATAAATGTTAACTAGATGTATTATAAATGTCTCAGCTGTGCATATTTAATGTTTTAGTTATTATATTTGTACAGTTAGCAGACATTCTTTGGTATTTATTTCAAGAATAATAAATGTTATCTAGATGTATTACACATGTCTCAGCTATGCATATTTAATGTTTCAGTTATTATATTTGTACAATAAGCAGACATTCTTTTGTATTTACTTCAAGAATAATAAATGTTACCTAGATGTATTATAAATGTCTCAGCTGGGCATCTTTAATGTTTCAGTTATTATATTTGTACAATAAGCAGACATTCTTTTGGATTTATTTCAAAATTAATGAATGTTATCTATGTGCATTATAAATGGCTCAGCTGTACATATTTAATGTTTCAGTTATTATATTTGTAGTAATCATTGCAATCATGGGTAACACAAAGGAGAATATTGTAAAAATGATAAAACTAATGAAAAATTATAAACATCAAAGTATATTCTTTGTAATTGCAAACTTTAATTCTACTGTAAATTCAATAATTCGTAGATTCGATCTTAATTTCAGCTCAAAAACAAATGATATCTATTTCTGATGCTTTAAATGCCATAGAATTTTTTGACAGCAACAGTAAGACACAGTTAACATGGCAAGCTTCTTTTTGTTATTTGTATATTTGTCGTCTAAGTAGGCAATTTGTGTCTTGAAGAGAACTTCATCATCCTAGTTCTAATTGCCATATTTACATAATTCATAGATAATATATTAAAGATCTTCCTGTTGTTATAACAATAGTTTTGCTCATAAAATTATCCATCTTTGTTAATTGGCTTTGGGAAAGCGGCAGTCACATTTTGGTACAGGGGTGCTAATCAGACGGTGTCCTACAATTATCAACTTAGGATTTATTTCGTAATGTGACATGCTATTAAATTTTTAATTTAAACAAAAAACAATTGATGTAATATTTATATCAAGAATTCTTTTTGAAATGTATAAACATAAAAATTTCTATTTACGTAGTACTAATCACTGAATAAATATTGAGTTCAAAATATTTCAAAAAGTGTTATTCTATTAAAAGACAAGATCATATAAGCGTACCAGTATAAAGAAATAAGCCAAATAAGCCACCATATTCCCCTCAGAGAAGATATTTACTAACTTTAGGGTCTTACAAAATGATAATGAGTGTGAAAATCTTGATAAAGCTGATTTTTCAAATAGATTTTAACTGTTAAGGAATTTTTCGTACTTTAACGGTCGAATGCAATTACAATTTTCCACTCTATAAGGCATGAATAAGAATTCCATTACAAGAAACTGGTATAGACTACTGTAAATGTCAAATGAGTTTTAGGGTATAGGCACTTTTGGTATCACGTGAAATATTTAATGCAATTACAATTTGATTAAATATTTCACGTGTTTTAGCAAGAGATATATTCTAGTGGGAAATCAATACTTTTTACTAGAACATCCTCTTTTCTCCTTTCTCACATTCATGGAATAAGTTTGAAGCTACGAATACAAATTGAAGTATTTGTAGAATTCCATTTGACTCCTTTAAGCCTAACACAGAGTGAAATTAATTCTCCCTTTCTCTTTGAGCAAAGGACACCACTACTTTTATTTCTCTCTCTTCGAACAACAAAATATGTTGAGAAGGCATACAGGCTAAATTTTATAAATTTTTAATTATATTTTCTTTGAGTCAAAAAAATCAATAATTTAAAGAAAAAGGGTAGATTTTTATGTACTAGTATTAATAAATAAAATGTTTTTTCTCGTTTATTATCTGAAAGACTGGACAAGCGAGCTACAATTTCATAATACAGATTAAAACAAAAAGTCGAAAAGGGAGCTTCTTTATTACAGTAATGATCTCTATGGCTACAGGTACGACATGCCGAAGTGACAGCTTCCAGATGTAGGACTTAACACTAGAATCAAAATAATGTAGAACGGTGAACTTTTAAAGCGTCTCAAACACTTCCTCACATTTTCCCTTATACTCCTTCTTTCAAATTCAAATAATACTAGAATCCCTTGGGAGTTAATCTCGGACCCTTTAATTTCCAAATATGTTGATTACTAAAGCAGAGTTCGAAGCCATAATGTTCTCTAACAAACAATGCAATTAGTTACTTCACTCATTAAAACTTAATATTTTACATGGCATTTCTAATACTTTGATACAAACTTAGGGCACTAGTCCTGTGATCCAGAGTTGGAACTTTTATTAAGTAAAGTATTTTTGTAAGTTATAGCCATATACAAAGTATAGTTTGTACAATATACGTATATAAAATGCAAATAATGAGTAAAGGTTTCCAGAATTTGTATATTGTAACTTTTTTTTCAGAATACAACGTAAACCCTCATCTTATGGTTTTTATGATTCCCAAGAGTGAAAATGTATTTTGTTCTTCTTAGAAAAGTAAGAAAAAAATCATCATTTTCGATCATCAGATATCTGTATTAGAGTTGATAAAAAAAATTGCATTACTCAGATTCGACTTGAGGGCGACGAAAAAAATCAATTTTTCAAGTTATTAATAATACAGCAACTTTCATTAAAGATATATAGAAAAGCAGGAGAAAGCTTTTCTTCTATTTCGACCAACAGAGCAGTTCCTTTTGGAAGCGGAAGGTGGTGAAGGAGGTCTATAAATATAATTCTTAAGTATCTTGCAGCAAAAGAACACAATAAAGAGAGCTATAATTGTGGCGATTCTACAGCTCCTCTGGGGATAAAGTGAACGGGGAACCTAGAGAAAGCCTAGGGGTTGGCCATTGTGTTCGAGCTAGACCCTCAGCGTAATTGCCGATAACAACATTCCATTTTATATCACCAGTCTCTGGATATAGTATTTTCCACATTTTAGATCCTGAATTAAAGGTAAAAACAGCTCATGATGAACAGTCCTTGCCGGAAACTTATGAGGGGTAACTCTCGAGAAAGGAAGACATTAATATTAAACGGTCTATCTGAGTGTTATGTTTGTTGCTTTATGCAGTAACTATTATATATATATATATATATATATATATATATATATATATATATATATATATATATATATATATATATATATATATATATATATATATATATATATATATATATATATATATATATATATATATATATATATATATATATATATATATATATATATATTAACAAATAGATATGCTTATTTTGAACTGTAAATCTGCACTTGCCTGGACTTGGATTTTACCAGACGTCAAATTTGACGATAAGTAGCTAGGTTTTCATACATTGCCAGGAATATCCTCAGTTTTTCACTTAAGGGGTTATTATAAAATTTGAGCTCATTTTCATATACTTCATTCGTTGCCTAGTTGTTAAGTATTACTTAATTCGCAAGTTAGTTGTTTGAAATCACTTCATTCTTAAGTTAGCAGTGTAGTTGAATGCAGATTGTTTTGAGTGACAATAAAAGGGCAAAACACACGAATTTCAAGAAATAATTGACAGGAAGGAAAATATTGAATTGATGTTTGTATGCTTATGTATGTGCATGTGTTTACATGTACCACCAACAGAGATAACTTTAGCCTTTGCAGGTAACTTTGGCCCAACAAACCTATTATAATATACCTATATACCTAATAAGTATATATACTTATTATACCTATTATATTAAACCCAACTATTGACCTTTGCAATAAATAAGTGATAATCACTCTCTTTTGTCTAGATACAGCACATATGAACTCTTTTCATTCGTTGGGCCAAAGTTACCTCAGTTGACAGTACATAAAAAGATTTTTTTTCACATTGAATAGAAATTACATGCATGTATGTGACTGTTTGCTAGCACGCAAGCAAAATACTAAACAACTCACTAAAAACTACTTTAGTTCGGAATTTTCAATAGTTAAATATCTCTACTTCAACAAAGCAAATCAATCATGCATCTTGTGAGAAAATACGTCATTTGTTACATTTATTTTAATGAGTTAATACATGAGCATCTCTCCTTTCTGATGCAAAATAGTTACCCAAGTTAGTGAAAGTTGCTGAAACTAACGAGAAATTTTAAATCAATTCTGCGAGAAATTTGATGGATAAAAATTGAATTTCCGAAAAGGAATGTTCTATGTCAGAAGGTAGTAGGTCTTAAATAAAGTTTCGTATATGCATTAAGCGAGAATTGTGCACTTCAACGAAGAACTTTCACACTTTAGGAACTGCGTAAAATTAATTGTATGAACTGAAAAATATAACCCACGGAGTTTCAATTTACAGTCTAAAATTCTACACAAGCACATGGGTAAGATTTAGAATTACCGCATCTCTGTAGGTTATTTCAGAATTGTTATAAATTCAAGAAACTACTTCTATAAGATATGAATTGTTTAATGTTATTTTTTATAATGTGGAAAGGAAAAAAGTAATTTAATAATAGTTTTGCTCATAAAATCTCCCTTTATTGTGTATTTGAAATAGCCGCAAACTGATTTAATTCGAATTCGATTCTTACTGTTTGACCCTCAGACTTAACAACAAACATTTGTATCCTTAATTGTTTCTCTCATCATCAAAACATTTCTATAATATTATTTTTATCCAGGATGTCATAACGGGTATTTAATTTTTGACCTACACATATAATTATGATTTTGTCTCCTGTTATCCTTCTTCGTAAAAAGGAATGCAAAGAATGTTGCTTTCTAACTAGTCTTGACCAAGGTATTAGTACCAACCAGTAAGGCTTGAATGTTATAGAAAAATAGTGAACTCTTTGTGACATATTGAGAATATTTTGTTATTCATTCTGTTTTTCCTATTTCTGTCTACGTGGGTATCTTATCCTAATTTCTCGATGGTTCTTACTCTAGTGTTACGTAATCATGCTGCTATTGATCACATACAATGGCCAAGAACTTCTTTCTAGAGGTTCTTCAACACTTTTCAACCCTGGATTTATCATTGCATCAATTTACTAAAAAATCTTACAATGAGAAGGACGAAAGATGTCTTAATTCTTTAATTAATCACAACAGCTTCTTTAGCTGAACATATATGGTAGCTTAAATTGCTACTTATACTAAGACTCGACTAATGTCACTTGTAGAATTAGACTCGTCGCACCAAAGAGTCTAAATTTAAAAGCTTTTCTAAGCTCACAAATGGAAATGTCCATGAACTTTTAAATTCACGAGATTAAATTCACTGACATAAGCATACCAGATTCATGGAATTCTCTGTAACTAGTAAACAGCTTTACAGAATAGTACTTAATCAAACATTTAAACTTTCGTCTGTTTGGGAAATATTCCCCAAGTTCAACCATGTCGACATGATAACAAATTACAGCCTACATGATTGGAAAATTTTAACTGCTCTTACACGATAATAGTTTTGACACAGCTATTGATCAAATCACTCAAATAACCGGTCATCTGCTATTTTCTAAATTATCGAGCTTTTTGAGGTGTTCCAATGCCCTAAGCTCGAACCAATAAATTGACATAAAAGATTTAACTAATGATAAATATAGACTTAATAGTAACTCAAAGAATGTAAATAAAACTTTAAAACTGAGCTTATCGCTTTTCAAAATATTTCAAAAATCGAACTTTGTGTTTTAAGGTGACTGCCTACGTTCGGAGCCAATTTTTTTAAAAAATTGTTTTTTTTAAGGATTTTTTGGTTTTTTATGGTAAAATAGCATTTAAAAATAAAAAATAAAAAAAAAACTTGCCTCTAAATACCATACTTTTTTATAAATTGGTCTATTTGAAGTAATTTTTAATGAAATTTAGCTAAAACGCCTATCACTCTGCAAAAAATTCAAATGCTACTATTTTAATTTCCTTCTCACGCATGATACATATAGCAGTTATCTTCAAAATGACCCTCAATCTAAGAGAAATTTTAAAATGCAAAAATAATACAGACAATTTTATGTTCCAATATGAAAATTTTCCCCAATTCGTTATTCCTTTCCTTATAAAAACAGCCCCAAACAAAAAACTATTTATTATACATCAATTATTGTGCGTCATCTCAATAACAATAGTATCTAAAACATTTCCTGAAAATTTCATCAAATTATATGCATTATTATGTGAGATATCATGATAACGGTAGAGATTTGTGCTAAAAAACATAATTCTGAGAAAAACGCATTTAAAGTTTTGAGTCACTTCAATTTTGTATCAGACGATGCTTTTTAAAATAGCTATAACTCTGCTTCTAATTAATGTACAATGAAAATCAAAAAGGTTTTGAAAAGAGAAAAGATTGAATTACACGATTCTTGCAAAAAATAAAATTGACCAAAATAGTCAAAAAATGGCATTTTCAACGTAGGCAGTCACTTTAAGTATAAATACAGCTAAAATTAAAGATATTTCGGTCTAACTTTATTTCCTTTTGTAGTGAAAGACAAGCTTTTACTTACACCTGACTATATTTTAAACTCAATCATGTCGTTTGGAAATATTGTGCTGTCTGATTACGTTCTCTTGCTCATTACTTTATAGAATGTTTATCCTTTTAATCTCTCCGGCATTCGCTTGAACCATTAAGACAGATTTTTAAAGTCTAAAACCTTTCATATATATAGAACAGTCTCTATTAGTGTCAATGGTATATTTGTCAGAAAAAGACTGTATAGTGATAGAAAGCTCACTTTAAATAGTTACTAAACATTACGGATCTGTTTATTTAACTATCCATATGTTGATCTCGCGGATGAATACTTATATTTATCGTGTATGATCACCTGCATGATTTCAAGTGTTTTTCCCAGACCTGCAAACAGAACCAACCTTTTTGGTACGGTGAACTTCAATTTATAAAAATGATTATTAATAAAAACCCAGCATAAAACTTCTGCCTGATGGCGTAACTGACGTATTCAACTTGTTAATATGTGACCGCATGTATTTAAGAATCTCGATGAAAATTTTTATGCAGTACATTACATCAACAAATTGACCTTTTTCGATAGAGAACTCAAGAAAGAAAATCAAAAAAATTTTGCTGAAGTAGCCAAGACGCTGAGATGAGAATCACTTTGCAGAAAATACGTTCAGTTTACTAATACAATGTGCGCCCATAAAGTAACCGGACAATTTTTTTATAAATAAGACTCTTTTGGCGATTACTTTGAAGGAGATAAATTTATTTGAAGGTGAGTAATATTTTTCTTATTTGTAAAAAATTGTCCGGTTACTATATGGGCGCACCTTGTACATGACAAGGAAATTCGTCAGAAAGATAGGACAAAGTATCTCTCTCCACTTTTTACATTCGGAAATTAGTTTGTAAAATTTTTTATTTTACCTCTAATCTTTGACACACGCGAGATTAAATAAAATAATAAGGTTAATAAAATAATAAGAAATAATGAGGTTAAACAACAGGATAACAATAATTTTACATAACAAGATACTTAATATGGGAATCATTGGCAGACAAAATGTGTTAGAAACAGAACATGTCATCATCGACAGGTTCTTGGATCATGTTTCGGGGGGGGGGGGGGGGGTATATGCTAATCGTCACGATATTCTACTATCACATCTACAAACGATTCAACAGTAGTTTCCTTAAACTCGGTTCTAACTATGAATGGTTATCTGAAAACGTAACTGCGACATCTTCTTTGGTTTGATTATCATAAGTCACACTTATGATTTTCCATAGATCTCCATTGTCATGGAATTCTGAGGTATAGTAAACACCAAACATGCCAATTAAAATGCCACAAACTCCCAATTACACATACTATCAAACTATTCATAAGTTAGCTTAATAAATCTAAAATTTCCGTTGACTAACTGGCAATTCCGAAATGACTCTGTAATGACTGGCAGAATATCTACGAAATTATACTACTCAAAGGCTCTAGAAAAATGTTTGGGGGTGGGGGGTGAAGTTAATAATACTGTTTTACCTACTCAAACGTTTCTTTTCCCTCTTACCAACACAAATTTAAAAGAGTATAATCGCTTAACTGCGGGTATGAATTATAAAGGACTTCTTAATGTCGCATTTCCAAGTATGCTTCTATGAGTCGTTGATGGCTAAAATTACTGGCGGAATGGTAGTGGGCAATCTTCGGAAGGTGGTACAGGTAGAGAAAAAAATCTACAAAGAAAAACCTACACGTATCTATTTATATCGCAGACTTACTGAATATGCCATTATAAGATTTAAATAATCCTTCCTAAATTGAAGTAACCAAGAATTTCATCCATCTCTCCTCGCCAAAGACTTTGGAGTGGATCTATTTCCTATGTACACAATCATATTTTATAACTAAGTAAAAATTTTCTAAAATCCCCCTGATACTCCAGTTCACCTTTGTAAATACCCTCAAAAGTTGATCCTTGTAGGGTTATCCTCTTTAGAGCTACTCGGTGTATTTGGAAACGTATACCATAATAGAGGCGGAACATGTCATGGGGATCTCCGGTTTCACGAGATTGTAAATTGTGTCCATTTAAAAATCATAAATTAACCAATAGATTTATGTAATGTGGTTGTAATGTGCATATCGTCAAACCCTTTATCGATTACCCTGTCCACCTTTAGCTGTTACATTCAACCCGCCTGTTTCTTCAATTTGCATCATCGTATTCTTCTGCCCATTTAGCGACATTAAGTTCCTTAAATCTTTTGAAGGACGATATTTGAGGAAGGCAACAGCTGAATTAATGCCGACTAGGCAAAAAAATTCAATTAGAAAAGCTAGGTCCATCTTGTAGACACTGATAGTTTCTTCTAACCATTATATTGCAAACATCGCTTTTGAGAGTATGCCTCAAAAAAAATCTTTGATGGGACTTGGTGAAATTTCAGTATAAATTAGCGTGTTTATCCCATTTTCAGTGCAAGAACGGCACCTGAGGACATTGATACTACCATTTTTTTAACGCAGTGTATCCCTCCGGTTTTTATTAAAGCCTCCTCTAGTTTCAATCTGTTTCTAGCAGTATGAATTAGGTTTACATATGTTTTACGTATATCGTGAACGAAACTTTCTTTTCAGTAATAAATACAACGAACTTGATGTATAAAAATAATTCAATTAATTATTTCCTACAGTTGTAAAATTGTAATTGTGTTTACAGAATTTAATTTTTATCCCTGGAAAATTTTAGTCCTAAACGAAGTTAACATTTGTGGAAAGAATTCCCTTGATTTTTACTTCGATTCTAAATCCGTCATCGTAAGCTACATTTGAAAAGATTTTTATTGAAAAAGAAAAATTCAAATAAAACTCATAACCTCTGGGAGGCGACTATTTACTTTGAGCAGAATAATTTGTGGGGGACACACATACACACAGAAGTAAAGCTTTTTTGATTACCTCTCGCTGCCTCCGAAAAGGAAAGGCCTCGAGGTAGAAAGATGGAACACTAAGCAATAACAACGTTGCTGATTGGACGGCGCAACAAAATGTGTTTTAAAATTAGGCCGTAAATCTTTCGGTAATAAAGGAAATGTTTGGATCTGGAATGTAGGTAATAAGTTTTTATTTGTTTATCAAAATGAAACTCCATGCCTGTTGTCGAGGTTAAATCGATTACTTCAAAACGCGAAGCTCAATTCTTATTAGATATTCATCGAGGTAACCTTTATTATCATGCGCGACATAAATTGAGAATCCTGATTAAATGGTAAAGGAAATTGCATAGGAATTTTCTAGCTATAGATAAAATGGATTACGTTTAACATTAGCTAGAGCTATAGATTTTAGTTTGGCTTATTATTATATAAATTTAGATAAGGAATTTTCCCACAAATATGCTCTTATATGTTATGGCTTCCTAAATGAATAAGCTAAGAAATATGGACATACTTTAATATTGTAAGTAAACGTGGAAAGTTAAAAAAAAACATTTGTGTAACTAAACAGTGCGCTTTAAACGTATATAAGAACTTTGGTTTGACCAATACCTTCAAGAAAATATTGTTTCTAACAAAGTAAGTAAACAAACCTAATTTAATAAAAATGTACGTTCTAAATTGATTAAACTTCAGAAAATTTGGAAAAAAATATGTTTATTTCATTTGTATAGTTTATATATAATATGTATTTTAGCGATACTCTTTATTTTGTTTGTAAGTATTAATGATGAATTGTTTTTTTTATTTGGATCGATAAATTTATATATATATATATATATATATATATATATATAGAGAGAGAGAGAGAGAGAGAGATTGATTAATTAAAATATTTTCTTAAGTATTGAATAAGTCACTTCCTTTCAAATTTTTACAAATTTATTCATTAAATTTTTAGGTGTGTATGACATGTCAGTTATACTCATAGATCATGTTACCTGCATGCTACCTTCAAGCTACTTGTGGGTGACAATCCAGCGTCCTGCTACAACTTTAAAAAATAAGAATAAATTACTTACTATCGAACCAACTACGAATCGATTGCAAATTCAGCATCTTTCTGAAAGTGCTAGAATGCATTTGTAAAGTTTTATATGTTTATGATTCAAAAATTTTTCCAAAAATTTGACATCAAAGAAAATTATCTAGTGAAAAAATTAAATAAATTTTCTAGTAAATACGTCTTTGTACACGCATTCATACCTAAATTCGTAAGATGTTAAAATGTAGCCGAAGAGTTTAATTCTCGTGTATGTAATGTTTCAGTTAGAAATATTTACTTAAAACTTATTAATTGTAGGATGTATAGTTGATGTCACATTGAAGAAAATGAGAGGTGGTTTGATTAAAAAAATTCTTGTCGGCAAACGAAAAAAATGAAAGGATATTTGCAAATGCACGCTTTCTACGTTTGTATAATCAATTCCAAAACACTCTCTTCTTTTTTGGTTCGAAATTTTTATGATGAAATTTGTATATCGCTGTTAAAATTTTTCTTCGTTATTAACCCTACTGTATGCCTCAAAGACCATGCAATGCAAAATATTTCCACTGTAAAAATTAACTTAATTTAGGGAACAAAATGTGTATCTCTGATGTGCAATAAGCGTTTCTGATACCGCAGCTGTATCGTATATCTATGGAGATATGTCCGAAAAATTCAATTTTATGTTTGAAGTTGATATGGCACACTAAATATTGGCTCTTTAATGTGGCAAAAGCTAGTAGTGGAATTATGAAGTTATTCGTAATTCGGCGAAAGTCGATGTTTTCATTTATTCTACACCCACCCCAAAATTTTAATCCCTAACTGAAAAAATTATTTTCATTGAAGACCAGCCACATGCTTGATGTTGAATATGAGTATTAACTAAAGAATATTTGGATTGAAAAACTTAATTGAACGATTTTATGTTTCACAACAAACGTTTCTTCTTTCATTTGCCGAAAATGGGAAAAAATGACATAACGCTACAGGTATATAGGCGGAAAAGCTAAATTTTATAAACCTTAAGCAATTTTTTGACTAGGACATTCGATCAAATTATTTTATTCTAATTCGAGACTAATCGAAAAATCGATTCCTTTGATTGATTACTCGGCGCAGCTGTCACATCTCGTAACGTAAGGTTACAAGGTGGAATAATCCTGCTCCAAGTATAGATTATGTTAGAGATCCCTGGAAATTGTACATGTGATTGTATAAAAAAGGTCCAAATATTGAGTCTCATGTATATCTGACAGCTATAGATTGATAAGAACTAAATGCTACCCATAGATGTATGCAAATAGCATTGCGAATTTCTTGTTGCAAACAAGCTACTATACTACATTAGAATTTACTCTATTAAAATAGTGCTTGTCTAACACAAGCTCTACTCTAACATAGTCAAAATCAAATAAATGAATCCCTTTTTTACCAAGATTAGACTGTTTAAACATTGAACATGTAAGGTATACACAAGATTCCATTCACAAGAATCGAACTTTTGAGTGAATTAAAGAAGCTGCTTTAGATATGCTAATTTTGGCATACGCGCTTAGTATAAATACCATGCAGCGTCATTAATGAAAAAGGGGAGGTTGTTAAGGTTGAAAAGGTGTTATCCTGCGCTAGTGCTTAGCGGGCCAGAAGTTTACATGGCAGTACTGCTGGTTTGACTTACTGTTCGTGAGTATAATAATATATTGTTCTTGAAAGCTGTGTTTATACATTCCGTACAAGTAGCACGCATGCTTATTGCTGTAAAGCCAATTATATGTGCAACGAATTCAATAAACATTGTTTCATGTATAAACTGTGTGTGGTTCAAATTCAAATAGAGAGCCACTTCAAATTACATACACCCAGGTCTGGGTAGAAGTGAGTATAGAATCTCTATACTGGCGCCCGAAAATATATATACCCTGGTAGTTAGCGTTACATTTGTAATGAACAACATAATTGAAATTAAAAACTGTGTACTGTGTACTTATATTGATAAAATTGTTGCAAGTACTTATATACTATTTAAAAAATGAGTGTTGTAGAACAAAATCCTGCTGGAAATTTTCCTCGGGTAATTATGGTTCAGCAAATTGCGCCATTCGAAGCCACCTTCAATGGCGGCCCCTCAAGCCAATTCCTAAAGAAAATTGAGCATTACTTTCAGAAACAATGCACCCCAGAGGGGGATAAACTTAAAATTGCTCTAGCCGCTTTAAGAGGTAGTGCATTTCAGTGGTACACATGCATGCAAAGCAGTAATCTGATTTTTGACTATTTGTCATTCAAGCAACAGTTTCTTAGCGTTTTTCCAAAGACCTTTAATCAAAGTGAAATTGAAGCGGAAATTTATTCACTAACGCAACGTGAAGGTCAGTCTGCATTAGATTTTGCTACGGAAAAGATTTCCAAGTGTGAGGAATATTTAGAAGGGGTAACGGAAGCGGTAATCTTAAAAATAGTTATCCAACGTTTGAAGCCAAGTGTTCAAGATTTTTTAGATAATCAAACAATTACAAGCAAGGTTACCCTCCTTCAAGCTTTAGCTAAATATGACAATAGGCATTTCTTCGCTACCCCTCACCGTCATTCAGGTACGAGAAGTTTTATACACCCGCGCCAAAATTTTTCGCGAGTTTCAAACCAGCAGCGTAAGCAGTACCGCAGGCAAAATAATAGAAGCGCACGGCGTTATAATGAAATTAGTGCACTTAAAGAAAATAATATGCAAGCACCTTACTTGCACTGGCAAGTTGATTCACATGATATGGTTCAACCAGTAGGAACTGTGTGGTCAAATGTATTAACTTGTTCGAGCAGTAATCATTATTTTGAGAATAGTGAAAGTCGGGGTATTTTTGTGGCTTATAATGAAAGTGAGTCTAGCTGGAATAATGCGGTAATTCCAGTACAAATTTCTGAAAATAGGGCCGATACTAATGCTAGTGGTTTAGAAAATAAATCATCGGACACTTCTATTAATGCTATACCTGATATTATTAATGCTATACCTGATATTATTGATGCTATACCTGATATTTTAGATGATATTCACACATCTGTTAATGAAGGAAATTTAGTAGATGACGAAGTATGCGTTACGGCAGTTAGTGAATACTTATTAGTTGACGACAATAAAAATTCTTTAAACGATAGTAGGAACTCGCTAGGTAATGATGATATTATTTCAAGTTTCCATCCGAATGAGGATGCTGTAGGCCAGGTTGATAATATGGTTTTAAATAAAGTACATGAAAACCATACTGAGAGTCAGGATGAAAAGTTTACACAGAGTTATACTGTAAGTAGTTTAGCTGATGCTTCGGAAGTTATAGACGCAGGTTGCATTAAAACGCACCAGTACGAAAAGCTTAATCTTCCTAAAACTGAAGCAGTGTTAAAGAATTTAAATGATAACGATTCTGATATCGCAAGTTTCAAAGAGACTTTTTCGTCAAAAGAGGATAAAACTAAAGTTAAGGGGGATAAAAAACGTGAAAAAGCGCCTTCAGGTTCCAGCATTAAAACTGCTAATACTGAAGTAATTAAGGCGGTAAAAAAGAAGTTGCATAAGCACCAATACCAAAAACAGAGTCAGTTTGTTGAAAAACATGACACAAGTAGAGAGATAAAGCCAGTAACTAAACACGTTGGTGCGGCGTATAAATTTGACAAAATAGAATCTGCATTAAAATCTAATACCGATACAAGCAAAAGTACGAAGAAAGGTAAAGTGTGCATTACAAAAACTCCATCAAAGGATGAATGCGTCGCTGATAAGGTACACAAGGTTATCAAAAGGAAGAATGACAATTTTAAAGTTCCTTTGCATAAGTACAGGAAACGGAAGATTTCTGCCGCCCAGCAAGGTAGGCCTCCTCCCAAGAGACCTCCTGTCCTTCGTCAAGCCGGACCAGCGCCTCAGGACCTACGACCTGCTGCACGAAGGATGCCCACACGGTCAACGAACCCCTTTACTAGGACTGCGACCATCAAGAGAGGTTCCACGGATTGGACAGACTGGTGCAAGGAAGTTGCTGCATTCATGAGGAACAAGTCTTGTATCAATTCTCTTATTCTAACTCCCACCCTTTAATAAACCGAACCAAATTGGTTTGAAGTTCCCCATTGTATATACTGTGTAAACATTTTGAGGGGAAGGAGTGAGCCACTGAAAAAAAACGGCATACTGTTGTTTTATAAATTTTTGAAGGGGACATGTAGTGACTAGGAAAAAAATACATACTGCACAATATACCAATTAACCACTAATGTACTAACTTCACAGATCATAACACATGTGCATTATGATTGGGGAAGAGCAGATACAAACAGTCAAGAAATGTCATGCTGTGCAATTGTGTTGTCACTTTAAATTAAAATAAGTTTTTTAGGGCGCAGTTGGCCAGCCCAGTATCCGCAACTCTGCAAATCCACTGTTTGATGGTGTCACCTGGACCCTTCGGGGTTAGTTTTGTAAAATGGTAGTGGCGTTTTTCCTCCACACAACGTGTGGAAGGTTTTCTGACTTTGCCACCCATTATGTCAAAAGTCAGACCAGCACGCGTTTTCAATTAGTTAACTGAAGCCGTTCAGACCTCAGTTACCTAATTTTTTTTTTCGAGGGAGGCCAGTGTAAGGTATACACAAGATTCGATTCACAAGAATCGAACTTTTGAGTGAATTAAAGAAGCTGCTTTAGATATGCTAATTTTGGCATACGCGCTTAGTATAAATACCATGCAGCGTCATTAATGAAAAAGGGGAGGTTGTTAAGGTTGAAAAGGTGTTATCCTGCGCTAGTGCTTAGCGGGCCAGAAGTTTACATGGCAGTACTGCTGGTTTGACTTACTGTTCGTGAGTATAATAATATATTGTTCTTGAAAGCTGTGTTTATACATTCCGTACAAGTAGCACGCATGCTTATTGCTGTAAAGCCAATTATATGTCCAACGAATTCAATAAACATTGTTTCATGTATAAACTGTGTGTGGTTCAAATTCAAATAGAGAGCCACTTCAAATTATATACACCCAGGTCTGGGTAGAAGTGAGTATAGAATCTCTATAAACACTAATATTAATTTGTTATTGAGGCAACCATGACTATTTAAATATGCATAAAAATGCATTTAGGATAAATAATTTCTTATCTATAAAATAAATTTACAATTAATTAATTAATAAAATTATAATCATAATAGAAATACTATTAAAACCAGTACAGTCTAAACATCATTTTTTAATATTTTCCCTCTTTCTAAATACCTGAAAGATTAATATCTTTAACCACGAAGTCATACAAAATGAGGAAAAAGGACAAGTAATTATTAGCCAAAAAAAAAGTGTTGGAACAAATGATGGTATAATAAACGAGTCAGCAGGAGATAATTAACCTTATTATACCGCTCATAAACTAATCTACATATTACCCTCACTTGTTTTTTATTTATAGTCGTTAGATTAAACTATAAATAAGAGTTGTGAAAGGAATTTCACGAACTTATTATCAACTTATTTATCAACTAAATTTAAACCCTCTAAATAAGGTGTAAAGGATTTTCATAGTCACACGAATACTGTTCTACCTATTTTGGAAGTATGCGTATCTGTTTGCATTAGCCACTTTCCGTGAAAACTAAACATATGAAATCTTTACAGGAAAAAAATATAAATACTGTAGTTTTTTCTCTCAACTGCTCTAAAAGTAACTATAAAAGTTTAAAATTTTAAATTTACCATATTTAATACATTACGGCTGCTATCTTGCCGTAAGTCATCCCACTGGAAAACCTGGTTGTCAAATGAGACAGAATTATTATGTGAACAAAGGAGTCGAGCTTGATATCTTAAAGGAAAGGTATATACGAGTAGATTGACAAATTCTAGATGGATCGTCACACGTATTTTTTTTCTATTAATATGCAACAATTATCTTTATTTTTATTTTTTCCATTTTCTCTGTCACAATTCGTAAATATCTCCCTCCACACATAACACTAGACATATTATGAAAACTATTTGGTCAGTATCTAAATATAGGCTGAAATAAGTTCGCATTTCCTAAGTAAAGAGAAAAAGGAGAGGAACCAAAAGATCAGAGCACCATAAGTAAAATCTCAAATAAAACTGTGTTTGCTTTAATAAGGTTCTACTAGAATGAACAGCTACGTGGCTGAATAAATGCTAGAAAAAGAGCCTATTAACATTTTAACATAGTACATGTATAAACCATTTTTTTTAATGTTGCTTAGTGAGTGTACATACACTTAACAACAAAACTATGCTACGTATAGACGAATACTTTACATTCCTACATAAATCTTGCAGCTTTGAAGAAATAAATATTTGAATTTTTGTGTACATGTTTAAACAGAAAACTTTGGGTTTTTTGTATAAACCGTCTTCCTGTGATCTCATCTATTCTTTTTGTTCAGTATTTTGCACCCAAAATGTTCTTTCTAAAGCCTAGTGCTGAGAGCGTTATCCTTCAGTTTGCTCTATAAAACGCTGCACTTCACGACGCCCCGCTTAACGAGGATCTAAAGCCGTTCAAAACCTTAATGGTGAATAAGTCAGTCTTTCATCTCACTACTTCTTTTGCTTGTTTACTAAAATATTTTGTCACTTCCGCCTGAAAACGCTGAAGACTAAAACCCTTTTCGTGTTTACGAAAGATTTTAACAGTACAGTGTGAGTTGTACGCAAGAAAAATATGTTTCCACTCCTGTTTTCTAAAGCAGTAATTCTTGCTAGCTAAGGCGCGCTTTATGTGTGCCTTTGTTTTAAAAAATAGATTTTGAGTTGAATGGTAGGAAAAGCCACCTTTGAGAAGGACTAAAACCGTTGTATGCGCATTGTTTGAGGGTAAAATGCATTATTAATTAAAGTTCTATTTTCTGTTCCTCCGTGGTAAGCTATCCATTGAAACAGTTTTTACTTAGCTAAAATTTTTTTCACGTTTTGCATAAAAGTTAAAATTTAATTTTTAGTATCTTTTGCATAAAATTGACTGAAAAATTTAGCCCTTGCATTCAAATTAGTAACCTTATATTCAAGGAAAAAATGAATTTCACAATCTCAGATAGAGAAGAGCTTACAAAATAATCACTTAGAACTTACTCTTATGAAGTAATTTTATAAAGACGTGAGACATTATTATTTAATATTAAAAAAAATCTTAGTTATTTTAGAAATGAAATGAATAATTATCATAATTTCAAAACTAAAATTTTTAAAGCGAGTGCAATCACAAAACTAGATGAGATAGATGCGGTAGTAATGCTTTATTACTGAATATGAAATGATGTCTAAATAAAGTTATATATCTAAAATAATACTAACGTTGCAGAAATGCCAGTTGAAAAAAAAACATGGAGCTGTTCAGCGAAGGACATACTTGGTACTTCTCCAGTCAAAACTATGCTAATTTAGCTAAAGAAATTAAGAAAATGTATAACAAATCTTACTATAATTCATGTATAGTATATCGCATTCAAGGGGCAATGAAGGTTATAATTTAATTATCTAATTAATTCTTTTAAGCCTATATGGATTTAATTCAAAAACACTTTTCAGGAATACTCCTAGACAAACATTAGATATATTTTTTTTCCATTTTAAAGGTTATCTGGGAACTGTCTGATATAATAGCCAATATTTTAAAAAAAATAATTGTAAACAGAGAAATCTCTTTCTCATATAAGAATGCATGAATAGAAATGAGTGATTAAATTAAGCACTTACATTTGATGATTCAATATATTTCAGTAATTGAAAATGTTACGAAAGAATCTGTTTCGGTAGAATTGAAAAAATATAACTCCCATCCTATGATATATTTTAGAGTGCTCAAAGATAATTTTTATATATCTCATTATATTTTAACACGGTAGCTGATTTTGGAGTCATAGCAAAACATTTACACATATATTTTTCCCTTTTTGTCTAGACTTAAAAAGAAAATTTTAGACAACTACATTAAATACAGAAGTACTTATTTTCTTTCTTAACACCGTGGATTCTCTCCGGCTGCTCATGTTCTGATATTTATATTTTATAAAATTAAAATAGATTTTAGTAAAAAGCGAAGTTAGTATTTAAACAAGCAATGGAAATGAGCATTTTTATTTCATGTTAATTTTATACTCCCCATTAGATTTTTTGAACATAAGATAATTCGTTTCGTACAGTTTTTTATTTTTTATTTTTTTAATTGCTAAGTGGCTAGATTCCGAAATTATTGACGTTACACTCAATTTAAATCGAAAGAATATATGAATAAATTATATTAAAAGATATCTTACGCTTAAAGGTTGCACATTTTATATAATATAGAGATACCATTTTTAGTCTTAATTTTCAATTCCGATTACTTTTGAAGAAATAAAGAGCTGTTGCCACAAAAGCTGGAAACAAATATTTCTTAAGAGAGAGATTCGAATGTCAGAGCTCTAGGTATCCGAACTAGCATCCTGGTGAACTCAGGAGATAACCACACATTCTTCCTGACGAAAAAGAGCTTTGACGCAAGGTGTTGGCCACATATATTTATTTCTCAACTTGTTCTTCCTCCATGAACATTTGCTCCAAGCAAGCTATCATGAAATATTGGCCTTCCATCAAAACCAAAACCTATTTGAATTATTTATTGGGGCTGAATTTCGTCATCTGAATACCAAATTGATAGTCACAGTTTCCAACGTCTTTCCTGTTTTTTGTAATACCAAAGGATTCTGTTGACGCTTGATATTTCCAGTAGTAAGTTAGGATGTGGCAAATACAGAGGCTGTTCATACATTTTTTAGACGATGTATATTGTATTCACAAAACTAAATTACATAAAATTCTTGTGTTTTAAATGTTCTATTTCACATCCCTTATTCTGAACTATCTTTCGACATCACAATTTCCAGGATAATAATGTCTTTTGAAGTGTCAGAAGAGGTATTCTATCCCATTCCTCCTGAACAGCTTTCCAGAATCCTGTAAGGGTTTTGGGACGACGTTTGGATAATGCAGATTTTAAAAGTCCGAAAGCACAAAAATCCATAGGTGATACATCGAGAGATTTAGTAGGGATATCAGTGAAGGGTATGGCCTTGATACCAGTTTTTTGTTCCATTTCTTTAAAGAAATTTACAGTGGATTTTGATGTGTGACTGCTAGCTTTGTCCTGATGGAGTCTCACAGATTGATGGCACTGTGGGTAAAGCGACGTTTCAACGTTTCGACGCAATCAACGTTTATCATTTTGTTTACAGTGGACACCGAGCATTTTAATGATTTTGCGACTGTCCTTTGACTAGGGGGATTTTCTTTTAACATTAAACAACGTACCTTTGCAATAGTCTAAGATGTCCGTTTTTTCCTTGGATACTTGTTTGGAATTTTTGTCCCACTTGAGGATCCAATTTGACGTTTTTTTCCTTTCTTGTTGACGATATTACCTATCGACGTTTTAGATATCACAAAACCATGACTCTCACATCGTTTTTGGATAACGGAATATACATATTTCTCTTCGGAAAGAGCATAAATGTAGCCTTCGAACCACTACTTTGTTAAAAACGCCATTTTGAATAAAAACAAAACTTTCAAGCCGCAGACGAAAATTTTGACTTTTAAAAACATAGTACAATTGCAATTATTTCTTTTGCAGCAAACGATTTTTTATTACCGCTTACCAAAATCGTCTAAAAAATGTGCGAACAGCCTCTGTAATACCACACTCACGAATATGACACTCACATTTGCTTTCTTGTTGACCATAAAGATTTCTAATGTCAGGGAATACAGGACTTCAATATATAAATAGGGAAAAAATTTTAATTCGATCTCTGAGAAAGTTTAAGAACTATTTTTCCCAAATAGCACCTCTGCTAGAACAGCGTTACATTTCAAAATAGCCATATTTTCAGGAAGAGCTAAAGAAGAAATGAAATAGCTCTTCCTGAAAATATGGCTATTTTGAGATGTAACACTCTTCTAGCAGAGGTGCGAAATAACAGTTTGGGTCCCCAGGTACCGTTTATAAAATTCATTCTGGTTTCCTAGTATTAAAAATCTTTATAACAACGCTTTTCTTATTTTCCTAGCTACCATAAAATACACTTCTGATTTCTAATGGCATTTAAGACAGTTGTTTAGCACAAAACAATCTATACTTGCTTTGTCTCCACTGGAAGAGCAAAAAATCTATATCGGTGAAGTTCTTACACGAATCATATACTTTAAAATGCAGTACAGAGTATTTATTTCAATTTACTGTCTTAAAAAAACAAGATATAATGATCTACTTAGAAATTCGCTGTAAGTTAGAGAGTGTTCTTTGTTACAGTTGTAATTGGATGTATTAAATAGAAATCACTCAGACAAATAACTTTCTAGTTATTTGATATTTAAAAGCAATTATTTAAAAGAATAACTTGTAGTATTTATGAGAAAAATCTCATATCATCACTCCAAATCAGAAAAATCTCATATCATGACAACTGGAAGTTAATAGAATCGGATGTCTCTAAGTATCTCTATCGGATGTATACCTTCAAAGAAGAGCTCACTAAAACGTTGAATGAAATATATTGAGAAAATGATATATCTCTCGCATATATAATAGCATAATATCAACTGTCAGTTTTTTCCTATTAAAAAAAAACTTTTACATCTTTCAATTTTCAAATTCCAGGTCCCAAACGCAATCGATCCCATTTATGGCTTTTTTCTTTCAATAAATGTAATGCCAACTTCTGAATGGGTTTTGGAAATGTATTTCTGCCTCCATTATTATCTTTGCCGTTCCTTTTATGAAAACAAGCAATAAAGTTACTTTTTTCCCTTTCTATTCATGAAACATCTCTCTGTCTAAATATTATGGTGATTTTGAAATAACTTTGTTTGGCATTGTCTACCATTCTACGTATACTTAATTAAAGTTATATGCAAAGCATATGGTTAAGTGTAATGAAATTTTATGACTGATCTTAATTAGGGTCTTCAGATGAAAGTTATTTCGTAACTTTAGATTAAAACATTTTAAAAAAGGATAAAATCAACTTGAAAATGAAATTTTTCGTAGGAAATATAAAATGCTGCAAACCATCTATAACATTCCTAAACTTAATATTGAATTTAAAAATAATTGATCAGCAAAATATTTTCACCTTTAGCTTACCATTTGTTTATCCTTCCATCTTAATGATTTCTTTTTTTTTTGAAAATTGAATTTAATAAATTTATATGGATCGTTATATAAACAAGCAATCCAAGCAAACCGATTGTGTTTTAAGAATCCAAGATTCAGAAATCAAATGAAACTCATCATCTCCATGATAGTTAGAAAGCCTCTAAACATTTTAGATCATAATTGACTTTTCGCCTGTGACTAATTTCTTCAGACAAATCAATTTGGGGAATTTTTTTTCCTGAAATAATAAACCTACAACCACAAATCTTCTCGGATGACAAAAGGTAAACTGATATATCTACCTCTGGTATTTGTCACGTGTACAAATCTGATTTCAGTCAATATTTCCAATAATATGTGACATCATTTACATTGTTTAGTCGTTAAGCATTGCTTAATGCAACATAAACTCATGCAAACGTCGCAGGTTAAGAAATTAAACTTTACCTTAGAAATTAAAGTTTAAAATCCCATGGACTAAATAACAGCTAATTATGACACAGACTCATTAACCAAATGAAAGTACTGGTAAGATTGTTTGAGGTAAATAAATTAAAATTTCAGTAAACTATGTATAGCTGATTTCTTCAAAATTATTACACGAACAACAGAAATGCAAAAAAGCCTTTCGCAGAATTAAAGCTTTGTTTTTAACACAAAAGACATTTCTAGCACAATCTTCTTCCTATGAAAGAAATCCAGAATCCATACAGAATCCATTTGAAAAACTCAATTTTTATAAAAGAAAGACTGAAAAAAGAGAAAGAGAGAGAGAGAGAGAGAGAGAGAAAGAGAGCGATAGCGTTACACGGGAGCATTCGATTCTGAATCTCAAGATCGAACTCGCACGGTTAAGATTAAAATGGGCTCTAAAAACATTCTATAATCTAATATTAGCTGTCTGAGAACTATAAAACTAGATAAATTTCATATAATATTTTTAAGAATAAATCTTTAAAGTTATAAACGCATAAGCATAAGAAACAAAGATAAAAAAGAATGAAGTGAATTTCTTTCAAAATGATTCTAAAAGTTTATCGCAAAAGATCACTGTACAGTTCGCTCTAAAAAGAAATAAAATAGATAACTATGTACATAAAAGGAAAATAAGTTGATATAAAATGGGGCCACATTGTTATTTTTGCGTAGTACATTCTGGCTAGTAACAAAAATCCTTTTGAATAGGTTGTTTAACCATTTTATGTGCATTTATTTTTATTTTCATCTTGCTGAAACTGAAAAAATATTTTGGTCAAAGGAAAATACAAAGTGATTGTGTTATTCTCTTTTTGTCGTGCTAATTCAATTTCAGCGTTCAAAACATTTCTTCTCCAAAAGTTTCTAGCAATCTTTAGACCAAAGTCTTTTCGCTCTTCCTTTTTTATTAAGTTTATTTCATTTAACCTCAGGTTCTGCCAAGTGGGATTTAGTAAGGGTTAATCAGGTGAACAACACAAAATTGCCGGAGAGACCTAAAATTTAACGTGGAATTGTTGCTTCAGGCATGAGCAGAAAATGTGTATGTGTTTGTATGTATATAACGAAGTATATTACGAAGTTTGTGTTGTAATAAAAGCGAAAAAAGTGAAACATTTATGTTCAAACGCACTTCCTGAAATAATATGAAATAAATATGGGCTTTCACATTATACCGTTCGGGATAAAGGGATTTTTTCAGAATAAAATCTCAATACAGGTGTGAAAAATGCTGAAAACTCCCAGAATTGTTCTTCCTTCATGGGAACTCTATAACTATAAACAATATTTACATTATCCAACGTAGAGAATATATTTATAGCATGACAAAAAATTACTAGAACTTGTGCTTTCACTGTCAAAATTTTATTTAATTCTATACAATCAAATATTAGATGTTTAAAAGCGAATGGAGTTTAGCTCACCACTGATGATTCTTTACTTCTTAATTAACTTTTGGTTACTTCAAGCTTAATTCAATACCCCTTTAAGAATATTCTATTTGAATTAATATTTTAAACAAAATGCGTTGATTCAAAAAAAATTTCGAGAAAATTTTTGTATAGTATGATCTTTCCTTAATTTCCATGAAACTATTAGCGATTCCCAGCAGATATTGGAAACATTTGATATTTTAGAAGCATTCACAGAGTTTTCCTAATTCTAGTGTAATAAAAGTTGTCCGCCATACCTATTTATTGGCTTCCATGAATTTTTAAAGCACAGAAGACAGTAAATCTTGGGATATTGTCACCAGCTGGACTTTTCTGAATGTAAAGTCGTTATGACCCATACCTAATGGAATTTTTAAATTATTCATGATTTTTTTTCTTCTGGGATTGAAGTTATATTTTTCGCTTTTTAGTGTGAAATTTATGCTGTTGATTCGGTTGTGAAATATGCCGGTGTCCGAAAATGCAAAAGTGAAAACTAAAGAAGAGATGTTGAGAAAAACAGAGGATCATCAATCGAAAACGAATCTAGCTGCTGAATATGGAATAAAGAAACGCTGTCAACTTATCGAAAAACAGGGACTCTATTCAGAGAATATTCGGAGAAGGAGGAATTTGTAAATACAAAAAGAAAGTAGAAGATTTATTGTTAAGGTTAAATATGCTATATACATAATACTCCAGTAAATTGACCCATACTGATAGCGAATAAAAATGTACTAACAAGGTTCATGAATATTGAGAACTTTTAATGCAGGGAGGATCTACGGGATAACGTTCTAATAAAATACTATTCTTGCATAGCTCTGGTGGTAAATGAAGCTCTAAAATGTCCGAAAGTGATGCATAGTAATATTTTAGCAACTTTTATATAGGTACTAATGGAAACTACTCGAGAAATATTTTCCTAAAGCCCCTCGTTTAAGGACAAATGTTTGTGTTCCCTGAATATGCATTAAATTAAGGTTTTTACACGATAAATGTAATATAAAAGCCAAAATTAAAAAAAAAATAACTTTCTAAATTTACATAAAAGCTGATTACAAATGCATACTTATTTTTCTTGACAATATTATTTTATTTTCAATCTTTTTACACCTAAGAACATTTTAATAATTTAATTTCTATTTTTAAATAAAATATTTTCATTAGTTTTTCCCTTTTAATTTAATTTTTTGTTTAATGAAATTTGCGAGTATTCTATGATTACATTATGCTTCATTTTCAATTCTAACTCTCCCAACTGTAGAGTCAGCACTTTTACTAATATGCTTTGGGGTTCTGCATTCAATATTTATATTGTTTGAAAGCTGTCACACTAAACCTGCAAGATGTACTCGTCTAAACGAAAACTTGTGATAAATCTTGTAGACGGAGAGTAAAACTTAAATTTGAAATGTGACATCGTAGTTTGGAAATGACTGAAGTGTTGGCTATCGTTGTTACAGAATGTTTGTAGGGAAAAGAATTCTGATCAAGATAAATTAGAGTGATGTAAGCATTTAAAATTACTCATTTGATTTACTTGAAATTTCTTATAAAGTGCTGAAAGTGTCTACTTTAAAATTTCCTTTGAAAGTATAAAAATGTTTACATTAAGTTCATATCTTATTCCACACTCCAAAACCTTCATATATTAACGTTCCTTCAGTTTCCATTTTAAGGGAATTTACCTCCCGAAGTATTCATTAATATGTATTATTTCGAAAAAGTCTGAAATAATAATAAGCTTTTAATTTTGCCTTAATGCATGAAAATAAGCATCGAAATAAAAAAAATCATATCCACAATAATAAAGAAGTTAAACTTTTTTTATCCATCACATACGAATATTGCCGCAGAAAAGATTCTGAGAAATAAGCTTCCTCTTTTGAGAAAACAGATATGTATAATATTATTTTCAATTACTAAATAAAATATTGATGAACATAAAAATAAAGAAAGGTAGCGCTTTATCATTTCTTCATGAATAAATAATTAGTTATATTTCACTTCATTACAGAATCTTTGAAAAAGTCAGTAGACTAATGGCATTAGTTACAAAGTTTTTTAAGCTAATTCAACTAAAGAAAAGGAAAAAATTCTGAATATTTTCGGTGTGCGTTTATTTCAATGTAGACGTAGTTTATGTTCCACGATTTTTCATTTTTTAAGCCTTTTTTTTGTCGTCAAATGATATGAAGAAAAATCGAAATTTTTGATAAGATGGAAAATGATAAGAACAATAGAAATTCTACTTGTTCTTATATGAAATATTTTGCTCCCATTTTATTTATCATTGACATTTGTTTCTGTGCTCCAATTTTCTTTCAGGCAAGCACTGCTACTGTTGTGCTTGCATTGCTTTGAAGAGCTAATTACTCGTCTAACTTGGTATTCTACATAGTATATTGATAATGTTCGTGTCACATTATTTTCATTAATTAATTACTGAGTGAGGAAGTATGTTCCATAGCTCAAACTTTAAACAAATTATCTACGCATCGTTGAAAACAATGTCTTAATTTATTGTTTAGAATTTAGATAATCAAAACAACATGTACGACTAGTTTATTACAAAATATAAACTGCGTATAATTTATGTGAGAACTATTACCTACATAGCATTTATACAATGTGTCGGTAAAATAATGGGGGAGTTTCAAATGGTTATAGTTATGCAACAAATAATGTTGTAGACACGAGTTATACGTTAAAGGAAAAAGAAAAATCCAAATTTATGTATGCGAAAGCTTACGGGCACACTCTGCCAGACTACGGGACTAGCACCGGAAAATTCCGGAGAACTCCATTTTCCAGTTAGACGAAGCTCCTTCTCACTTTGCCACAATCGTGCGAGAATTTCTTAACAAAATATTTCCTCAGCGATGGGTCGGACGAGAAGGGTGGATTGCCTGACCTCCACAGTCTCCAAACCTTACCCCCAGGGATTTCTATTTTGGGGGTTATGTAAAAACAAAAGTGTTTTCCAATCATGTACTAAATCTCGACCATTTAACAGAAAGGGTCACTGAAGCCGTTTCGTCTATCACGTCGGATGTTCTCTGCCTTGTATGGGAAGAGATTGAATATTGTCTTTATGCCTTCAGGGCAACTAAGGGAGCACACCTCTAAGTATGCTAAATAGATAAGAAACTTGGAGTTTTTCTCTTTAATTTGACGTATATTTCCTCTCTCTAGAATGCTTTGTACCAAAGCTATAATCATTTAAAAAACCCACCATTTTTTACAGGCCACACTGTATATAATTGCAAAAGAATGGAGGAGTAAACCATTTAACTAAAAAATAGATTTTACCTTAATCCTAAAAATTCATCTAAAATGCAAAAATTAAATGCAGTTTGCTTACAGTAATACATTGAAATGCCTGCATTAGATACCCTAAAATGTGTCTGGTATTTTAAAAATAAGATAAAAGTTAAATCAAAACTATACATGTAGAATTCTATTTAGAATATTTTAATTATTCAACATTATACCAAGAGTGACATTGTCTTTAAATCTTTGTAAGATATGAGATCGATACTCTAAAGATAAGTATTTGTATTCGAAGAAAGCCTCAGCCCATGTAAAAACTGAACGAAGTTGTTCAGTTTTATCGAAATGTTCTTAAATAACAAACATTAGTACTTGTTGTTCAGAATGTCAATATGTCATTACATTAATGAACATAAAAATTGTAACTTTGTTTAGGGATATTTCTGATCTAATCAACTAAATTTTCCTTTTCAAATGCTAGATAGAATATTATTCTTTTAACTTTACAGACTAAAGAAAAATTAAGAATCGTAATAATACTGGTGTAGGGCACAGAGTGACAATAAGACATTTTGAACCATAAATTTTTGTTATTTTATGAAAGGTATACGTATTTTATGTTGAACATCATTCTACTTTAACAACGCTCTGCCTCATATACTGCCTAATAAGATCGACATGAGCAGCACACTTATATATATAGTTCATGATCCGTCCATTTTTGAACCCACACTCTTAGTGTTGGTAGCAGACGAATTTTCAAGGCCCATTCATCGAGCTTGGGACAATAGAAATAAACATTAGATTTATTGATAGGAGTTCCAAGTGCTTTCCGAACATACTAGTATCTTCGGGTAGTACGTTCCAAGACCTACCACAGTTAAAGGCTTCGTAAATTTTTTTTAAAAATGTTAAAATAGTGTTCTAATGAAAATAAATAATTCGACTTCCACAACTTACTATAATGCAGGGAAGAAATATCTTCTCGATTAAAATAAGTAGATCATTAAAACGTTCTTCTAATTCTAATGTAACTTTGTATAATCAGTGACTACGAAAAGACAGCGAACTGACTGAATTTGTTTAGCAGTAGGTTTTTTGAGAAACTGTTATGTTTTCCTAAATCATTTTCTAATGTAATTGAATAATGGCTTACGGCCAGGAATCGTATACATAAAAGGCGAATGTCTGGAAGTTATTATTTAAGTGCTTCTCTGGTTTAGGTATATTCCTATACGAATGTATCTTGTGTTCCAAACGAAATCAAAAATAAGATGAGATTTCCATCCAGACTAAATACTGTTTACCCCAAAAAGATTCCCCGGTTACGTGAAATGCCGTACAATACCCAACGCATTGTATAGAAAGTTTCAGTTTTACATATTCTTTAATAAAATGGAAAAAAGAGACTTACATATTGTTCTATAACATTTAAAATTTGTCAAAAAAAATTAAAGTGCTGTAATGTAAAATATGTTGTGACAGAAAAATGTTTTTATCATAAAGACCGTATCTATATATATATAAAACACGTACGTATGTGGCACAAAAATCGACGATATTTCTACAATCCAAATGGCAACGGCTGCAACTACCGGATGTAAACATTAGCGGCTGTCCGCAATTTGCAACCGCGTGTGGCTCGACGATAGCACGTAATTTGGTACAATTTAATTGCTGCATTTTTCTCGTGAATAATTTTAATTTATACGCGAAATAATTTTAATTTATTCTTTTAATATGATTAAGTGGAGATACCTGAATTGCAAACAATAATACATACAGAGAGAAATGTAATCCACACTATATTTAGTACTTGCTGAATTTTTACTCCATTTTATAAGTGAAAATTTTCCCCAACAATTTCTTTGATATAATGATAAAGTGTAGATATCTTAGTTTTGAAAAATAGTACATACAGTGAGGGATGTAATTTTTAAAATCATTGGTGTTGGGTTTCTCAGACTTATATTTAACTCTGTTCTGAAGTAATGGAAATTCACATTTTTAATCTTGATGTTTTAGAATCAGCCTTATAGTAAATTTAGCAATGATTATAAATTTTTTGTCTGAGCTTTCACTACCCCTTAACAACGTATATTTATGATGACAGGTAATGGTAACATTCCTTACATATGTTACTTTCAATTGAGTTGTTTTGCAAAAGAAAATATTAATCTAAAAGCGACCATGCTGGTCGCGCAGCGGTTAGTTAAATGCAATTTAAAGAGCTGGTATAATAATGATAGCATAATTAAATTTACTTCTCCTTTTTATTTCTTTTACTTTCTCTACTTTCTCTACTTTCCTTCATTATCTTTTAAAGAATTGTATTAAATGTTTGTTACGAGGCATGTAGCGCGTGACAATATAATTTGAAGAAACACGATACGAATTGCGTTCTATTAAGTTTGTTTCGAGACCTCAGAACCCTGCAGAAATCAATTTCATGGCACGCAATGCGATCCCCCAGCGGAAACCCGCATTTACCGCTCTTTTTGAAATTCATAAGCATGCATTAAGGACGATAAAAATCTACTCCAAATTGAAGCATCCAAGTCGGCAGCGAAACCTCTTGCACTTGTAACCCGATTGCACCGAAGCCGGTCCACTTTTCCAGGCAGGTGCTAGGCACATACAATCCGTCTCTAACTCCCTTTCGATCTTTCAGAAGGATATTTCAAGCAGAAATTCAAGCTTCTGCAGCGGATGAATTTATTACGCTCTTATCGAACAGCGATATCAGAATATCTGTGAATAAATATTTTTCAAGGTTCTTGCAGTATTTTCTTAGAGAATTAATATGAGGTACTGTAGGTTTAAATTTCAAACTCTTTGGAATAAACAGCCACGATTGAGACTTATGAAATATATAAGTAATAAAACATCAAATGCTTGAGAGTTTTGGGTCCATTTTTTTTTCTAAAATTGTTTAAAATTTTTCCCAAAGTATGAAATCAAATCAATTTTAACGCTGCATTAACTTTCTACAATTTTTACATGCAGCTTGTTGATTAAATTAATATTACTCATAAATCAATTTTATTTGATTTTCAAAATTGAAATTAATACATTTACAGTCCACAGAAGAATGTGGAATATCCTTCCTGTATCATTAAAGACCGTGTCAGCTATTTAAAAATATGGCATCTTTCAGTCAAAATTAATAAGCAATCTAAGATATTGATATTTTAATGTTTCTCTTTACATTACCGGCGTGGTATACAATACATGAGATAACGAACTGATAATACGACTTTTCTTTTGATTTTTAACTGAGATTATTGACATTGTGTGATAAATTAAGAATGTCAAATTTAGAACTTATTTTATTTTATACATAAATATGATGTTTTTTGCAACGTAATAATATTATGTGCGCTTTATTTTATACAAAAACTCTTTCCCATAAGGCCTGGTTACATAACATTTTAAAGTAAATAATATGAAGCATAAAATATAATGTAGTCAGATGTTATCCAAATTTCTCAAAATAGTGAAGAAAAAAATCTTAAGTTTTTTTTGCAACTTACCAAGACTTATTTAAATAAATGTATTTTAAAAAAGTACTCACTAAAAATTGTAAAAATATGTGCCAGAAAATTGGTTTAAGTTTTGGTAAAAAGTGTTCAAAAATATGTAAATTTTAACATGCTGATAAATTAGGAATAATATGTTGCTCAGAATGCAGCACTGAAAAAGGGGAGCTACAATTGGCCAAATCTATAGTGCGAACACGAATTATTAAGTTAAAGCCACATATGTGCGATAAGCTTTTCTGGAATGTGAGGAATTAATAGCTTTTTCTCTTTTTTCAATGTCTAGTTTTTAAAAACCACTAGTAGGACAAATATTTGGCTGTCTGGGCCCCTTTATGAAGTTTTAATTATGGAGTTCAAAAATAAATTACATATTCTCCCCTGATTCACTCGCTTAATAGCATACCATTGTGTTTATATCCTTCATCCAAACTTATAGAGAATAGCTCACTTCTACCCGCACTTGGGTGTATGTAATTTGAAGTGGCACTCTAAATGAATTTGATACAAACACAGTTTATACATGAAACAATGTTTATTGAATTCGTTGCACATATAGAATTTGCTTTTACAGCAATAAGCATACGTACTACTTGTACGGAATATATATTAGCATTCAATAAAAATGCACTTTGCAATACTCACAGACCAGCAGAGTGTCAAACCAGCAGTTCTGCCACGTAAACTTTGGGCCCCCTAAGCACAAGCGCCGGTTAACACCTGGAGCTGCTTACCTCGTAGCTCCCTCTCGCTTATCTATCTACCTTAACAACCTTTCCATTAATCAAGCTGCATGGTATTTATACCAAGCGCATATGCCGAAATTAGCATATCTCAAGCAGCTTCTTTAATTTATTCACTCAAAAGTTCGATTCTTGTGAATCGAATCTTATGTATACCTTACAAACTTTATAAAGAACTCTAATATAGCTAACAAAAAAATAGAAAACAAGAAATGGTTACTAACTTTTAAATATAATGTTTTGTTATGAAATTAACTTTCAGTATCGCATGACTGCCATACGGAATTATTCTTGTAACTCGTAGCATGCAAAAATATTTTTTATAATCTATATATATAAAACAGTTCTGTAACTGACTGACTGACTGACTCACTGACATACAACGCACAGACCAAACCGCTGGACCTAAAGGGTTGAAATTTTGCATGGCGATTCTTCTTATGGTTTAGGGGTGCACGAAGAAAGATTTTTGAAAAATTCTTCTTAGATTTTTTAAAATTAAATTTTTAAGCTGTTTTTGTAACTTTTTTTAAGTTTACATTTAAAATAATAATTTGAGGGTTATAAAATTTATATCACAAGAAAAATCATAAAAACTCCTTTAAAATGAAATCTTTTAGGAATCTTTACCTCGATTTTCTGATTTTTGGTGAATTTTTAAAGATTAATTTTTAGAATTCAATTTATTAAATGCTGATCAAGTGATATCTTTCTCTGGTACTTTAAATAAATTTATCGTCATGTGCATAACAACTAAATAGACAAAAAAACTTTTTTTTTCCTTTCTAATGCAGCAGACGATTGGATATTATCCAAAAAAAATAAATATCCCTCACGATTTTTTTATAAATATATATATATATATATATATATATATATATATATATATATATATTTACATCAGTTGTATACATTGATCGTCGTATTTATTATAAATATACAGTGGCTCCCAAAAGTGTTCGTACACTTACGAATTTCAATGAAATAGGGGTCTATCCTTTGATTAAAATGAATATTTCAGAATGGGTATTTAATAATAAGATCTATAATCTATTCTTAACAAAACTACATGAAATATTTTGAAAACATAGTAAAACTTTATTTTTAAGTAACCAATAATCTAAAAGTAACAAAATCTTTATCTCACAAAAGTCATCGTACACTTGTAAAAAATCTTTACATATTAGTAAATATTCTAATTTTTCGTTAAATTAATATGTAGTAGGATATCCTTTAGCATCCACAACAGCTTTTAAACGTCTGCGAATAGATTGCTTTAGTTCTTTGTAATTTTTGCATCAATGTTCATCCATTCTTCCATCATAATTGTTTTTAGTTCGCTTTTCGTGTGAATGTCGTGTTTTCGTACTCGAACCTCCAGTTCTCTCCAAATATGTTCTATTGGGTTTAAATCTGGCGATTGAGGTGGTGTTTTCAAAACTTGTGGACAATTATAGAGACACTAGATGCGAACGTTGAGAGCCGTGTGCTTAGGATCGTTATCTTGATGAAAAACAAAGTTATTTCCAATACCCAAATTTTGAGCTGATAATTTTAAATTGTCTCTTAAAATATTTATAAAAACAGCATGATTCATTATGCCATCAATAAATACCAAATTTCCTAGTCCTGATGCTGACATGCACCCCCACACAAGGATACCTCCACCGGCATGCTTAACTGTTCCTACTAATTTTTTGGGATTAAGTTCCTCATGTTTTTCTTCTCCATACAATTATACGCCCATCAGCACCAAAAATGTTCATCGGCAAATAAGACATTATTTCAATAGGTTTGGGGCTTATTTATCATTGATAGTGTGAAGGGAAGCCTAAACTTTCTGTTTTTCTCACTCACAAAAAATTTTCTATGGGCAGAACAGAACGCCCATGTAATCCAGTTCTTCTGAGAACTCGTCAAAAAATTTCAGGTGAAATTGAAGTAGAAAATGTTTCATTGAATTCTGCAGAAACTTTTACAGCACTCAAACGTGAGTTTTTCACAAATTTTCTAATTATAAATCTCTGATCACGTTTCGTTAACTTTGCCGGACGGCCTTTTCTTACCTTGTTTTCGATCCAATTTTCTTCTTTAAAGCGTTTTTTCACACATTGCACAGTAGAATTGGATAAATTAAGTAATTTAGCAATATTCCGAACTGATTTACTACTACTATGATGAAAAATAATCAATTTTCGAATGCTGTTTGTTGTTTCTTTACGACTACGAGCTATTTTTAAATAATAAATAGAATATTACGGAGTAGGCAAGCAAAAATTAAAGCCAAATGATGTTTTAAATGCCACCACAATTCAAAAATAAAAATAAAGCTCAAGACGATAATTTTAATTATGAATTTATCCGAAAATATTTCAGTGTACGATGACTTTTGTGAGACAAAGTTTTTGTTACTTTTTGATTACTGGTTTCTTAAAAATATACTTTTACTATGTTTTCAAAATATTTCATGTAGTTTTGTTAAGGGGATGGTGGACTTTCAAATTACCAAAAATCGAGCAAAAATTGGAATTTTTTTTTGGGGGTGTATTAATATTTTAAAAACATGTAAATATTGGAATGAAATGCATTTAAAATGTGTAGTGAAAAGAAAAATGAAAAATTGGTGGCTTTAGAGTAGTAAGTATTAAAGGTAGATAAAAAATTATCTTTTAAATGACTTTTTCTCAAAATGAGAAATTTCCAGATTTGCAAGTCTTTAAAATGCTCCTCGCGTCATAATTTTTGACGAAATTTTATGAAATTTATAATAAAGATTCCTGTAATACAACAAAATAAAGTTATGTATCCATTTTAGGATTCGAGGTCATTTAGGTTATAAAAGTGTAACTTTAGTGTAGAAAAGTACAAAAATTTCTCGAAAATTGAGAGTACAAGCATAAAAATATTTTCTAAAAATTAACTATTCAACGAAAGTACAAAAAAATACATAACTTTGTTCAGAAAGTATTTATAAGCAATATAAATGCAAAATTAAGGGGAAAAGTTTAAAATTGAGTCGCAAGGAGCATTTTAAAGAAGGGTAATTTCATTTAAATTTTTTAATTATAAAATATTTTTAAAAAATATTTATAAAATTTTATAAGGTGTTTAATATTGTTATACTTTAATGAATATATATACAAAATTTCATATCTCTGTGGTAAAAATTTCAAAAATCGTTTTGAAAGGTCCACTATCCCCTTAAGAATAGATTATAGATCTTATTATTAAATACCCATTCTGAAATATTCATTTTAATTAATGGATAGACCCCTATTTCATTGAAATTCGTAAGTGTACGAACACTTTTGGGAGCCACTGTATATGTTTAATTTTTCTGGCATTAATTGCATACATTGACCGTTGTATTTAATTTGAATGTACTCCGTAGCGAAGTGCGGGTTTTCAGCTAGTACACACATAAAATACAACTTAAAAAAAGGGCAGTGTTTAAGTTGATTTTCTTATTTATTCTGAGAAAAAAATATTCGAGAGATAAGGCAATCTGTGGTATGAAAAAGAAAAAAATGAAGAATTTCCAATCAAAAATTAGTAAGCCTGGGGAGTAAAAGAGTTTCAAGAAGTAGTACTCTTTATTTATAAAAAATTGTAGAATGAGACAGGTTTTGAGGAGGTGCAATTCTATGAGAGAATTATTTCAATCCCTTATTAGTGTAAAGCATAAGTCGTTTTACCTCCGCTTTCGCGTCATTCACCGAAGACCAGTCGCTACGCATACGAAGGTTAATTTCCCAAGTTCGGTGAAATATGATTTGTGTGAGTCTGGGTGCCGGACGGACAGTACAGATCTGCCGACCAATTAGGGCAACCCGGAGCCCTTAGTGTAAAGCTTAAAGGTCCACTATTTGAACCAGAAATATTTCAATTATTTCATTTTCATTGCCAACTTATGAATTCCCTGAAGAAAACAGAGCTAAATTTAATTTTACTATCAAATATGCTTTGAAGGGCTGAAAAATAAATATATAAGCATTCCAAGTCTCTTCCTTCTTTAAATTATAAAATTTAAATTAATTTTAAGTATTTTAATTATTGAAAAAGACAGTAAAAACCCAATGATTTAAAATGATAAATAAATTTTAAATTTGTTTGTTAACAGTATTTATTAATTTTTTCGTATTTCAAACTGTAAAAATTAATTATTAGACCTATCTAACATGAATATGTCTGTTAATCTTAATACGCTTGGTATTAATAAAATGAGTGCAGGTGAAAGAGGCCATTTTTTTCCCTTATGTGCATTTATTTTTCGGTAGTGTAATCTAGAAATCCCACGTGCCTTTCTTATCCTACGATATTCTTCCCTCTATGTACACAAATATTCTGAAAATTAAAATTCTTCCTCTACCTACTTTTTGAACCTTATCGTTTTCTTTTGTTAATTTCATTGAAGCGTGTAGTCTTTTGCTTTATTTTATTTCAAAAGTACACGGATGAGAAAAAGCTTATTAAAATTTTCTGTTGGATTAGTTTTTTAAACATTTTTTTTGTCATGTTATAGAATTATTTTGCTTTATTTAAGACTCCTTTTCTCGAGGATAAATGATTAGCATCGATTCTGCTCTGGCCATAAATTTAATCGCTGAACTGTATTTAACCGTTCTTGAAAAAGAATAATAAATGCTGCTGGTAGCGTCTAAGAAGAAAAGTTTAAATTAAATATGTTTGTTTACAGATTGAAATTGTGAGGAATTCATGGATGAATCTCAAAACTGCAATATCCTGAAATTATTTCATAACTGCAGACTTGTAGTACACACTGTCTGGTCATCAATATGCCTTATTAATTTTTTTGATATTTATTAAGTAAAACAAAAGAAGAAACAAAAATAATTTCAATTTTATTGACTAAATAAAGCCTCTTTCTATCATTTTGTTGATAACCAGTATAATATTCATCGTCCTATCTGTGTATAATCAACCACGTATCATTAAAACTACGCGTCTCAATATTTGTTACAAAATTCATATTTAATGGAACTATAGGGGAAACTTAGGAGGAAAAATATGTTGCTACAATGGGTAAAAATTACAAACAAAATACATGCCATGCTATAAGTGGTGAACAATAAGAATTGATATCTTTTAGAATCTTAACGTCTCCTGTAGTGTTAATTCTATTATTACTTAATGATTAAGGTTTCTAATAACGAAAAAATTGAAAGGAACACGAATTTTATGAGACAATAAGAATATTTTGATGTAAAACTGCTGGATAAAAGCTGCTACTATGGTAAGTAATAGGTGATGAAGAATATGCATTGATCCTATTTTAGTTTCTCAACGTCGCTTCTCGTGTTAATTCTATCACTACTTAATCATTAAGGTTTCCAATAACAAAAAAAGTGAAAGCAAAAAACAATTCATGAGACAATAATAATAATTAAATGTAAAACTGCTGAATAAAATATTCTAGTATGGTAACTAATACTTATTATTTAAATATTGAAGGTTAAATAAAGTGATAGAGAATAAACATAATTCATCTCTTAGTTTTCCAGTGTTTCTTTTTTCTTGCCACATATGTCTACTCTTACTCCATAATAATTTCAATAATACAAGTAAAGTAAAGATTTTGTTGTTGAAATTTCCCTTTTATTGTACATAGTAGTTTTTGGAGATAATAATGGATGTTCATAAATATATTCTGTGCAAGTCTTAGTCTATGAAAAAGGTGTTCAAATAAAGCCGAAAAAAATAGATATCTTAATCACTAATGGGAGATTTTGGGGGAATCCGTTTTTCCATTGTGTTTACAGTCACTTTTTGTTTTAATTTTTTAAATTGATTTTTGTTTTTATGTTTTTAAATTTTTAATTTTTAAAATTTTTTTTAAATTGATTAAGATTTATTTTATCTTAGCACATAGTAATGATTAGTGATAAATTAAATGTTTTAAAACATCGATAGTCTAACAAAACCAAATAAATTTGTTCAAAGGGGAATTCAAATTTGCTCAGAATTTCTTGTGGATACCTCATATGTAAAACAAGTTACATTCAGAAAGCTACACATCATATTATGAAACTTTATAAAATATCGATACCATCTTTAAAAAAAAATTATATAATTCATACATTCCCTTCACAAAAAGTAAAACTGAGCGTTAGTAAGACATTAAAAAATAATAATAATTAGAGAAAAAATAGCTAGCCCAACAAAAAATACCGATACTGGTCTTCAATGATATAATTTTTAAGTCTTATATCAAACAGCTGGAGAAAAATACTTCTGGTGATCAACTAAGCACAATAAGTTTGTTTTGTGAGAAAAAATCATATAAACTAACCAAATAAAGTTAAATATTGATTTACAAAAGAAGTAGTAGAAACATGCTAAAAGTTAATTTTATTCAGTTTTTTAACAAAATGACTCGGTATTAAAGAAAAAAATCAAGAGATAAATTACTATGCTATTTATTAACATTATGAGAGGAAAAACATAAACTGATCATGTGATGCTGCACAAGCATATTTAAACTATGATTCAAGATAATATTTAATGCCCTTATACATACAGCTTTTACTTACTAACATTACTTGTATCGAAATTTGTATTATAATGATCTTGCATAGGTACAACATTTTTAGCATAGGAGGTAATAAATCCATTTCCTAAAGACCATTTACAATTGCTGGCTAAGCATTATTAAGGGCCTGTTCACATAGGAGTCCGATGCGTTGCGTTAAGGAAAAGATGACGTTGAGACGAAAATAAACCAATCATAGGCCTCCAAACGATTAGCAATGAAATTTTTAACGCCTATGATTGGTTTATTTTCGTCTCAACGTCATCTTTTCCTTAACGCAACGCAACGGACTTCTATGTGAACAGGCCCTAAAAGCTCCATTTCTTGGGAACAGAATTTTATTCCCAAGAAAAAATATATCTCGATTTTCCCGAAAACTACCGTTACTTATTTCAGATTCATCTTTTCTGATTTTGTTTCTTCACTGAAATTCCAATAGCAATATATGTATTAATAGGAGTACTTGGGATAGTTCCTACATTACCAGGTGAGCGACTGCAATCTTGAGCAATTTTTCGTGCAGAATTTTTTAAACGTTTCTTAGATCCTGCTCATTTAAAAATTCTAATAACTGCTAAGATTATAATCCAGCAAATATGAAGGAATAATAACTTGTAAGTGTTTATATTTCTTTGATACTTCGACTGTTTAGCTATTGTATTTATTTAATGTATTGTATCATATACTAAAGCTAAAGTTACTTCAGATATTTCAGGGTATCTGCTGTGGAAAGAATGGATATGTTACGTCTATCTTCAGCTTGCAAAAGTGCAGATACGTCAGATACTTCTTTGACTTTTTAATGTATAGATATGTCAAGAATATCATCTACGAGTATTACTGAAAGCATTGTTGAGTTGGACAAATGCTTTGCCAAGGAAGACTTTGTATTTTAGAAATACTTTCTGGTATGGAAGATTTAGAAACATCAGGAATAGCATCAGTTCTGGAGATGCATCTTCTTTAGAGAAATCATCTGGTTAAGGAGCTGCAGATTGTTGAGAGCATCTAGTGGGTAAAGACTCAAAGATTTCAGGAATTCTATGTACTAAAGAAACATAGGTATAGCAATTTTCTAAATTTCAGTTGCATCTTAAAGATCTAAGATGCATCTTTATCTCCTCTAAGAGATCTAAGAGGAGAACTTTTAAACACTGAATACTTTTCCTGGGAAAGCCTCATGGAGCTGGTCTAGCATTTCTAAACCAGATGACTTAGCAACAACAACAACTTTTGCTGGTTGTTTTGAAAATTATTCGTGTTACGAGTACTATTCCTAAAAAATCTCTCAACATGCGTTACCGAATTACATTCATTGGTATTTTCATTAGGTGGCACTGTACTTGAACGGTGATTTGCTGTAGCAGATGCATTCAATTTGATCTGGATGTGACTAGATAAACTGCAAATGTACTAGGCAATAATTGATTGGAAGTATTTATACGCGAATCAATGAAAGAGTTAGTTTTATGAGAACTATTAGGCAGTCTTGTTGGGTTCTTCTGCAGAAAACTCTTCTGACGAAGTTTTATGAGTATATGATACATCTGTAAATGGAGAACTTTGAAACTCTGAATACATTGGCTGGTTGTTTACAAAATTATCCGAATTCCTGCTCGTGGAAATGTTCTCCACAGGCGTTTCAGAATTTCCACTGGTATTTGCATGGGGTGGTGTTGGGTTTGAACGGTGGGTTACAGCAGCAGGTGCATTCCTTTTCGAACTTGGTGTGATTAGATTAACAGCAGATGTATTCGGAAATGATGGATAGGATGTATTAATACTCGAATTAAGCAGGGGGTTAGTATTCCAAGAACTACCAGACAGTCTATTTGAGTTCTGTCTGCGCATATTCTTGCGAAGATGTCCATAATTAGGAGCACGTGTATTAGATTGAAATGGTACATTCGGTCGAAAAAAGTTTGCTCCTAGATCCCTTTGCTGAGTGATTGGAGGATTTAACGATGTAGATATTTGTCTTACAGGCGGCGGTACATTCCAACTGGGATTCCCAGTGTTTTCTACGTGTTCAGGTAGATTTCTACATCCATTTCCTTTAACATAAAGACAATTCTGAGAAATCCCATATGGTAATTGGGGTTGAGGCTTTCCTGCCATATTTAGTGGCTGATTCAACATAGGATACGGGTGTCTAAAATTACCTGCAATAGATGGCATGCGACCGAAATAGCCATCAACATCTCCATAGAAAATTATCGGACGCATTTTCTTTGACCCATAAAGCAAACCACCAATCAATCCTAATTTTAATGGTGTTACCCACGAGGGAAGCTGTACTTTCTTCTGATATAATCCTTCAGTCTTGGAAGATGGAACAAGGAGAAAAATCAGCACCACCTATGAAATAAATAATACGTTTTTCTTAAGACACATTTCAATGTTTTAATTATTATTATAAATTTAATGTCTATGAAAAAAAGAAAAAAACTAAAAAGATAAGAAAAAATATTCTGTATCTATGGCATTCAAGTTTTGTAAATATGTAATAACCTCATACATTAATATATATATATATATATATATATATATATATATATATATATATATATATATATATATATATATATATACAAGGTGCGCCCATAAAGTAACCGGACAATTTTTTATATAAAAGAAAAATATTTCTCACCTTCAAATAAATCTATCTCCTTCAAAATAATCGCAAAAGGAGTCTATACAAATTTTCCAACGTTTTTTCAAGTCACCGAAACACTGTTTATAGGCGTTGGAACTAACCGTTCGCAAAATACGCGTAACATTTGATTTAATATCCGAGACGTTTTCAAATCTCTGTCCTTTCATGGTCATCTTAAGCTTCGGAAAAAGGAAAAAAATCAGCTTACTATAAGTCGGGAGAATATGGTGGGTGATTTATCACTGTAATTCAATGCTTAGCAAGATACAGAGGCTGTTCACACATTTTTAAACGATGTATATTGTATTCACAAAACTAAATTACATAAAATTCTTGTGTTTTAAATATTCTATTTGACATCCCTTATTCTGAACTATCTTTCGACACCGCAATTTCCAGGATAATAATGCCTTTTGAAGTGTCAGAATAGGTATTCTATCCCATTCCTCCTGAACAACTTTCAAGAGTCCTGTAAGAGTTTTGGGACGACGTTTGGATAATGCAGATTTCAAAAGTCTGAAAGCACAAAAATCCATAGGTGATACATCGGGAGATTTAGTAGGGATATCAGTGAAGGGTATGGCCTTGATACCAGTTTTTTGTTCCATTTCTTTTAGGAAATTTACAGTGGATTTTGATGTGTGACTGCTAGCTTTGTCCTGATGGAGTCTCACAGATTGATGGCACGTGGGTAAAGCGATGGTATTTCATTCAGAAAAATTGGCGATATAATATGTTCCTGATAGTATTTGGAGTTAATCTTGACATTTTTCCCACTCTCTTTATTTTTAACTTGCCATTATAAGAAAACCAGCAACAATCATGAATCCCTTAGAAAAACTTTCTTTCGATTATTTGAACCATGTACTTAAATTTTTTTCTCCCCTTTTATGATAATAAATGGCTCTTTTTTGTTGCAATCATTTAAATACACCCATGATTCATCTATTGTGACAATTGTTTTCCATTTTTCTTTGGATAGGTGTTTCTCATATAGAATTCTGCAGCATGTCCTGCGTTCAGCGATATGATTTGGAAGAAGACGATGCACATTGCGTTTTTTCGCTTTCTTAAGATTTAAATCAACGTTTATCATTTTGTTTACAGTGGACACCGAGTATTTTAATGATTTTGCAACTGTCCTTTGACTAGGGGGATTTTCTTTTAACATTACACAACGTACCTTTGCAATAGTCGAAGATGTCCGTTTTTTCCTTGGATACTTGTTTGGCATTTTTGCCCCACTTGAGGCTCCAATTTGACGTTTCTTTCCTTTCTTGTTGACGATATTACCTATCGATGCTTTAGATATCACAAAACCATGACTCTCACATCGTTTTTGGATAACGGAGTATGCATATTTCTCTTCGGAAAGAGCATAAATGTAGCCTTCGAACCACTGCTTTGTTAAAAACGCCATTTTGAATAAAAACAAAGCTTTCAAGCCGTAGACGATAATTTTGAGTTTTAAAAACATAGTACAATTGCAATTATTTCTTTTTCAGCAAACGTTTTTTTATTACCGCTTACCAAAATCGTCTAAAAAATGTGCGAACAGCCTCTGTATTATTGTACAGAAATTGCTGCATGGGGCCGAGCATTATCATGTTAAAGAAACCATTGCCCATAATCAAAACAGTTTCTTCCTAACTCACCTTATCCTGTTTCTTAATCGAAAAAGCACCTCTTTGTAAAAACACTGATTAATTGCTTCATTTTCAGGAACAAATTCGTGGTGAATAAGTCCTTTGTAATCAAAAAATGCAAAATCCATGAAAGGACAGAGATGTGAAAACGTCTCAGATATTAAATCAAATGATACGCGTATTTTGCGAACGGTTAGTTCCAACGTCTATAAACAGTGTTTCGGTGACTTCAAGAAACGCTGAAAAAAATTGTATAGACTCCTTTGGCGATTATTTTGAAGGAGATAAATTTATTTGAAAGTGAGCAATTTTTTTGTTATTTAAAAAAAAATTGTCCGGTTACTTTATGGGCGCACCTTGTATATATATATATATATATATATATATATATATATATATATTCACTCCAATGCGGAGGCACTTTGTTGGAGAGACATTCGCCTGTTATTCACCGCAGTTTTTCCTGACCATTTTATTATGGGAGCACCATATTGGCGGACCAGCATTGATCCCTATGAAGGGACGACATGAGCGGAGGTATTTTAGTGGCGCCCGCCGGGATTCTATGAGAGCAACCTCAGCAACGAATGACACAGGGCCATCTCGGCCATATATATTTATATATATATATATATATATATATATATATATATATATATATATATATATATATATATATATATATATCGTTGTATTTAGTATTGTTGTCTTTTCTAATGCAGATATTATGCAAATGGATTAGGAAAAAAACAATGGACAAAGTGTATATTCTATAAAGGAATGAGATAGTACAAAGTGTTAATGGAATTAGATTTACTTCCAAAATTAACCGCACATTGCATATCTAAGGAAAACTATAAACCGTTTGAATAACTAACATTTATTTGGCCCTTATATAAAATTTCAGTTCATTTCAACACTCTTTTCATTAACTTTGCAAATTTTTTCTGTGTGGGTATGTGTTGTGCCTAGCCTGTTTAGTTTAAAAGTTTGACTAAGCAGAAACCCAAATTTCTGTTAAATTTTGTATAATTTAATAATAGATGGCTTACAAATTTGCCAAAACTCGTAGATTTATTTAACTTTGCATCTCTTTGTTTTAAAGTATCTCAGCTAGATGTTCTTTATTATTCAAGTATCTTTAATTTTTCAACCATAGTCATACGAAATTGCCATGCTTAAAATATATTTTAAAATATTTAATGGAGCTAGTAAAATGGTGATGAAGAAAATTCTGTACATGAAAGACTGATTATTGGAAGTAACAGCATTTGCCCCTTACAACAATAAGAAAAACAATTATGAAAGTAAAATCAAAATTTACTGCACCGAATCCTCCTAGACGTATTGTTAGTTAAAATCTTACTTTAAAAACAACTCAAGTAAATATTTCAGTGTTCTGTCAATAAATCTGCATAAACTGCTGTAGGATTGGCATCATCAAAGTCTGAAGAAATTTCTCCATTATCTAAAATTCGTAATTATACATAAAATAGAGTAACTATGAATTCAAAATAGCTTTCGGGAAATCATTTAACCTGTATTAACTGTTAAATCCTTCCTTGATGCATCGAATAACTTTCACATGATGTTAGTTATTGGACACTTTCGCATATTAATCTTAGGATGATCCGCGTAAATTAATGCGTGGGTTTCAATGGTATACAAGGAAAAAATGTGCCATCCCAAACTTACTCCGTTTAAATCACATACTATGCAGGGGGTTTAAAGGACAACATTGTTGTAAATAGGTTTTTCAACGTAAGAAAACAACGAAACTGTATCGATTGCCCGTTTCCCTTCTGAAAAAGCCTTTATTCCTTTGCTTGCAAGACATATTAACATTCTTCAGGGTAATTTGTGCTTTATATCTAACCTTTCCTTACATATATATATATACACACACACACATTGGAGACATTCATAGCTTACGACTCCAGATTTTAAGACTACTAAAAAATAATCACAATAACATAGAGCGTATGCTATTCAAATCTTCGGTTTAGGCTTCGTTATATATGTAAGAATATATTTTAACTTCTTCAGAGTAATTATATTGGACTTTAACAGGAGCATCATACGACATGTACCACCTAGGACAGTCATAAGTACAATCAACTCTGATATCCTTGTGGATTTCAATCTTCCGCCGGCACAATGTACAGTAGGGGGAAACGAAAAACACTTTCTATACATAGAGATTTGCTATAGCCGAAACAGTTGTCTTTTAAGATCAAAACGAAGAATATAACATTTTTTCGCTCTCCTAAAATATTTTTAAGTGTCGCAAAAGGCTTCAAAATGAATATTTCTATGAAAAAATGATAAAATTTGTATCTTTTTAAAAATTGATTATATATATATATATATATATATATATATATATATATATATATATATAGATTGATTGATTGTAATCAAAATATTCAAAATATGATATTTTTAAAGAGAACTTACACATTCTAAGCATAGCTAATTTTTAGATGCCGTTAGAGGACAACTGATTTTGTAGAATTCCACGATTTTCATCATATTAATTTTACAGTAGAATATTCTTATAATACACACTGGAATGAAAGAAAAACAATTTGTAATTGATTGGCCTTAATTGGAATAAACAAATCACACTTATTTAGAAAAAAATATTAATATAATGTCTTTAAAGGCACAACGTTATTTTGAAATAAACTTTCATGTTTTTCAAAAGTCCCTAGAAATCACACATGGTTTCCATTACTTATTTCACTGACAAATTGAATATGTTTTTAAATTTCAAATTTTAGCATTATCTTTTTAGAATGTATTATTTTATCAATGCATCTCTTGCAGAAGTGCCACAAACAGATAAGGATGACTCGGTAAGTAATTTAACAGTCTTTTCTACTGCTTGTGTGTGACATGGAAAATTATTGAAGTCAAAAGGTTGACTCTCATGATCAGATTATTTTGCTTCCTTCATAAACTGTTTTCGTTTGTACTCAGCAATATTCCCCGTCATAGGAGGTTCTGTTACTTTAACATCATTCCATTGAATCATATCAATATAATCCTTGGCAGAAAAGTTTATACGTTGTATTAAGCATTTTCTGATGCTTCCTTCATTTAAACCCTTGCTTTTAGAATCCGGTGTAATCCATGTTCCCTTACATGACTGCGATCATTTGATATCATTCAAAGGAGTAGATTTTCAGGAACTGCATGTATTTCTTTGAATGACTGGGTCAATTACATTTTTAAGAGTCTGACTGAGGTAACTTGAATAGCTTACAAGTTTCCACAAGTGCTTCGATTCATAGATACAAGAGGGTTTCAGCTTTATGTTAAACCAAACAGGTGCATAAACTTTCAAAATGTAACCAGTCAGTATTTGGAGATTTTTTGCAGGACATTCTGTTCCCACATACAAGCTAAATATTCTGTTTGCAAAGGTAAGCCATCGTGAATGACAGTGTTCTTAGTGTTTTCTTGGACAAATCAGAAGAGCACTTTCCAACAGAGATTGCATTACACATTTCTAACAAATATTTTTGGTCTATACTTAAATCATCCTTAATTTCCAGTAATGGGATATTATTTTCAGTAGGTGAAAATTCAATCACCGGAAGTTCATAGTAGTTTTCTAGTTGTTTACCTATTTCTCCTCCAAATTCATTTGGACCTTTAGTTTTTCCATCTAGAAAACAAAACAGGAAATATAGGGGCACTTTATTTCCATGAAATAGACAAATCAACCACTGCAGTGGATTTCTTAATTATTTTTCCAATAAAGGAATTGCACAATTATTCAATCCAGTGTGCAGGACAGTTCCATTGCATGCATGTGCAGTAATGTTTAAGTGCTAGTTGTTGCCACCTAAAATGCCATTATGCTGCATTTTCCAGTGTCAGAAATCGGTATTACATGTCCTAAAAAATTCAATCCAGGATCTTCGACAAGCGATTTATGTTCTTCGATAGCAATTTTTTTTCTTTTTTTTTTTTGTAATACTTAGTTCCTTTCTTTTTTTGCACAGTGGTCTTGTCTTTTCTTCCGTCAAAAAACAATACTTTATTTTCTGAAACTTGTTTTAGACTTTCTTATTCATACCTTTTGGATTTCTTTATTTGTTCTCGTCTAATTTTCATTCTGCCAATTACTGTACTTCTTTCTATATCCCTAAAAAGACCAACATCCAGAAGTGCAGCTCTTGTAATTGTTGCAGCAATTTTATCACACACTAATTCGATCACAAACAGAAGCTACAGTAATTCAACGATTCATACTTTGCTGCATTTGAAAATCTCCTGCTTTGCATGATATCAGATAATTGCAGTTATGTAAGAAATCTTGGATTGCGCCGGATTCTAAAAGCAAGGTATGAAAATGAAAGAGGCATCAGAAAGTTTGATGCTAAGGATTATACTGATATGATTGAATGGAATGATGTTAAAGTAACAGAACCTCCTATGACGAGGCAGATGACAAACTAAAGCAGTTTATAAGGGATTCAAAAGAATCTGATCATGAGAGCCAACGGATTGACTTCAATAATTTTCCATGTCACACACAAGCAGTAGAAAGGGTTCAGTTAGTTACCGAGTCATCCTTGTCCGTTTGTGGCACTTCTGCAAGACATGTATTGATAAAATAATACATTCTAAAAAGATAATGCTAAAATTTGAAATTTAAAAAAGATATTCAATTTGTCAATGAATTAAGGGGCCCAGGGTTGCCCAAATTGGTCGGCAGATCTGTACTGTCCGTCCTATCAAAATGAACTTGGGAAATGAACCCTCGTCTGCGTATACAGGAATTGCTGCGGAGATTCGGTCTTCAGTGTGACAGGGCGTATAGGCGAGAGCCGTGGTCGCCGTAATTTTTGAAGTTGTCAGTGAAATAAGTAATGGAAACCATATGTGATTACTATGGACTTTTGAAAATGATGAATGTTTTTGCAAAATAACGCTATGTCTTTAAAGACATTATGTTAATATCTTCAATACACTCAAGAGCCAAAACATTATGACCACCCCTACATTTTGCAATGAATTCGCCTGGATGATGTGGAAGGCACGTGATCAGGTGGAAGTGGTATTTAACTGCTGCTAGAGAGTCTGAAGAATCATTCTTTCACTTACTTCTGTGTGTGATGGGAAAGGCTGCGGATCTAAGCGACTTTGATAGAGGGCAGATTGTAATGGCTCGAAGGTTCGGAACAAGTATTTCCGAAACAGCACGACTCGTGGGTTGTTCGCGACCTACAGTTCTTAGTACTTATGCAAAGTGGATGAATAACGGTGAAACCAGCAGTAGACGACATCGTGTTGGACGTCCACACGCTATCAAAGAAAAAGTTCGTCGGAGACTGTCTCGCATGGTGAAGCAAAACCGGAGCCAGACAGTGGCTCAGATGACAGCCCAATACAATGCAGGGCCAAGTAGAATAGTATCGCATCACACTGTTCAGCGGACACTGTTGGATATGGGGCTACGCAGCAAACGTCCCACTCGTGTGCTTTTGCTGACCAAGCGTCATCGCCAACTGCGCCTGCGCTGGACCCGGGAACATCACGACTAGTCCATGGATCAGTGGGAGAGAGTTGCCTGGTCAGATGAATCACGGTTTGTCATTCATCACGCCGAGGGCCGTGTCAGGATACGCCGTCTTCCAGGCGAACTGTCGCTCCTTCAATGTACAGTAGGTCATTCACAGGCCAGAGGTGGCGGTATTATGCTTTGGGGGACGTTTTCTTGTGCGTCTTTGGGACCCGTGGTTGTGGTAGAGCAGACCATGAATGCTACAGGGTATGTGAACATCATTGCTGACCAGTTGCACCCTTACATGGCCTCTGTTTTTCCAGCTGGAAATGGAATGTTCCAACAGGACAACGCCCCGTGTCACAAGGCTAAATTTGTATTGGAGTGGTTCCAGGAACATGATGCTGAATTCCATTTAATGTCCTGGCCGTCTAACTCACTGGATCTCAATCCGATAGAACACATTTGGGATGTCATGGGACGGCAGCTCAGAGTTCAAAGACCACCAATTCGCAATATCTCGGATTTGCGTGACCGTTGCTTAAACATCTGGTACAATCTGTCTCCGGTTATCTACCAAGGACTTGTGGCATCCATGCCAAGGCGGGTTGAAGCTGTGTTGCGCGCCAAAGGTGGGCCAACTCGTTATTGACAGGTGGTCATAATGTTTTGGCTCTTGAGTATAAGTGTGATTTGTTCATTTTAATTGAGAAACATTAATAAAAATTTGTTTTTCTTTTATTCCAGTGTGAATTATAAGAATATGCTACTGTAAAATTAATATTATGCAAATCGTGAAATTCTATAAAATCAGTTGTTCTCTGAAAATTAGTAATACTTAGAATGTGTAAGTTTTCTCTAAAAATACCATATTTTGAATACTTTGTTTTCAATAAAATATGCATTATTATTTTAATATACTATAAGAGAATTTTTTAAAAATACAAATTTTATTACTTTTTTATAAAAATATTCGTTTTGAAGCCCTTTGCTGCACTTAAAAATATTTTAGTAGACCAATAAAATTTTATATTCTTTATTCTAATCTTAACAGGCAAATTTTGCCAACTATAGCGAATCTCTATGTAATTTTTTTTCGTTCCACCTTAGTGTACATCAGTGCTGAGCATTACACCGATAAGCCAGTGGTCTAAATTTTTTTAACTGAAACGTAGCTAACAATCAGGGAAATTTTTCTGTTTTGTAACCATTTCTATTCGCTGGTCAATTCAGATTGCAGAGATCAAACATTTTCAATTCGAAACAAATTATTGTGATAATCGATACTCTAAATCCTTATATATGCGGTAAGTCTTATAGAACTGTGAAATGTGACACAAAAAAATCGCAATTTCCAAAAATAAGGAAAGTTATTATTTAATAGAGTGACCCCCAAGGAAGAGATACGATTAGACATGAGACATACGTAAATCTGTACCATTACAAAATAAAGATAACGCTGAGCATCATATATATATATATATATATATATATATATATATATATATATATATATATATATATATATATATATATATATATATGTATATATATATATATATATATATATGTGTGTGTGTGTGTGTGTGTGTGTGTGTGTGTGTGTCTGTGTGTATGTATGTATATTTAAAGCTACTGTTTTTTTCTAATGCCTAACTAATGAACTTACTTTAAAGGTTATCGAATTTCGGAGAAGGTCATTTCATTTTATTTTTACATCAGGAGAGACATAAAATATTTTGATTATTACTGTTTACAAATCAAACGTTATATAATGTTAATGTATGTTTTGATCATTAAAAGTTCTTTTCGAGTGATTTCCTTATGATTCATATTATAAGTTTGTTTAAAATATTATTTCTCATTTTTTAAATGTGTATTCATTTTTAAAATATGTATTTTTCTTAACTCGAGGTTATTTTCTTTTCATTTTTTTGAACGAAAGTTTCTACAAGTTTCTAACTATTAATACATTAATAAGTTTATCCTCAAACATCTCAGACCATTCAATGCAGTTATATAAATTTGTGTACACATATTTTCTTTCATCCAAATATCTTTTTCAAAAAATTGAGTCCTCACTAATGAGAAAATAATTAGTCTAGAAACTTCTTATTAAAGATATTAAGGAATTTATGAAATCTGGAAAAGTGAAAAAGCTTCATTTATTGAAATCAATACAAAGGAAGGTGATATTTACACGTTAGAAGACGACAAGATATTACGATGTTTATTTCTGAAAGTAAAGTGCTTCAGTGGCTCAAGCAAATATTTAAATATATCATGTATTTTTTTTTCCTTGCATGAAAGTAAACAAAACAAATATTACTTATATAGTGATTCTATATGATGATGTATATAATATGCTCCCTCTCTTTCTCTCACACGTTCATATATCACATATATGTATATATAGAAGATATTTTAAGCCATGAATTTTTCAGATAATGGCTTTTAAATATGTTTAGTATTCAATATATTTCAAGAGAGATATATTTTATGTGCATTTAGGATATTATTCATTCAGATATAAATAATATCGATTTTAAATTTAACAGTTTTTCCTTTGATATTTGTATACATTGTACGTAATACAATCTTCCTTACTTTACCGTTTTCTGCTCTAAATATCATCATTAATATATATATATATATATATATATATATATATATATATATATATATATATATATATATATATATATATATATATATATATGAAGGTGAAATGACATATACAGCACCTGAAAGAATGTTGTCCTTAAAATGTTTGGGTTCGCTACCCGTGGTTTAGGATATTAAAATTGCGTATGAAAAATTTCTCAATTTTGTAATACTTAATAGACTCGAATTTCAGCAAGAAAAAATAATTATATTATATTTTAATAATGATTGGAATATTTAAATGCAAATATTAACTGATTAACTCAATAATATTTTTAATTTCTTAATTAAACTTAGAAACAGTATAAGAGGAAATAAAACATTACCTTTGCAATAAATATTCGGACAGTGTTAGAAATATACCGTTTGGACAAAGATTCCGACTTAAGTAAAAAAAAAAACTACCTTTACTTAAACAGAATATTTAATTTCTTGAAGTGAGTACACAATATAATGTAAATTAGCTATAGAGGAGAGGGTTTATTAATTTTGAATAACAAATATTAAAGTATCGACACTTACCACTGCGATCAGCATTTTCAATACTTCCCACTTCACACTTGTACAACGGTACGTGAAATTATCTGACCGGATAGTGAAAACCTAAGACAACTAAATTCTCTGAAGGTAAAACTTGTAAAGAATGCTACTTATTACGACTAGAATCTTCCTTTTTATAACATATTTCTACCAGGAAGTACAAATTAATTCAGTTCATGGGGAATTTCTGGAGCTTAAGAATATTAACCTCGCATCATATGTATGCATTGTCACATTAATCTCATTTTTTACGACTACATTTTCTAAAGAAATATGAACTAAAACTGTTTGTTACAGAAATGAATTTCTTTAAATAGTAAACGGATAGCATGCTGTGGCAGGGGAGAAATATATAAATTGCGGTTGGTTCATTTTCTCTCTCGCCACATTTTTCATTATTTTAAGTTTCATTTGTTTTGTTGAATGGTGTTTTAAGCTCTACTTTAGTTCATGTGTAACAGCGGAAGCTTTTGCAGTCAAAATTTAAAAGATGGTTTGCGATTTTTCTCATTCTTAATTAACAGTAGAAGTTATTATACATTCTATTTTTTCTGCCCTAGAAAGACAGCTCCTAATTCAGGGCGGAAATATTGTAGCCGTTGAAGACATTAAAAGCTTATAACATCCGATGCCAGTAAGCTTTAAGGCTTTGAATTATCCAATTTACCTCACAGGTCCATTACAAATAAATAAATAGTTCAATGATTTGCAACTGGAATCTATATTTGAAGATTGACAACTACAGCATTACAGTCCTTATCAAAAGAAGATCATAAACAGTGTACGTTGATTATCAGGTTCCAAAGAATACAAACATGATGTCTAGAAAAGACGGTTTTACTCTACACTATAGCTACGTACGCTATATTGTACTATAAACGAGTAAAATTGTTAGTAAACCTAGTAGTAATTGTAATATAATTTCTGTCAATGGATTCTTATATAAAAATGCCTGAAAAAAACTATGCTGAAAAGTCAACCACTCCCTGGAGGTGCGTAGGCCTAATAAGGCGGATTTTTCAAAATGGCCGGCGTACATTTTTAGGTTTATAGCCTCAAGTCCTAAAGTATTACAGGTAGCTTAAATATGTAAATTAGTAAAATTTAAAGAATTAAATTGCGAAAATTTCAGTATATAACAAGTATTTTTAGTAACATTTTATTAGGAAAACATAGTAATATTGTATTAGGAAAACATACTAATGATTGTAATATATTATTGCTATTCTGGGAAATTTAGTTATATGGATTTTAAGTTGGCAGTATTGATTAGTTTGTACCAGTTGACAGTATTGTGTGGTATGGTGATATCAATCGTTGTTGTAAATAACTTGTCTAGGTTATGCTTGTGTTCAGTAGTGTTGTTGTAATTGAATTTAAGTCCGTTAAATAAAGTTTTGCATTGTGTCTTTTAATTCACCGTATATGATGATAGCTGATAAAAATGGACAGAGAAATCTGTATTATTTGTGAAAGAATTATGCATGACAGTTGTGAGGTGTCGTCTCTTACTGAAAAAGGAGTTGAAGGAATACACAGAACTTGTAATGTACGAAAAATAGCAGGATTTCTTGTTACTGTTGGACAAAAGTTCATAAAAAATATAGACCGCAGTTTATTAATTTGAAGTCTCCATTTAATAAACAGGAGAATGAACCCTATTCTTCTCGTTCGACACTTTCCAATGAAAGATATTTTGATTTTAAAAAAACAATTGTTTTTTGTGTGCAGCTTAATTAAGATTAACATATAAACAGAGGAAAAGAAACGAGTGATTTGACGTTCGGACTCTAAACTTAAGAACATCAGTGCTAGAAAAGTGCAATGAACATAATGATGAATGGACAGAGAAAGCCAAAATACGGCTTCTAAATTTGTATGATTTACCTGCTGCAGATGCATAATATCACAAACAGTGTCTAGTAAACTTTCGAAATGGAAAATCAATACGACAACAATATAGTGACATTTATAAAGCTCTTCCAGGTCGCCCAGAGGATGAAGTACGTCATGAAGCCTTTTTAAAAGTTATAATGTACATGAGAGAAAACGACGAGGAACAATTAACCATTAGAGACTTGAATAATAAAATGAAACAATTTCTTTCTGCAACCTGTGAATATGAACCTTATTCAGTTAAGTTTATGAAACAGAAGCTAACATGTTAATTTAAGAATGAAATCTTTATTCACACAGTTGATGGCACTAAGGATATTGTCATCTTCAAAAGTACAGATTCTTATGTATTGCGGGATTTATCAAAATCAAAAACCAGTGAAGACACTGAAGAATATAAAATGAAATTTATTGCAGCTGCAGCCAAATTAATACGGAACAAGATTAAAGATATTCCTATTGATCCAGACAACTGTCCTTCCATTGGGGACATAGGTAGTTTAGAAAACAATTTGAATTATGTACCTGAAACATTAAGGTTGTTACTATCAATTCTCGTCACCAGTAAAACAAATAAGATAGATATCTGCTATCGGAGAGGCAATCATGCAAGCTGTACGTCCTCGAGGGTTAGTGACACCATTACAGATAGGAATTGGAATCCAACTTCACGACAATACAAATTCAAAATTCATAGTCGAGTCTGTCAACCATATGGTCTTTTGTAGTTCACATGCAGATGTGCAGATATTTGAACATTCAGCTGCTGCACAAGGAAATACAAGTATGCCTGATTTTTCACAATCCCCATCTCCTGAGCGTTTCATTCAAAATGCTGCTGGCAACATTGACCACAATACAATTACCCTAGTTGGTAGTGGAACTTTCCATGGCATGGGTATTATAGCTAGTGTAGTTCCAACAGGGAAGTTTTCTACGGTCATCAAGAAACGTAATGTTTCTTTTGAAGAACTAAAGGAGGTGGGAAAAATTCCCATTATAGTTTATACTTCTCAGGCTAGTGGAATGAGGTTTTTTAAGTATAAGCACGTCAATGAAATCAAGTAACATGACCCTCCGGAAAATCTGGACTTATTGTGGAATATGTCACGTCTTTTAAAACCAGCGGTACCAGTATGGCAAGGAGTTTGTCAGCTTCTCCACAAAGGTGATCATCCAGGGGTATCATCAGTGGTATTTCTGCCAATTATAGACATGGATCCATCCTCTGAACCCTACTGTTTGTTGCCGATCATGCTAAAAAATACAATCAAACACCTGTTTCGATTTTAAATCAGTCTCTGTTCCATAAGGCTTTGAGTATTATTTGCAATGAACGAGAGACAAGTATTTTGAGGTTGGGTTTGGAGCGCTACGGTCAACTTTTGCTACACGAGGGCGAATTAGGCCGGTACCTACTGCTAAAAGCCGATTCTGAATGGCAGCAAACGTCCATGCCAAGACTGGGATTCACACCCACAGACTCTGGTACCGAATGCCAGCGCCCTAGCCATTCGGCCATCGTCCGGCTTAAGTATTTTGACGAAAACTGTCCTAATATTATGTGGTCTATATACAATAATGAGCTTCCTTGGATGCATTAGATTTGTAATGGCTGTTACAGGACTGGCTGAAAGGACTGGGCTTAGACTTCGAATGCTCACAGCAAAGGCAACTAAATCTACCAGTCATGTAAACCCAGAATCATTACCTCCAACGACAGATGCAAACTCTTTTCACAGCTTAAGAGTGTACCATCAAATTCAACAATGGCTGGGCATCGAAACTGACCCGCTAGAATGGGATTGAGAACAAAGTCAAGGAAAGCTAACACCTATAACGATGCCAAAAGCACCAGCGCCAGACAACTTGACGAAGTTTGTGAAATGCGGTTGTACCAAATTCAATGTTCTACAATTTTGTGAATTAGTAGAAGGCAAGGAATGTCATGTACAAGTGCTTGCACCGATTATCGAGGAATCAGCTGCTGCTATTCTGCATGTGTCAATGTTGATGAGGAGGACTAACTAACTAGACCACTACCGCATTACAAGAAATCACTGTAATATGTAGCACGAGTAAAACTTTTTGGAATTGAAATGGCTCTGATAAAAACAAATTAATTACTTTTTTATAATGAATGTTGTTAAGATGTAAACTGTGTTTTTTTTTATAATACATGTTATATATTTTTGTTAAAGGTAGTGTCCGTGAGTGTGTGTAGTCATAAAAAAGCAAGATGATTTTAAAATTTTACATTGCATTAACTGTTTCCATGGTAATCATGAAAATTAATCAATGTCCATATGAATAAAATTGGAACTTTTAAGGCCAACGGGGTGAATCCCTAAAAGATGGTATTTTTAAAACACGAATAGTTCTTTGTGTAGCCCAGATTATTACCTACTCTCATGCAAAATTTCAGCCTAGTTGGTTCACGATTTTTTAAGTTCTTGCGGAAAATATATGACTACGAGTGCACACAAACACACACAAAACCCTCTTCTATATAACAGTATGGATATTATTTGAAGATGTGAATGGTTTTTTAAATAATAATAATAAGTTTATATTTAGAATTAACTACAGTTTATATTTAGAATTAATTCTAGTTATGATTAAAAAATAGGTTTCCTCTCAAAATCTAAGATGATATATGACTTCATGTTAACCGTAACTTTCAATTCATATAACAAGATGGCTTTTTGGAAATCCCCAATATTGGGCCTGCGCAGCCCCGCCGGGTGGTAGACTTTTTACCATTGTCTTTTTTATACAATTTTATATAAGAATCCATCAAGAGAAATTATATTACAATTACTTCTAGATTGAGCAAATTTTTAAGCTATCTTTACTCGACTACTAGCCAATTAGCTACAAGTACACTCTATAGCAAAAATATCAACGCACCAAGAAGGTGTTGTTCGATTGCAATGAAATTTTGTGTGCAAAGATGTTTTAACTGAACATGCAAAGGATTGAAATTTGGTGTCCAACGAATGAATAGTGGTAGCTCCAGCGCATCAGAACTGCACATCCAACAGCTGTATATAATGCGCGATTCGTGATCTGATGTTCAAAATTTCTGTTGCATTTCGACTGCGGATCTTACGTTGACTGTAACAATCCGTCACCAAATAATCCGTGCTCATTTCGAGCATATATCAGAGTTTGAAAGAGATCGTGTCATCGGATTTAAAGAAGCTTGTTGGACAAATCGAAGAATCGCGCGACATCTGGGTCGAAGTGATGTAGCAATAAAAGGATACTAACAAAAGAGGGTCAACAACGGCAAATATAAGCGTCAGGACGGCAGTGGTCGACCTAAGACCACAACAGAATGGGAAGACAGAGTGACTGTCAGATCATCTGTCACAGCAACGGATTCGTCGTTATCAACCATCCGACGTGTGACCCGGACACAAGTGTCCAACATGACCACTGACAGACGACTAAGACAGCGGATTCTACGATCGCGCCGACAATTACGCTGCTTATCCCTCACGCCTGTACACCGCCAAGTCTGATTACAGTACTACTTAACTCGATCAACTTGGAACTGCGCTGACTTGGGACGTATAGTCTTCAGTGATGAGTGCCGTTTCCAACTGTGTCTGACGAACAACGAAGACGTGTCTGGAGACGTCCAGGGCAGCGTGGGGATCCTGCCCTTACTATCGCACGCCACACAGACCTACAACAGGGCGTTATGGTCTGAGATGCCATTTCCTTTGATAGCCGGACCCTTTTGGTAGTCATTAGTGATACACTTATAGCACAGCGGTACGCAGACGACATTCTTCGACTCGTTTTGATGTCGTTCCTTCTGCGACAACCCGGAATTACTTTTCAACAAGATAATGCCCGGTCGCTTACGGTGCGTGTTGCTATGAATTGTCTTCAAGCTTGTCGAATACTTCCTTGGGCACCTAGGTTGCCTGATCTCTCTCCCATGTAGCACATTTGGGATGTAATGGGAAGGTGATTGCAACTATCCTTGAATGTTGCCGATTTACCCCGACAGTTGGTGACAATTTGGCAAGAAATCCCACAAGACACCATTCGGGAACATTATCTGTCTATGCCACGCAGGACAACTTGCATCCAGGTCAGAGGCGGACTAACGCCATATTGACTTCCTCACTTTGTAACGATCAAACTATGGAATAAATCATTCAATAGTTCGGAAATTAAAAATTTTTTCTGTGCATGTTTTTCACACCCACCATTTTTTGTCGCAATCGGACAACTCCTACTTGGTGCGTCGATTTATTGTTTGTTATAGAATGTACAGTGAAAAATAATTTCTATGACTACACGGGAGAAACCTCGGCTAAATGCTACTGGTTAGATTAACAAAATTCAGGTTTTCTCCTTTTAAAAGCATGGAAATTCATGCAGTGACTAAAAGGGCATTATATCCTTGAAAGTAGGATGAAAATAGATATGATGTTAAAGATTATCATAAATCATTTTTCCGTAACAGATAAATAGTTTACTAGATTCGTAATGCCACAAGATCAGAACTCTAGGTATTTTACTATCAGCTGTGTTCCCAGTCAGATAAATTAATATCAGTAGCTTGATTTTCATTCAGCTTTATTGTTGTATATGTATAAAGTATATCTTAATAATCTTTGGTTCCCTAAACAGGACGTAAAATGTAATTGTTTAAAGGAATTACTGAAGATAATTCTCTGGTAGAAATATAGTAGGAAAATATAAAATTTTGAGTGAAGTCAGGTATGTTACTTGCGAAGTAGATTCAAAATTTAATTTAACATCCACATACATCATATACATTTATGATCGCTCATAAATGAAAGTATTATTCATTAGTAAGCATAGTCTTTTGAACGTACCTTTCTCTAGGAGTGAACTTTCTACTTTAGAACCTCAAATCATCAAATACAACATAGCAGACTTCAGTTACTTAGTCGATTCTATTATTTTCCGCATTCCCTAGATGATGACAGGCCATCGACTTTCTTGGCATTTTCGTATCTATCTCAATCTTCATACACATTAGGCTTGCATTAGGTTCATTATTTTACCTTTTTCGTTATATTCCATAGAATCTTTTTATTCTATTCAATGCTTTTAGAAATCGGGAAACTTGTGAAAAGTCTGGTAGTAAATGAGATGGAATCCACCCTAAACAAAGGGAACTTTAAGTTCTCAATGGATGAAAGTAGCAATTAGAAGGACTAAAAGCTGCAAATGGTTGTTTTACTTTGCAGGCAATAAAACTGTAACTGTACCATAGTATCTTGAAGATATATGGTTTCTTTGTGTTGCTATCTTGGTTCTATATTTAGTATAATAAAACACGCACAAAAATTATTGTTCATGACATTTGGTTTCGAAAATTTTATTTAATTTATTTCGCCATTCAGATGCAGGAAAGTTCAAATTACAGTAAGGGAAGATAGTATTCGAACACAGAGAGTAAGGTTTTAAAACAATTCTGCTAAGAATGGATAAATATCATAGTGCTTTATCTAATTAAGTATAAAAAATAAAGTAAATATAGTTGTTTTAAGGAGTGTTTGTAAGGAGTGTTTGTATCTCAATTTCTTCAGCGTTCTATACAATCATCCCCTTGTCGGTTATTTGACCTCATCGGAATTCACGAGGAAAAGTGTGTGAAGCCATGTCATCAAGGCCTCGTCCACGGACGTACAGTTTTCTGTCTATGAGCATGGAGCTAAAGAAAACACACAAAGTGAAATTATTAGTTCAAAGGAGAAAGAAAGGAGAGATTCAGAGGTAAACAGATGACCCATGGACCAAATAAAAGATTTATTTGATACCCATATATGTTTTAGGGCCTCACGTGGATCTCAAAGATGTTTACATTGCGCAAACCAACGCGATTTTTCTTGATGTAGTTTTTACTATCAAGTAAAAATTCCATGCAAAAAATAAATAATAATAAATCTTCATAGTTTAACAGTTAATTTAGATGAGAAACGAAGGTGCGCTAGTCATAAAAAACGTATAGCCACGGCCTGATCTCTAATCACGGATTTTCCAATCTGCAGATGGTGCTCTAACTAGTTATGCTAACTAAGTGATTTCAGGAAATCTCATTTTGAATGCCTTTCATCTTTGCCATTTAGGACAACACCTTTCAAATTTTATCAGTTTTAATTATTTTTCCACTAACGCTGAACTTTTCTCTTCATTAAATTTTTCTTATGTGCATCTACCAGTCTATAAATTTTCTTTTTTATTTCCGGTTATCATTGTAACAAAGAATCTCCCAATCAACAGATTGACCATAATCCAATCGCTTTACCCTCTTCAATGCCATTTCAGATACATTAAATACTGAATTCAAATCCAACAAACTTCTTTTCAGTTGAAGATACCTGTTTTAACCATATTCGATACAACCATAAAAAAAAAAAAATCTCTTGGATATATGACTGAATAATGTCTTGTGCTTAGTAAATGGAATTTTAATCACAGTAAATATTCTCTATGCATACGTAAAACTTTTTTATTATGAATTAAGAATTTAGAGCAACAAATCCCCAAGCGAATTGATTTAAATCTCCTAATAATCAAAAAATGAGTCAATTTACTTTCTTCCGTTCGGAAGGACGTAAGTAATATTTAATGATGTGAGAAGGAGATTGATTCAACTCAGTTTAGTGACTATCTTTTAAAATGCGATAACAACTAATGCATGTAATCTATTTTTTTTGTTCTTAAACACACACACAGTTTACTTAAGCAAATGATTTCCCCATTGCCAATGATGTTAGTGATGTAGAAAATTAGCACAGTAATCGAAATTGCTAAAAAACTCAATATGTTGCTCAATCAATTGCAATCAAACTATTCTTTTATTGGTTTCACATTATTCCTCACGGTGTTATCAGCATTCTTTTCTAACGAATATTGTTTTCTATAGTAAAAAAGCTAGTGTACTTCTAATTGTTTACAACATGAGATAATGGGTTAAAGAATTACATATAACTGAGAAATAAGCTTTAAAATATTTTATTAATTATGATTATAAGTTAGTATAATCATGATAAGCCTAAGGTAGTAGAGGTTATCACATCCTTTTTGAATAAGATTGTCCCAGTTGCAATACCCAGGTCAGGCATTTTATTTATTTTCTTATTACTTGCTTGAACTGGCTATCAAGCAGTAAGATAAAACTGTTTGATAGAGAGTGGCTGAGACATGTCATTGTAAAAAGGCATAATAATTGCCCTCCACGTATGATATTATCGCCAGTGAGCAGCATTTCATAGTAAAACTTGGTAGCGTAAAATGCTTTACACACACTCGCTGCTTTCCATATAATTACTTTTTATTTCTCTCGTTTGAAACTTCCCTTCTGTGAGGAAAAAACTCATCAGAATTACAGATGAGAAGTTTTTAGACATCGCTTTAAAGGTTTTTAAGGCAGAAAAACCACTGAATAAGGCAAAATATACAAGGTGAAAGTTTTAGGAACCAGAGTATGAATTCATTGATACACTATTAAAACGAAATGCTGCTTCAGATTTAAAAAAACTACCTGTTTCAGGGTAACTCTCTGAATAGCGGTTTACCTGTTTTCCGTATCCATCTTTTGCATCTTAAATAGATCTTCTAAACCTTCTAATTGTACCTCCATTTTGTTAATATGCCCAAAACAGCATTTCATTTTCCCAGTGTAGGCATGGACGTTTGTAGTCGTTCGGAATCAAATTTTAAGCTGCAAACCAGCCATTTTACCTCATGTAGCAAAGAATATCCCTAGCTAAAGGTTCGGCCTCACAGAAAACGGTGTGTCGAGGTGGGCGAGTGGCCTACGAGTAGCTAACTGTATTCCGCTATGTTGCAACATCTCTGTCAGACAGAACGCGGTCTGCCGTCTCCCGCTAGCTTTTGCCGCGACGACAAGCAATCCGGTAGTACAATTTGACAGATTTGTCGCACGACCGCCTTCGGTTAAAATGAGTGATAAAACGGAAAATTTTATAGAAACTGTTCGTAAATGCACGCATTTGTTTGACAGTCCACACGAACATTATAAAAATGCTTTAACGCCTAGAACCCCTACGGGTGGGAGTGGGAATCAGGTAATAGGTGAAAATAATCGAAAACGACTGATTTTCGTATCAAATCCATAGCTATCGGGGTCTTTGAGATGAATAGTGACACTCCGGATGACATTTATTCGAAGTTCAGCCCCCATCGGCATGGGGGCTGAGAAGGGGTGAAAAATGAAATGTCCAAAATGACCGAGAAAAACCGAGATGCCCAAAATACCCAGGAAACGCCGGGCAGACAACTAGTTAGTAATAAAAAACGAATTTTATGTTGCGTTGTATCTTCTGTCAATGTAATCAGCAAAACATTCGTGAATCTGTATTGCAGCATTAGCCGACCTTCGATTTGTTAATCCAGTTTCCACAAATGGCCCACATACTTCTTGAGTTTCTGCGGCTATCCATTCTCTGATTTCATTCTTTGGTATAATGTAATTGTGCCAACAGCAAGCTGCTTTTGCAATAGCATCCGCATTTTCAACATCTGCTTCTATAGCTCTTGAAATTCTCTAGAAGAAAGCGACCAGACTGCACCGCTCGCACAAAGGTATCATGTCCTATGCGACCTCCCCATATTGCAGACTGACGCGACAGACCGCTTTCTGTGTGGCCTAGCTTTTAGGTTTGGAACCTGGGAACTTTTTTTGATGGTCAGACCTGATGATCGGAACACTGCTTAACCATGACTTCACTAATACGGCTCGCATGCTTTTATAATATGTTAACTCACTTTAATTACTTTTCTATAACGCATATAGATTAGTACTCTCTAAAATTTAGGAATAATTCTTGTTAGAAAAGAAGGTATTATACGTGAATTTCCTGCAATTTTATATTTTCATCATCAAATGTCTACACGGCATTGTTTTATATTTATTAATTTATATCAAAGTAGTTCCAAAAATAAATGATTCATTCAATAAATAAAAAATGAGACTTTTGTTCATCATTCAATTTTATTATGAGCTTAATTGATAATTAAATACGTCCTGATACTAGACCATATTGTTTGCAATACAAACTTTATATTGCTTTATAAGAACATCGGTTCTTTCTAAATTAAAGGGTGAAACAAAGACTGAAAATTTTCTCTCAACATTTATCTAACTGAAGTTTTCTCTTAAATTTGCCTCAGATTGAAAGCTAGAATCTGGAACTTGGTTCCATACTTTTTATTTCAAGTTTACTGTTTTTCTTTTCCCAATAAATCACAAAACTTTAAGGGTCGTTTTGCTAAGTCAAAATGATTCTTAACTAATCCAGATTTTGAGGTCACTGCTTTGTTTTCGGAATTTAACAACTTTTAATTAGTAAATATTATCTGTTTTATGATATTACTCTTTTTCCTAAGACAATTTTAGATGTTAACAGAAGTACAAGATGAGCAAAGGAACTAAGAAACATATTCCTAATTTAACGTCAAATTCAGGTTTTCGTATGGAATATAAAGTTTCACCTACATAAAATAAAATACTTTTCAACTATGAAGTTTTAAAACGTGAAAAGTTCATATTTTCTTGCCATTAAACTGATACTATACATAAACAACGGCAGAATTTGTATATGGTCCCCACCAGGATATAAATTAATGTCTCAAAATTGTAATTGAAAATTATATTCTTGAAACAAAACTAGGTTGAGATAGCTATTGTTATTTCCAAACACTTCCTGATATTTATCTGAGGAAATGCAGGTTATTCCGACAAATTAAAAGGTTTGATCAGAAATGAAAGATGAGCATTTCTTAAACAAATTGTGTATGTTCAATCTTTTGACTATGAAACTGTGTTATTTTGAGTTTATTTTTGGCAAAACATGTGGGTCATTGCCTGTTTTAAAAATAACAACTGTATTCTTCTAGTCCACATGAAAAGAATATTTTTCGCTCCGTAAATCAGCCAGATTTAGGATTCGGTGTATCCGTATTAAGTGGCACACTCAATAATATTTAGCAAACATTCCACGAGAATCCTTTAACCTAATATTGTTTTCCCTAGATAGTTTACAAGACTCCTAATTTTACATCCTTTTCATGAATGTGATAACATAATTAAGTTTTTAAAGCGAAAATAATGGTGAAAATAATCAATACATATTCTGGTATCTACAGTTTTAGTAAAAGGACATCGAAAACCACCAAAAGTGATATTTGAATTACGTTTAAACCCTTGAAATCATGAAATCAGTTATAAATTTAAAACAATTCCGCTGAGAACTGAATTGATGTAAATTGTTTAAAGATTTATAAAATATTTAGAGATAATTAAAATATCCATCCATGTTAACAATATACTGTATAAAGGAATAATAGGTTTTTGGGTTTTAAAATCAGTAAAAAGGATTTACAACAGGGATTTGAATGATATTTGTGGGCTTTTTTTCAACACTGGAAATTTTCAGTTTCTCTCTCTACTAAGCAGACAGTTATTTATAAATACCAATAAGTTGATATAGGAACCAGACTATAAACATTACATACCTTGTGGTATTTCTGTAAGATTGTAAGCGTTCATACACTATGGAAAACAGAATTTCAATTATTAGATCATTGAATAGAAAACACCGTGTGTTCGGATTTCATTTTTCATATATAGTCTAAATAAGTTTATTGCAAATTTCGAAATGTTTACATTATAATTATTTTGGGATTAGCTTAAATTTTTAATTGTAGGTTTGATAGATATTTATTTGTCAAACACATCGGCTTTAAACTGTAAGTCCCGGTCTAATTATCCCCCGTGTAGCAAAAAGTTGACCGTAGTACTCCAAACCAAACCAAAACGTAATTAAACACAATATTGATGTGAAACATAGTAATAATACTCCAGCATAAAACAGCTGAAAATTACTATGAATTAATGTATTTTAAAGAAACTCCACTATCTATAAATAACTCCTAGCCAAATAAGGTAACTTTATACATTCTCTCCTATTTTATCTCATGTACATATATTCTGATTAAAAAGAAATCACCGATTCTTCTGCTGGATACTCTATTTGTACGTTAAGGTTTCCCTAACTTAAACTTTTAGCGTTCTGTCTAGATTCCCATTAAATTATGATAATTTCAAATACATGATAGACTCCTTCGTAAAATATTCCTGAGCAAAATATTAAGACTAAAAAACTGCTTCCTTTTAAAGAATGAGAATTTAAATCAAAATACAATTTTAGTAAAAACGGTAGAAAAAAAATCGCAAAATCAATAGAAGTCTGCTCTATAAAGAGTTATATTTATTGAGTTAAAAATATTTATTTTTCTTTCTTACGGTTATTTATCAACATTTTTCTGTACTTGAAAACCTTTTTAAAGAAATTTTAAAAGTTTTAATGTTCTTAGAAAAATCTTTTTTTTTATCCTTTTATTTGTTATCTGATACTCAAGGTAGGAATTTCTTCTTGAACCCCTTTAGATACATAAAAAGTTAATCAAAATGACTAAATCTAACAAAGTGGGTACGCTAAAAAAAGAAGTGATAAGAAGCATAATTTAAATGCAATTTAGTCTCTAATCTAACGAACTCTGACATACCGATCCCGTTATCTGAAACCAAAAGCTGAAAATGGCGTTTTTATAAGGCAAATATTTTATTTTTATAGATTTTAAAGCAATTTGTAAAAATAAAGTTCTTGGATGTCAAAATGCATTTTTTAACTTTAATGTTTTTCAGCTTCATGCTTATATTGCGTAAAAGGAATTTATAAAGATATGATATAGAGGAAAAAATTCTTTGACTGCAAGGAAAATTCAAAGTATTTAATATTTCAGCTGTCAAAGTAAAAGAAAAATAATTAAATTAGGCGATATTTTTATCGACTTTCCATTAAAAATAAGTCAAATATAACTAGTTTCCCTTCGAAAAGTTGTGTATGCCCTTTGGTGCTTACACTAAATTCAGTCCAAAGGTATATAAATTATATATTGTAAGAGAAAAATTAAACTAAAATTCTTTGCCGCAAGGACATTAATAAGATATTACTTTTAATTTATGTATCATGCATCCAGAATAAATTTTTCAAAATAAAATATATTTTATATCAATACAATTGGATTCATTTGATCTAGGACATTCATTTAATATTCACGTTTTGTTATCTCTCTCTTCATGTTCAAAATATTGCCTCTAATAGTATACAATATAGAAACTGTTTGTTATGTATTGATTTTATTGTTTTCTTGTTTTTATATACATATTATTCATGTTTTAAGCTAACTCATCCGGGAGAAAATTTAATAAAATAGGGATCTTAATATTATAATGTCATTCATTAAATTACTTGGAGGATTTTATATGGTGTGAAATGAATGTTTTTTTTTTAGCGAGACACTTGTCGTGTAGACATTCGCCTATAATTTTTCACACTTTGCTGGCAATTTTATTATGGGGACACCATATAGGCAGACCAGCATTATCCCCTATGAAGGGGCGACATTGACGGAGGTATTTTAGAAGCGCGACGCCGTTATTCGATCCGAGCACCCTCAGCACCGAAAGCCAGCGCACTCTACCACAGGGCCACCACAAGCCCATTGTGGAAAATTAATGTTTATATAATGATATTGTAACATAAAAATAGAGTGCAAATAATTGATGCTATATATTTATACAGAATCTTTCATTTTATTAACTTTTCCTAGGATGCGAAACAAATGGGAAAATTTATTTGTAAAATTGACTTTTATTATGTAAATGTAAAAAACAACTTTCTGATATAGAATGGGCAGTAATCATGTCATTGAAAGTAACATTTATTTCCTCGTTTCGATAATAAACTAAAGCCCTTTTTTAAACTGAATTCAATTAAACAAGGTAATTGACTATAGACTAAGGATTTATCCTTTAAAAGGGTAGGATACTATTCAGTTTATATCAATATATATTTTAGACATTTGTTTTCTACAAATTTATTACATTAATCATCATTTCTTGGTTAACTGTTAAAAATGATTTAAGCAAAACTACAGCATCGTGTTAAAAGAAATCCTCCTTCTAGTTGGTAACATTATTCCAGATTAAAGTTCAAATACTAGCCTGGTGTACTAGAAGTTGTTTTAAAAATATATTTCAAGAGCAACACTAATAGATTAAGACATATTTACTCATTCCTTCTTAAATCATAGCCACGTTATTATTTTATTTAAATAACTAGCCGCTGCGCGACCAACCTGGTCGCTTTTAGTTTTATATTTTTTGTTGCAAAAAAATAAACTCGATAGCTACACTTTATCATTACAACCTGGTCGCTTTTAGTTATATATTTTTTGTTGCAAAAAAATAAACTAGATAGCTACACTTTATCATTACATCAAATAAAAAATTGTCAGGGAAAAATTTTTTCACTTAAAAAATGGAGTAAAATTTCGTGAAGTAGTAAAATATAGTGTGGATTACATCACTCTCTGTATGTACTATTGTTCACAAGTCAGATATCTACACTTAATCATATAAAATAATAAATTGTTGGGAAAATTTCTTTACTTATAAAGTGGATTAAAATTTTAACAAGTACTAAAAAAAAGTGTAGAAAATTAACTATTACTGGCTGTCGGTTGGTACGCCGGCGACGGTTAAGTCTAACCTTAATCATTTATGCTCTCTCTTTCACGCCTCTCACTTAATGAATTATTTCTTCCCTTTCCTTCTTTCGACTGTTTCCAATTTTCACTTGATCGTGCAGCTCGCTTTCGAGCATTGCGATTTCGGTGCATAAATCCATGTTGACACGCGGTTGCAAATTGAGGACTGCCGCTAATGTTTACTTCCGGTAGTTGCAGCTGTTGCCATTCGGAGTGTAGAAATATCGTCGATTTTTGTGCCGCATACCTACGCGTTTTATATATATAGATACCTTTATTGAGGTATTAACCAACCTATAGATCATATCATCTAATTTATCCATTTGTCTTAGTAACCTTCCTACCAATTCAAAACATGAGCATCGTTTATCAAAGTACAAATTACGCAATTTGTAATAAATTATTTTAATGGCAGTGATAATTAAATTTTGACTCCCTTTTCTTCGACGGCTGCTGATTAGAATCATCGTTAATTGAGAAATCTGCTATTAACCTATTTTAAGTCATTCACTGTTTTTCATCATTTCAGTAACGATCCAATTTCAGTTATAGAAGGAAAGTATTAATTGGCAAGCTCTTATTATTTTCATAATTAAACATTATTGTAAAAAACCCACATTTTTTTTTTAATTTGTGTAAAATGCTGATGTTTTCAATTTTATTTTATATGTACTCGTATATATAGAGGTATATGTTACAAAGAGTGGGAAAATGAAAAGTATTCAGTTTTAAAACAGGCAGACTGTTTTAAAATTTTAAATTTCATTGAATCTGTGAAACAGACAATCTAAACGAAATGCTTTTGTCCGTTTGATATTATGTAAATACTGTCTAAAATCCTTGACCCCAGATATTACCTCACTCTGAACTGAGAATCTTAATACTATAAATGCAAAATATCCAGATACAATTAGTGGGATAAGATTTTACATTGGTGGAAATTTATTTATGAAAACACGGTTTTTTAACAAAAACTTCTTTAATATTCTTTAAAAATGAATTATACATTATACATGCTATGTTTAACAAATGATTTATAGAAATAAAATTTCATACATAATAATAAACAAAAATATAAGGTCAAAAATTAGATTTTCGTAACATACAAACGTGGAAATTGATATATGAAATATCACATTTACTTGAAATTAATAGTAAGTAAGCCGCCTTTCTTCATCAGTTTCTTTTATCCTAAATGGCATTGATAAAACAAGATTTTTAATGTACTTCTGATCAATTAGTTTCCAGTTTTGACAGACTGAAGTGTTTTCAATTCTACAAGTGGTGTGTACTACATCCCGCCTCCATAAACCATTCGAACAAGCTGTCCCCAAACGTTTCCGATGGGGTTCAAATCAGGACTATTAGGTGGATGATCTAAAAGAACAAAATTCTGTTCGTGAAATCAATCTTTCAGTGCATTTGAAGGGGGAATACTTGCATTGTCTTGCATTAAGATGCAATAGAAACTATAATATTGCCATGCAAATGGAAGAAGAGAATTTTCTAAAACTTAACTGCAATCAAATAAATTCTGGTGACCATTTAAAAATACACTCTCACTTCTGCCATCATAAGCAATCGCTGCCCACATTTTCAAACTTCTGCCCCTAAAACTTGTGCTGAATGTAGATTTTGGTTCTTTTCGGAGCTCCCTCCAATAATACTTCATACCATCGGGGCATCCAAATTAAATTTCTTTTCGTCGGAGAAAATGACCTACTTCTAATTGTAGAAGAAGCTGCACAATACTTGGGTGTAACACCCTAGGACCATTTTTCTCAAATTTGCGTTGCTATGCCAAATTGATATCGACCTTATATTTATATCCTAGATGCTTTTGAAGCATTTCATCTAATCCTGTTTCCTATGTTGTCAGAATGCACGTTTTTAGTTGGTCCCCGTATTGCCATAATTGTAATCTTTTAGATCTCTTTCAAGGTGGCCAAAAGTGGCGCATTTGGCAATCATCATTTTATTTCTTATAATTTATACATCCGTTTAATGTTTGGATGCTTAATAATAAAAACCTTTAAGAGATAAGAATTTTATTTTTTATTTTCCAAAGATTTGCTTCCTAAAATATTTTTCCACAGACCTCAAAGGAGAACTAAAATTTCCCAATTTGATGAGGGAAGATTGCAAAGCAATTTAAGATCCTGAAAAGTGAAAGCCATACGGCGTTTTTAAGTCAAAATAAATCCTTGTTAATATAACATTGTGTAGAACATGATTCTTGGTTTGTTTCTTTATATTTCTTTGTGTTTTAGGTTAAATCCCCTCTACGTTTTGCATTACAGCAAGCTTAACACTGAGTAGAATATATTTAAAATATCGGTTGATCTATAACAGAACTCTTATTCTTTTGTGCGCCATTTTTAGTTAAATAAATGACTCCCAGAATACCATCAATTTCTCATTCTCAATTAAAGGAGTAGTTAAAAGTTAATATATATGATCTTAAAATGATCTAACAGTAGACATTGTATAACGAAATAAGCAATCAGTTTTCAGAATAAAACATACACATGGCAAACACATAGATTTAAATTTATATGAATTATAAAAATGTGTAGGACTTATTAGAGAACAACATGTGTAGAAATCTCATAAAATTTAAATATGACAAAATACATATATATTAAAAATACTTTTTAATGTAGTCCAGCCTGCTCCAATTCTTATCTAAGTATATCTTAATTCATTTTATGTCTGTAAATATGAATTATCTGAAATAGTGATACAATAGGTATTTCCTTTGGAATACTTTCTTATGCTGCATGTGCATACTTAATATGTGCACATAATGTATATGGAGGACGAAGCAATGGTCCTTGTACCAGTGAACAATACATAAATGTTAACATTCGAGTTAACATATTAAATGCTTCAAAATATCCTTCCCTCTTTGTAAATTATTTCAAGACCTTTAATCTTCTCTTCCCCTCACGTTTATAACTCTTATACAGTATATAAATATTTCACCATCAAAATCTTTAGGTTTAAATATAGTCCTGGTTTATGCTCTAGGAAATTTCAAAGCATACACATAAACTTCGGTAAAATATCCATCGCAGCAAAATTTGTTTTTTAATGAGTTTTATCAGGAATAGAGCTCAAAATCATTCAGTACAAATATAGCAAGTTATAAAAATATTTCCTTCAAGCATGTAAGTATTAATATATTTTCGTAGGCGTAACATACGAATATGTTTGAATTACATGAATATTTCAAACTAATCCGCTAAAGATATAGTATCTCTTGTATAATTGTATTTACAAATTCCTCCGGAAATTTAACTCTTCAGCATTAAATTTAAATATCTATAGATATTTAAATTTATGTTCATTACTTATTCTACGTTTTCTACGGATGCAACAAATAAAGAACATGGATTTCTCTTATATATACATATACCGCTTCAAATTTTTCGAATTCAAACAGACTATCTTATTTAATCATTCTCATCTTATGCTGAAAGTTTTTCGAAAGTTAAATTGCTTGGACTATTTATCTGCTGCCTATTCAAGATTCAATCCACCGTGCTTCTTAATTGACCGGGTATTGTTCTAACATTATTAACTATTTTGGCAGTTTGAACACGTTCATTAATTTTACTTTACTCTACAGTTTCGAAAAGTTTCATTATGGACATTAATATTCCTCGTGCTTGGCATGAAAGTAAACTGATGATATTATGAAAGAAAACTGTCCCATAGTCTGTCGATTTATTCAGATACTGATTACAACAAGATGTAATGATTCGATGTCATGTGGGATGTCGAAACATTTTTTAAATGCATAAATCACCTAGGACATAAGATTGATGAAGGTAGTGCATTTCATTGCTCGAATTATCGGGTGATGTTTACATTCTCCCCGGTTCTTTCATCTTACAAAACGCAGTCAATTCGCATTTACCTTTAAATCTTTTATCTAACAGAAATGCGGTTGTAAAATAATATTTTCTATTTCCCAAGTTAAATTTATTTATCCTTACTCTACTTATATACTCTTAAATACACTTATATATACACTACCCTGCAATAATTGACCGGACAGCAAGATGTGATGGTATAAGGGAAAGAATACGTGTTTTAATAGGGGGATGGTCCCCCCACGTGCTGCAATTACACTAGCAACCCTTCTGGGCATACTTTCAACAAGGTTTCGATACACAGCTATAGGTATTTGTGTCCATTCCTTCTGCAAGAATGTCGTCAGCTTAGCTGTAGATTTTGGACGTGGTTCCCTGGTCCGTAAGCGTCGCTCTAAGTCGTCCTACAATTGTTCTATGGCACTCTGAGCAGGCCGGGGAAGACGTTTTACATCCATATCTTGATATCACTGCTTGACAAAGACTTCAACATGACATGGAGCGTTGCGTCCTGGAAATAACATTAGCCCATTCCATAAAATTGCCAGAGCGTAGCAAGAACCCGATTGTCCAAAATGTTGATGTAAGCATCGGCATTCAATTTATCAGGAACAACATGCAGTCGTCCAAAGCCATATCACAACAAAACCTAACAAGTACACCAGAACAACCGAACTTGAGAGTTGGAATGATGCACTCGGTAACAGATATTCGCCTGGCATTCGCCAAACCCAAGCACGTCCATCCGACTCGAAGAGCGTGTAGCGTAACTCGTCGCTCCATAAAATAGTTTTCCAGTGGTCCAAAATCCAGTGTCGACGTTGCAAACACCAAGCGAGGCCGGTTTTGTTGGATGGGGTGAAGTTTGGTTGTGTGCGGCAACACATCAATAGATATTGAAGGCGTGCAGTTCTTTCCGCAAAATACTGGGGTGCACCGTACCCCCTTCTGCCTATAGAAACTCACTGTTGATAATTAGGAGTGGTTTCTTGAGGTTCTCATGAACCTCATGCTTGAGGACACGCTGATCCCGTTCGATCAGTTTATGGGGACGACCAACGCGTGCAGTTCGTGTCCCAACTCCCGTATCCTTCCCCTTCTCCGCGACATCACCAACAATTGACCGTGGCTGTGATAATTCTACAGCAATTACGCCGACTTGCCACTAATGTGACAACCAAATATAACATCTCTTTCAAAGTCACCAAGTTCCTTTCTTTTCGACATATTGTCACAATTTCAAGCAGAACTAACGACGTTACCACATCGCGTATCGTATTTAATCATAACAGGTGATGTGCGAGCACTGGATTTGCATAAAATCCGACATGCAGTCGGATTTTATGCAAATCTTTGTAGGGTAGTGTACATATACATACTCTACTGAGATTGTAAATGTTCCATAAGGAAATACAAATAAAAAATCACGCCAGTATCTACTAATCTGTCTAATTATGAATCGTTATAAAAGCTGAATAAATAAAATTATAAATTTGACGTTTTGAATTTTGTAACATTGGTAGAACAAGTAAATGGTAATTAATTTTAATAACTTAATAGTATTTCTTTTGATTAACCATAAAAGGGGACAATTTTGACTCTGTAGACCAACTTTTGGAATTAACAGTCGGATTTCCCTGAAAGGTTGTCAGAAATCTAAAATGTGAAAACTGTTAGTTTTTTTTTCAAATTAAACATTTTACTTTTCAGGGTAATTCATTTATATTGAAATCTATTCATTAGTCTAAATCCACAGGCTTACTAATGGAAGTCCTCTTTTGAAAACTATATAATTATGCAAGAGTCTAGATTCTCTTTTAAACAAATTTATAGCTTGATAAATATGGAGACATTTGTATAATATAAATGAAGCGTCCTTAAAATAGCTTATTTTGAATACTGTAGAAAACAGAGCTGTGTTATAACATTTATAAGTACTTTATGTTGTTCCTAATGCCCCGTGGCTGGAAGTTCCAGATCAGGTCCAACCAGGCTTCGGGCTGAGAAGTTTTTAATAGCAACACAAGAGTATGAGTCCGATTTTGACCGAGTACCGATATTTGGGGGTATCGTACCTTCCCACCCGATCTACGGCCCATATCCGGCCTTAGACACGATGGTGTTGTATCTAACCTTTCTATTACTTCTTTTAATTTATTTATATCAAACAAAGCAGTAAGTATTACTTATTTTAAACTTATTCCTTATATTTAAAACGTATAGTGGTTAGTATTGCGTTGTGTAATGAATCTCCTAACTAAAACAATAACCTAGATTCTGTGGCTAACAGAAATTCACAAATGATTACTCACAAAACATGACAGACACAATTTTAACTGAGGGATCAAACTAAAAAATTTATTCATTACCTTTACACAAATTAATATAATCTTATCTCCTTACGTTAAACAATAGAATTTATAGAAATCTTATCTCATTGCCATAACTCCTTTATACATCAATATACACATACATATTAATAATATCACTCGTTCAACTTGTAAACATAATATTAACTAATAATATCCCTCATAATAAATTAATAATTATCACTTTGAACAACATAATGAAAAATAAAAATGGCCACAATAAAAAAGAAAAAATTTTGAGATTGACTGACCAAAAAAAACCTTAAAAAATATTAAATTAAATTGAGCCATGTCTAAAAAAAAAACTTATCTTATCGGATAGCTTAAAAGCCTCGGGATCACTTCTATACTCCATCGTTTTCGTATATCGAGAGAGTCAATACTCCAGGTCCAGGGTCTTTGTTCAAACATCTTCATCATGGCGTTCTACCCAGTTTCCAGTTGGCACGAACAGGCAGCACGGATCAGAGGAGAGATTAGCGAGTCAGCCAGAAAGTCCCTTATTTTTTTGTGTGAAGCCCTTTTATAATCGTTTTTAGTCCACTCCACGTGGTACTTTTAATTACATCATCTGTGCTGTTCCTGGCCTCCACCATGTCCAAGAGCTTCTCTGATCCTCTCACATCCGGGTACCATATTAACAACCTATACTCGAGTTCAAGCAATAGGGAAATTTCAAGCCCGCTGATTCGTTGGTTTCTTCCCGTCATCTATGACATCACTTAGCGCAACTTTCGAAGACTCGATATGGTGGCGCCATCTTTTAATCTGAAATTGAATCATTCCATTACAATATACTACTTTGATTAAAACTTTTTAGAGCGTATATGAATCAATCGTGAAATAACTCGAATATGATATTCTAAGTCGAGTTCAAAAAATATATTTTTATTGCGAAAAATGAACTTAATTATTTAAAAGAAAACTTCTAAATTTGAACTTTTTATAACAAGTTAAAGGAAACTTTGATGAAAAAAAACTTTAAAAAAACTTTAAAATATAATGGTAAGTACTTTGAAACTTTTATGAAATATGTAACATTTTTTTGGGGGGGAGGATTTATTTTACTAGAACTTGCATTGAAAGATATAAATTGGTATGGGTATTGGTATGGTATTTTATATATATAAAAAAAATCCTTGGACAATTTGAGAGTAAGATACAGGGTGAATCTTATAAAACTTTAAATGGAATGAATAAATTTCTCAAACGGCTTAAAAATATTAGATCTTCTGGCAGCTGGGAAAGCTTTCTACATACTGCTGGTAGTAGCATACCTAGTAGAAGAAGAAATGGTGCTGCTATTATATATTATATATATATATATATATATATATATATATATATATATATATATATATATATATATAACTATATATATATACATATATATAATATATATATATATATATATATATATACATATATATAACTATATATATATATATATATATATATATATATACTCAAGAGCCAAACATTATGACCACCCCTACATTTTGCAATGAATTCGCCTGGATGACGTGGAAGGCACGTGATCAGGTGGAAGTGGTATTTAACTGCTGCTGGAGAGTCTGAAGAATCATTCTTTCACTTACTTCTGTGTGTGATGAGAAAGGCTGCGGATCTAAGCGACTTTGATAGAGGGCAGATTGTAATGGCTCGAAGGCTCGGAACAAGTATTTCCGAAACTGCACGACTCATTCTTCGCGACCTACAGTTGTTAGTACTTTTGCAAAGTGGATGAACGGTGAAGCAGTAGACGACATTGTGTTGGACGTCCACACGGTATCAAAGAAAAAGGTCGTCGGAGACTGTCTCGCATGGTGAAGCAAAACCGGAGCCAGACAGTGGCTCAGCTGACAGCCCAATACAATGCAGGGCCAAGTAGAATAGTATCGCAGCACACTGTTCATCGGACACTGTTGGATATGGGGCTACGCAGCAAACGTCCCACTCGTGTGCCTTTGCTGACCAAGCGTCATCGCCAACTGCGCCTGCGCTGGGCCCGGGAACATCGCGACTGGTCCATGGATCAGTGGGAGAGAGTTGCCTGGTCAGATGAATCACGGTTTGTCATTCATCACGCCGATGGCCGTGTCAGGATACGTCGTCTTCCAGGCGAATTGTTGCTCCCTCAATGTACAGTAGGTCATACACAGGCTGGTGGTGGCGGTATTATGCTTTGGGGGACGTTCTCTTGGGCGTGTCTGGGACCCGTGGGTGTGGTAGAGCAGACCATGAATGCTACAGGATATCTGAACATCATTGCCGACCAGTTGCACCCTTACATGGCCTCTGTTTTTCCAGCTGGAAATGGAATGTTCCAACAGGACAACGCCCCGTGTCACAAGGCTAAAATTGTGTTGGAGTGGTTCCAGGAACATGATGCTGAATTCCAGTTAATGTCCTGTCCGCCTAACTCACCGGATCTCAATCCGATAGAACATATTTGGGATGTCACGGGACGGCAGCTCAGAGTTCAAAGACCACCAATTCACAATATCTCGGATTTGCGTGACCGTTGCTTAAACATCTGGTACAATCTGTCTCCTGCCATCTACCAAGAACTTGTGGCATCCATGCCAAGGCGGGTTGAAGCTGTGTTGCGCGCCAAAGGTGGGCCAACTCGTTATTGAGAGGTGGTCATAATGTTTTGGCTCTTGAGTGTATATAAGTTTAATAAAATTCACCCAGTATCTTACTCTCAAATTGTCCAAGGATTTTTTATATATAAAATCGTACACACAAAAGTAGCAATTTTTTATTCTATTTTTCTTATATCACCACACATGGAAAAAATATTGTGTCTTCTGAAAAAAAAACCAATACAATTAAAAAGCAAAGCAGTGAGACTTTAAAACATTCCATTTTTGCCACTTAGTTTAATATATTACACAGAGACAATTTTTTGTAGAATTTTTCATAAATTTAAGTTTGTATAATTCATTGGTTTTAAAGCGTCAGAAACATTGAACATATGATGCAATATATTTTTCCAGTGGTCTCTTTTTCACACTATCATGTATGTGTGTGAGAGAGAGTTGTACTGAGGAGGAAAAACATATCGGTAAATACATATAATGGCTAAAAAAATTGCATTAAGATTTCTTTAAGTAATCCATTAATAAAATTGAATATATCTTGAAAAGGTAAATTTAAGTTTATATAAAAAATAGGTTAGTCTGTGGTAAAAATATTGTATTCTTGCAAAATAATACACAAATATACCCATACCAATTTATATCTTTCAATGCAAGTTCTAGTAAAATAAATCCTCCCCCCCCAAAAAAAAATGTTACATATTTCATAAAAATTTCAAAGCTACCATTATATTTTAAATTTTTTTTAAGTTTTTTTTCATCAAAGTTTTCTTTAACTTGTTATAAAAATTTCAGTGTTAGAAGTTTTCTTTTAAATAATTAAGTGTATTTTTCATAATAAAAATATACTTTTGGAACTCGACTTAGAATATTATATTCGAGTTATTTCACGATTGATTTATATACGCTCTAAAAAGTTTTAATCAAAATAGTATATTGTAATGGAACGATTCAGTTTCAGAGGAAAAGATGGCGCCACCATATCAAGTCTTCGAAAGTTGCGCTATGTGATGTCATAGATGACGGGAAGAAACCAACGAATCAGCGGGCTTGAAATTTCCCTCTTGCTTGAACTCGAGTATAGGTAGTTAATATGCATCCGGGTACAACCATATGGGGAAGCCCCTCTTATCAGCACATTCCTTTGCAAAAAGTGGGCAAAATCATCTCCTTCTTTTGAATGCAACTGAATGAACTGTATAGCCATTTTTTAAAGATTCTCGAGAAGAACTTCTGTGTTTCAAACCAATACGTGATAATTTAAAATATATATATAAAGAAAAAATTAAGCGTATAAAACTTAAAATAAAAAGGGGAAAAGTAAATAAAAAGGACTAAACCAAGCTTAATTTTAAAAAAAACTTTACCTTGCGTCAGTCAATCCACATGAAAAAAAAATAAAATAAATTGAAAATTGTCAGTCAATCAAACACTAAAATACATTAAATTCCTGCATGTTACATTTCTAGTACATAAACCTGATTTATCATTTGCTCAACTTTCATGAATGCCACTACAATTAATCCACCCGAAAATTAATCCAATGACACTCATCAAAGTTAAACATTAGGTGGAGAAAATTATTAAAGTATTTAATTCACTGTATATTTAATTTATATATATTTTTAATTATAAGACGATACACAACAATGGTATTTAACGGGATTTGATCTGGGCACCCTCGGAACCGTAAACCGACACGCTATCGATGGGCTACCTCGGGAATATAAGTTCCTTCAAAATAAAATCTGCTGAAGGTTTGCTTCATTTTGGGTTTTACTGAAACAGATGTCATTAACTTAATAAGAATAGAATTTCATATTTTTTGCAACATTCCTCATTCGTAACTTTTCCTATGAAATAGTTATCGGTTTGGTTTGCTTTAGTTGGAGTTGTATGGTCAACTTTTTGCTACACGAGGGCTTACTAGACCGGGACGTACAGTTTAAAGCCGATTCCGAACGGCTACAAACATCCATGCCAACAGTGAGACTCGAACCCACAGGATCTGAACCGAATGCCAACGCCCTAGCCATGCGGCCATCAACTGGCCCGAAAGAGTTATCGGAACTGCCTATTTCGTATCTCAGTCAAAATTAGTACGGCACTTAACATGATTATATATAGCAATATATGCATTTGCATGGAAGCCACTTATTACTTTGAATAATCCCAAAGAAGCAAATCTTTTAGTGTGAGCTAGACTTTTTCGTAGTACTTTTGTGTCATATCACAAACTTACTACACATTTTTAAATCAATTTACCACATTTATTACACATTTTTAAACACTTTTTCACACATTCATTACACATTTCATAAATTATCCCCTCCACCACAACTCAGCTTACATTTATCAATATTAATACATATGGTACTAAATTATAATTATTTAACACTAATTCCTTCCATTCTTTTTCATATTCCATGTGTGAATAACAATACACACATACATAATTTTATTTCATCAGTATTTATATTAAAGTGGTCAAATATTTCAGTTTCGTAACGCAAAGGATTTTATTTCCAATCTAAATAAATGTTTGAACATGATACAACTCCATTTTTCAATTGTATAAGTATGTATGTGTCTAAAATTTATAAATTTCCTTTGTATGTATTAAAGGGGAAACTGTCGTATCCCTTTTGTCATCTTTTAAACGATAACTCCCATAATTGTATAGTGTTAAAGGGACCAGATAGTCCCCATTAAAAACCTGATAGTCTGTCCTTATACAAAATTACATTTACCTTTAAAGCGTTGACTCGCAGCATTGTCAATAGACAAATAATCAATGTTATCACAATATTACAGTGATACGAGCCAAGTTGTTTCATCCTTCTTAGAAACTAATTAGGAATGTATAAATATCTTTCCATCTATGGAAACATTTACCAAGAAAAAACTTCAAAGCCTAGCAACAGAAAAGTTTATTTCAGACCAAAACAAATTTCGTAATTCTAAGGTACAAAGTGAAACTTGTTCAGGATCAAAAGTTTCTAAAATGAGGCTCACCATGATTGTTTTTTTTTCTGGTTTTTAGCCAGGACTATTTCTTTTTAAACACAATTTGATGTTTTCGGTATGATGTTACTCTCATAAAATAAAGCCAAATGTACTGACTTGATGAGTCCTGTTTTCCGCAGGAAGGATAGATTTCAGAAACTCATTACAACTGATATGATTTTTAATAAAAAAAATAAGTATCATTAGATTGTTTACATTAATTTAAACGTCATTAATTATCAATGTATTTTATTTTGCTGAGTCTAAGAATAGGATTTTATTTCACTTTTTCATAATTTAAATGTTCCATATTTTTTCGTACTATATTACAATCGATCTGATTTTTGATGAATCATTTTTCATAACCAGAATGTTAGTATTAATTAAAGTGTTGAATATTTTCATTGTACACTTCGTCTGTGGATTTCATTTGATCTACCTCGGTTTTAAAATATATAGAGAGAGCGAGACACATTTTATTCTTTAAATTTTGAAAACTTACACGTATTATATATCTATAAAATATTTCAAAATTGATATTTATATTAAAAATTATAAAACAAGTTTTTTTTAGTGAAAATTTAATAATAATTGTTATCACTTTCATGCATGATGAAACAAAACTTATTTCACTTACACAGAAAAACATAAATCTGAGAGTTGTGTCTGCTTTTGCTGTGAGTATCCCATAAAGTGGAAGGTATGATAAGATAGTTTTTCTTCATTTTTCCTCAAAAAGTCCCGTAACGGAGTAATTGTTCATATGCAGGACATCTATACAAAATATTCAAGGAGCATAGCATTCCATCGGTACGACATTCTAATGTATTGTTGTTATACAAAAAGAATTACGACGTGATAAGTTACAAGCGTGATACGTTTACTCTCAGAATATTTTAATAAAATTGGATACCTTTATGTCAACTTTTGAAAACAACGCATTCATTTAATTAATGCTGAGGGGGAAATATCATTTACGTCAGTGTAGAATGTAGTTATACCATGATTTTGTTTTCTAATTTACATTCAGCGCTCACGTGTCAACCCCAACAGAAAACGTTTAGTTATTTATTTATTTCTATATTTTAGTTGATAAAAACGTGGTTTTCTCTAAGAAGCCAAATACTTCTTTAATCGTTTATCATAAATCATTGCTTCTTTCATTGAGCATGCTGCTGACACATGCATATGAGCAGATATCATTAACCTAAACTGAGCCAAGCAGAATATTCTCCAAGAATAAATCATCTACACGTGTCAAAAACTCCATATTCTTTATTCAATAGACCAATTCTAAATCCTACCGGATCAGAATCTCAAAGACCATTTTCAAACTTTTACCAAAATAAGAGATCGGAACATTAATCTCAACTTATAATTTTTTTAAGCACAGGAATGAATCCTAGGAATAATAGAAAATTTCAATTAATTGAAAGTCTTTTGAAATAGTTGGATTTGTCGATATCTCTAGGTTTTAGAAATTCAAGATATTTAGGTTCACCACAAAAAAGTGCTTAGTTTATGTGTTTGAAAGAAGATATAATTCAATTAAAGACTTTCATTTTTTTAATGTTAAAACATGTAAGAACAAAAACATATGATTATTTAACAATATATTTAGATGACACGCGATAATGTTTGCCAATTTCCTTAAGAGAAAATTCAAAACATACTTTTGCAAATATATTTAACAAAATAATATTAATTACATAGAATTAAGGGATTATATCTAGCACCTATAATACAAAAATGAAAGGACTGCTGATTGGCGATGATTTTCCAAACACATTATAAACAATATCAGATTTGAATGCCGTATGAAATGTTGACCTAATATAAAGCACTTATTCAAGTCAATAAATATTTGTTTTCTAATTATGATAATTAAAAATTTTTCAATACTTGTAAAATTTATTAGTAAGTAACCGACTTTAACAGTTACTGATCCATAATTTTTTTGTTTCATTTATGTCAAACTTATGATGACAATTAATATAATAAACTACTACAGCATATCTTTGACAAAATTTATGTTTTTTTGCTTTAAAATGTTTCTTCCGGATAAAGATTCTTGCAAGCACGCAACTTAAATTTTGACTAGTAAAATTAGAATTAAAATGGTTTTCAAGACTGCTCTTTGAAGATTAGAAGCCAAAATATAAAGATAAAATGGTTTTATCTCCCCCCTAAAAAAAAGCTAAGAAGATAATATTTTTAAGCATTTAGTTTTTAATGATATATGGTTGATGCATGAATGTCTAACAAAACGTGATATTCACAAACTTTTTATATATACACACACACACACACACACACACACACACACACACACACACACACACACACACACATACACATATATATATATATATATATATATATATATATTTATTTATATATATATATGTATGTATGTGTACATAAACACAAAAAGCTTTCAAGTTAATCGAGTGATAGTAAAAAATAATCATTGGGAAGTATTATACTTTTTTTACCCTTACTTCTACCCTAACACTCACTATATTACAGTTTTATATATTTTATAAAATAAACCTTAAAGCAACCTAAAATAAACTGTCGGCTACAGGGAAAAAGAAAGCTCAAAAATCATAATAAAATTGCTTTTCCTCTTTCGAGAACAAAAAAGGAATAAAAAGATAAAAAAAAAATTAATCTTAATGTCAAAACATATATTATAAAAATAAATATTTCTAACTTAAAGATAAAAATAATAGGAAACGCTAATTTTTTTAACAGTTTTTAGGAGCACTAGCCAAAAACAAGAAGTTTCTTGCCTATAAATCTGAAGTTCCTAGGAATTACGAAGCTAAGAAATATTGTACACTTAAAGCGTTATGCATTCTTTAATAACTGTCAAAGCTAAATTATTTTCAGAGATCTCTATCAACCTGTTAAATACCACTCAACGACTCTTGAAATGGTTGTGCTGTCTAGATAAAGAGTAAGGAGTAAAAACTCTGAAAAAAGTTGGCAGATTACATTGTTTAAATATTTGATAATATTGAAGATGATCTCTGAGAAAGTGCCCTAATTACTTAAGGGTATAACATAATTTTACTGTGAGTACTTATGATTTTTGGAGATGAAGCATTTTTTAACTGAAGAGAAAAATTTGATTTCGTTGCTCAAAAATTTCCTTTCACAGATAATAGAAATAAAGTAAGAGACTAAGAAATTTAAGAAATTTAGGAGAGCTGGAAAACAAGATTTTTTATTATTAGGAGAGAGCTTGAAAGAGTCTTAGAGGCCTGTAATTGTTTCTGTTTACACATATAATTTCAGATACACATAACAAAACAAAACGCTCCTTAATAAGGTGCCCAGAGAATTTTCTTCAAGGCTAAGAGTTTCTTGATCTATGAAAGATATCGTAATTAATGTGGAATAATATTAATTGTTACTCATAATATCAAAATCTGAGGACAATAAGTTATCAAACGTATAAACAAAATAAACGCATAATACAAAAGGAAAAAAGGAATTGAAGAAAGTATTAAAGATCTAAACGCAATATTTTTTAAATTGCTAGCAGACATTATGTGAAAAAAATGGAATATCTTTCTACTCTATAATAAGAATGTTCGGCCAATAAATAACTAAAACACAGAAAGTCAGGATTCGCGAAATCTTTTGGTAAGTCAACTAAATTTTTTGTTCGCGGAGAGTTAAGCTTCATTTTATGACGTTTCAAAATATAAAAGAAAATATTTCTGATAACTTAAAACCAAAGAGGCTTTAAACATTTTAACATTGTATAGAAATAAGTCCGTCCAAAATAATCGACTGACGAAGTATTTTCTTCTAACTCCTGCTTTTAAAACAAAGTGACTTTGAACTTTTTCACTTTTAGTGCTACTTTAGAATATATTTTGTCTGATATATCGCAAAATAGTTTCCACGGGTAAAAGATTTCTCTTGTTTCACTTTCTTTACATATATATTGATAGAGTTCGGAGAGAGGTTGTATTTTAAAATATTTTAGGTTGATGAAATAAATCTTATCAGAGTACAGATTCCATTTTATTGCTTTGAACATCTTGAATAATGTATGTCATAAACGATTATATCACACAACAGGACGGTATAAAGTCATTAACATACTCAGGTATATTCTATATTTCTGGTCATCCTAATACTTTTAAATTTCGTACCATTAAATAACATGTAAGCTAATATATAGATAAAATGAAAATCAAGAACAGCCTCAGATAATGATGTACCTGTAATAGTCTATACGACTCGATATTAATGAGCTGACCAAGCTATTGTTGGACTTTCGTAGATAGTTGATGGGATTTATTGGAAAGCATTATTCTACGGATATACTGAGTCAACACGATTAATATTTGGGATAAATAATTCGTAAAAAGTAATTAATAGGGTGTAGGATCAGAAGCTATCTAGTAAGCAGAAAACAGGGGGGAAAGCCACATAAGAACAAAATAAAATTTGATAACGAAAACATGAGTGGGTATGCATTTAAAAGTAGTGAAATTGGAAGCTCCTTTTTCAAATGCATTTAAATAAGGGTTACCATTAATACGTCATTTTCAACTCCACTGGAATTTGACAGACCAAAATTTGAATTTTTAGCATCTAAATTCCCCTCCTTCATGCAAGGTTTATTATTTATTTTTTCACCGATCATAATGGTATGGATCTATTTACAACGATTCGTTTTCGGGCACACACTGAAAAAAGCTAGAGGATCTCTCAGCAATTTACACAATGGTTGTTCTGAAAAAAGAATCGTCATAGGATACTTAAGAGTGCCAAACGTAGGTCAGGGTGTCAATAAAATGCTTGAGTGGTCAAACCTTTTGCAGTCTGAAGCATTGTAAAATATCTCAAATATAATAATGAGCCAGTTTTTTGGAAAGCAGCTGTAACGTGTGTCAAAAGCGATCCTGATTTCTAAGTCAAGGCAAGATTCTCTCAAGGTATAGGTTTCAACGTAGACAAGGCAATGTGTTGCCTTTTAACTCTAATAGAATCTCCTCTGAAGAGTTCTAGTGCTCTACAACGATATCATATACGTCGAAAATTCAGTTACTCTTCTAGCTGATTCTTTCACTGGAAACGCAAAAACAGAAGACCACGTCATAAGTGATTTCCTTAAATAATGCTTAACTTAAAAAAGAGAGAACTCGAGGATCTTATTAATTAACATTCCTTGCTCCGTTTAAATAATCAATGTAAAGTAAACAGAGATATTGCTACAACAACACCAACTTACAGCAGGTGGTAATTTATAACCGTCGAAAAAGGAAAACTGAAATTTTTTATTTGTATTCAAATCAAATTCCATAAAAAAACCTCAGAGTGCTCAGAGTCTAATGCAAAATATTGAAATAAGATGCATATTTTGCATTCGGCGGCATTCAGCATAAGCCCCTTCGGCCTTGCATTTCCTCTTCATAATTTTTTTACACCATTGATCACTTCCTGGAAACAACTTCCACATCACATCGTCCGACATTATATATGACGAAAGAAGTACAACCGTCAAGGTCTTTAAAACCGGATTCAGACATACAAAAATCAGACATAATGTACAACTGGTTCACTATCCTGAACTACATGGAATATGTAAAAATATCGATTGCAATATTTAAAACAAATACAGGGTGCGGTAGAAAGAACAAAAATACAAAGCCAAGATAGAGAAAGAAATCTATATACCTGAGAAGTACACAGTATGTCATTGTCATCCTTTAAGTTTAAAGATTACATCAGTTAAATTGGCGATCGTCATTTTCGATGCAGTTTTGAAGTCTGTTTCGGAAAATATTTGCATGGATCTGCGGGTCATGTCCCGCGGAATCACCGTGATTTCTTACGTAATTGCGCCTTGAGTGCTTGCAAATTGTTGGTCGGTGTTGGTACACTTTTGATTTCAGATAGTCCCTCAGAAAAAATTTGCAAACACTCAAGTCAGCAATTACGCAAGAAATCAAATGCGATTCCACGGGACATGATCCGCAGATCCATGCAAAATTCGAAAGACACTTCAAAACTGCATTGAAAATGACGATCGCCATTTAACCGATGTAATCTTAAAACTTAACTGGATGGCAATGACATACTAGTTACTTCTCAGGTATAAAAGATTTCTTTCACTATCTTGCTTGTATTTTGTTATTGACGTTCTAAATCAGAACGTTCTTTCTTCCGCACCCTGCATTTAATGCTAATTTTTTGAAATAATTCAATTACAAGCTCATTTTTAAAATTATAAATTTTAATTATAAAATTTCAATTATGAAAATGTGTTGCATCAGTTCGTTACACAAATGGTGCGAGGTGCAGCCTTGAATTTCAGTCCGTTATTTGTACAAATCTCTACACCTTTCTTTATAGCCCAGAGCAAACATTTCTGAAAGAAAAGCTACTTAGATCAATATAGTTTTCCTATACATTTGTTCTTAACAATAAGAAAATAAAACAACTTTTCCTATAAAACCAAACTTATTCTCGTGTATAAAGCATATACTTTGAACGCCCCAGTCTATTTATTTTATCTTAAGCTCTCTGTTGCAAAATATTAGGTAAATAATTATTTCAATTTCAGTTTATTGGTTAAATACCCCTTAAATAATTATTTGATCCATTAATGGGTTCAGCAATATTTAGTTATATTTGTTTAATGATGTTGCCACTGGGAAAGCATCACATCAATTTATGGACAAATAATTTTTAGATTTATTAACTATTAACCTAGTTTCACAGATAGAACGTAACCAAAGCCCAATATATTAAATTTTATGTCCTTCTCAAATGATTTAATGAGATCAATAAATTGATGTTTGGAACAAATAAACTTTTATATTTAATGTGTTAAGGCAAGTGACCTGAGATATTTGCCTAAGAGCTTGTTGGGACGAGAGTACGTGACTGACTCGAATTCGATTCAAAGGTTTAAGGGTAATTTCGAAGATAAACGTTTTTGTTTACATTAAAGATATGAAACTCTAGTTTAGGAAAAATAATGGTATTTTATTTTCATTTTGAGAAAACAAATGATAGTGGCTCAAATATATCTTCCTAAGATATTTTTATAAAATATGCCTGGATTAAGAGGCTAATAACCCCATTCGAAGTTGAAATAAGCCTTTCTTAAAAAGCAAGTTATATAAAAGGGGAAATATGTATAAGATTGTTAACACCAGGAGTGACGTTGCACACAAATGTTTGGATGAAATTCATTTTTTACTAAACAAGGGTTTTACACCTGACGAAACAACAATTATTATTAATATTATTATAAATATTTATTATTATTATTGCCATGTAATTCGTTAGATTGTTTTAGTGCTTCAAGCTGGTCCAGTCATTAATTTTATATAATTGGGCAATATTGTTCATTTGAGCAAACTACATTTAGAAAATACACACAGAAACACGGCTTGACGACACAAATCAGCATGAATTTTCATGATCAGAATGAATTTTCAGTGAGGTTAATAGTTTGCAGAATATTTTCCTGGCGTGGATTTAAAAGACTACCATATTCTATTTGGCCATCTGAATGCCCGATTTTTAAATCATGATTTATTTTCTCATTAGCAAAACACACCTTACTTTTCATCTGGTATTTCTTAAGACAAAACTGCTATGTAGAAAATGCTATCCTCCATTTGATTGTTTTATATGCGTCAACACTCATGACAGTTACATTTCTTCTCTAGCAGGCTTTCTTTCTCGTTCCGAATCCATCAGACAATGTATAGGAGGAGTTAAACCAACGGTTATTTGCTATTCTAAATTACCAACAGTGTGCGATGCTTTTAATGTCACTATCATTATTATTATTATTATACTAAGCACCGGGAATTAAATACACTATATATGATTCGGAATTGCATTGAATCCCCACTTTATAGAATTCATGCAAATGTTTTGGTCGCAACATCGTGTTTAACTGTAAAACATGGAAAATAAAGAACCCTCTGCATATGATTCATAAAAAGAGAAAATTCTCCATACATAGTGCTAGAAAAAATTACTAAAATATTTCATTCATATATATATATATGTGTGTGTGTGTGAGTGTAATTTAAATTATCCTATGTTTTAAGATTAAGAAATTTCTGAATGTATGCAAGGTATGAAAAATATATACTTCGTATTTTGTTGCAAAAAGTACATGAACATGAGCATAAAAATGAACATGAACATTTTCTTTAAATTCATAGTATCAAACTTTTGCATAATTTTCATATAATGTTTTCATTAAACATTTAAAAACTAATTTCTTTCAAAAATATGCAAGTCGATAGATAGTCTTAACAGAAATATAAAGAGAAATCTCACACAATACCTATCTTCTCTCCACCGACTTCTAAAATTATTAATTGTAGTTATTGCAAAGAGAATATATGATTGATTAGAGTTGGCTGTCCTCGTGTTATTGTTCTCTTTTTAACATATTGATCCAAAATGGCCAGTTATTTTTCTTTCAAATTCTAGTTTATTCGTTTACTTCAATCGCTATAAGGAAGTACATCAATTGAGCTTTTTAATGTGCTATCGGAACACTTTAAAATTGAAAATTATATGAAAATTAGTTTTTAGATTAATAAAAATTGCTCAGACACTCAATAAAACGAAAAATTTAGGAAACTCATAATTTCAGTTCAATGCACTGTGAAAAAAAAATGCATGAATCAACTTGAAATGCAGTTAAAAAAATCGATGCCCATTTCTATGAAAATTAGTTTTAAACTCAAAATTTGCTTAATGTATGACTTTTTTTCCAATATGTAAATATTTAAATATTTCTTACCGCTATATATAGCATATCTCATTTAAACTTCTCTTAAAATGAATGCATAGCTAAAAACAAATCAATGCGTGCTCGAATTTACTTCATTTACCTTCCTTTTCTAAGAAAAATTAGTTGCCAGACAAATTTGTCTCAATATTATAACGAATACTTCTCAAAATTTACTTACAGGCAACGAAAACTGAAAAAGGATTCAGTTACAGGGATTTCTTGAGATTTTTTTTTTATATTTCTAGACGAAAAGTAATTATAAACTTTTTACTAGCTTTTGGCTTTAGCGTTAGAAGAGTAGTTTGCTTTTTTTTAACAATTTAAATGAATAGGGACGCTCTATCCACAGCACACATCAGATTTTTCTTCATTCTACTCAAGTTTATTCACCTAGAAAAGAAAAGAAAAATTAAACTACAGTGCACGTCTACAAAAGACAGAAATATTTAATTTCCCTAGTCTACGTACCATACTAGGTCAACAGATGCAGAATCTCTAAAAATGCTATTACACGGGTGATTCATAGAAGAATGAACTACATATAAATTAGACCGATGCTCTTCCTGTTTTGCCAAACATTGAAGAAAAAGCATTTGCAATTTTTAATAGGGTTATGAGAAGATTATTTTGAATACTTTATTTTATACACATCAGTACAAATAAACCTTTCGAATAACTGAGGAATATGATATTCAACACTAATTGATCCTTCTAAATATTTCGATCTACACTCTTAATAGTTGTAAAAGTCCTAATTACTAACAGCTACAGGTTTTTTCACTTTACTTCGTCTTTGAAATATTTAAAATTAGTAAGAAATTTTATATTCATTAGTACTATAATTTAGATCCAGATAAACTATATTTATTGTCTTATTTTATACCCGTTAAAGATATAAAGAAACACATATCTTAAGGTTTATTTTCTACAATTTTTAAAAACAAATTCCATGTTTCAAAAAGTTGAGTAGCTGAATGTTTAAAATAAAGTTTTGCTTTGCTGACGTAATGCAAGGATTTATTTAAGGGTAAGCATTTTTTAAATCTGTATTTTCGTCTGCGCTTCTGATTATTCCTTTGGATGAAAATATTACTTCTATTTCATTGTGAGCTCCAGTAGTGTTGTCTCTTGCGACCTGTCTTGGCAATTTTATTTATCTTCATGTAGTTACCTTTTCACATAGGAATTCTCCAGACTTGCATTAACCTATATGTTACAGAAGGTTCTAGGATCATTTGGAGCCACCCGAAGCCACATCACACAGAAGCCACATCTGTCTCGTACCACCCATATTCTGTCTCAATAAAATGCAGAAATTTGTGTCTCCAGTGTCCCACCTTATGTCAAATCTTCCCACTAGTACAACAAATCTACAAATAAATGGGATGATAATTCGATTTTGTATCTCTCTCTAAAATTTTAGACTTCCGAATGATTGTTTAGGTCAGTGTGGCCCAACCTTTAGTTACCCGAGGGCCAATCAAACATTAGTATAGGAATGTGAGGGCCAGAGACATTCCACAAAGACAACGAATTACATATTGCATGCAAAAACTTTTATTAAAGTTTATATTAAAGGAAGTTTTATATACTAGTTTAATATACCACTTCATTTTACAGTCGAGAAATCAATGTGATAATTGGCACTGCTTTCCTGATACAAGTTTATCAATGTCCACTGTAAATTCAGTAAGGCAAAGTCTCAGGCTCGATTTTAGTGAAGCCCTTTCAATTCGATTTCTCGTTTTTGATTTTATTTGCTTGATAGCAGAAAAAGCACTCTTGTAACTAAACTTTTCGCACTAAAATATTTTTTCAGTAAGAAGGGCAAGGGCCAACAAAAATCAATTGGCGGGCCGCGGGTTGGACCACACTTGTTTAGGTAATAAATCGAGGAACTAGATTGCTGATTTAACTAACTCACACACACACACACACACACACACACACACACACACACACACACACACACACACACACACACACACACAAACACACACACACACATATATATATATATATATATATATACATTAAAATGTAAAATATATGCAAGTTGTTCTTTTCATTTCCTGACATTAGACTTCTTAATTTTTTATTTAAAAAAATCTTTTTTTTCTAATAAAGATATATATTTAAAGTAATCAAAAATATTCTTAAAATTTCTCAAATTTTTGTTGTTGATAAAATCCTATCCTAGATTGTGAGCTAAATAAAATATATAGTAGAGTAAAGGACTATTATCCACTAGGCTTCGTTTTCTGATATTTAAAAATCCGTCTTATTTAAGGCTCAATCGTAATCTGAATAAGATTTATATATGAACAATAAAGATTTTCCCAAAATACTCCAAATATCCTTTACGCAAAAATAATAATAAAAATTTCTTATTGCCCAGAGAAAACTTTTCGTCAATATATAACGATAAACTTTTTCTCTTTCACTTAACGCCTCATTTTAAATAATGATAAAATATACTTTAATCCATTCAATATATAAATACAGTGATTTCCGCTTATAAGAATCACGTTTGTTATTACTGTTTTTGATTCTTATAAGCGGTTGCTTCTTATAGCCGAAATTTAGGCTTTGGACAGGCACACACACAACCTCTACATACATATATTAGATAATTACCATAAAAATACTCTTTAATTTAAGTTAATTATCTTTTATTAAATTATTTTTTATAATTTTAAAATACAACTTAATTTCTAGACCTATAAGTAGATACACATGATTATAGTAAGAGAAGGAAAAAAAAATCCAATATTGTTACAACATACCTGATTAACAGTTTTAACATTTCAACTACAGGAAGGGAGCAAGAAAAAGTTTTCTATGGTATTTTGACTTAATGAAGTTTTCAGGAGGCTGTTTCAATACTCTTTCAATAATAATAGTCTCAGACGAAGATTCACCTTCTAGCTTACGTTTCACGGTTTGATAACGTGCTGAATCTACTAATGTCACGTTTGCCAAAGTGATAGTGGACACTTCGCCAAAGAGTTATGTGTTTCAGGGTCCAGGAAGCCGCAACCAAGATGTGGTTGAGGTGGGAAAAAAAAGAGTCCTTATTTTTGTTTCTCAGTGGAGAAAAGTGAAATCGGACCCGTACGGGTAACGATGCCCTTGGATCAAGCTCATAGGACAGTGTTGTCCTAAAACGTTTAAGGGGAAACTATTATGTTATGTCTAACAAAGAAAGGGATGAATTTTACGACTATATTCCATAACATCTTATCAATCTTTCCTTTAAATAAAAAGGCACAACTTCGTGCCTTTTGAGAGTAAAAGTGGCTTTTTTTGAAAAATAAAGGGAAAGCGGAGAGTGTAAACTGATTCTTAAAACCGGTGGATTGATTCTTTAAAGCGAAAATTTTAACATGGAAATAATACATTTGTTTTTGTTTTCGCGATATTCATTCTTATAAACGGTTGATTCTTATAACCACTGATCACTATAAGCAATGGTTACTGTATTAGAAAAAATTGCCATTTCTCTTTCAGACATTGAAAAAGAACATTCTTGCAAAGTATGCAAAATAAGAGGAAATATATAATCTTTGATTTTATAAGTTTCTTCTCGTTTTCACTGTTTCCCAAACCTAATGTCACATTAATAGATTCGCATGGTCTACGCCTTGAACATTAAGTCTCTATAAGTTTGTAAGGTATACACAAGATTCGATTCACAAGAATCGAACCTTTGAGTGAATGAATTAAAGAAGCTGCTTGAGATATGCTAATTTCGGCATACGCGCTTAGTATAAATACCATGCAGCGTCATTAATTAAAAAGGTTGTTAAGGTTGAAAAAGATTTGTTAAGGTTGATAGATAGCGAGAGGGAGCTACGGGGTAAGTAGCTCCAGTACTATCCTACGCTAGTGCTTAGGGGGGCCCAAAGTTTACGTAGCAGTACTGCTGGTTTGACTCTCTGCTGGTTCGTGAGTATTGAAATGTATTTTTATTGAATGTTAATATATATATTCCGTACAAGTAGTACGTATGCTTATTGCTGTAAATGCAAATTCTATATGTGCAACGGATTCAATAAACATTGTTTCATGTATAAACTGTGTTTGTATGAAATTCATTTAGAGTGCCACTTCAAATTATATACACCCATGTCTGGGTAGAAGTGAGCTATTTACTCTATACTTGCGCTCGAAAGTTTATATATATCCTGGTTGTTATCGTTGCATTTATAACGAACAACATAATTGAAGTTAAACTGTGTACTTATATTGATAAAATTGTTGCAAATACTTATATACTATTTGAAAATGAGTGTTGTAGAACAAAATCCTGCTGGAAATTTTCCTCGGGTAATTATGGTTCAGCATTTTGCGCAATTCGAAGCCACCTTCAATAGCGGCCCCTCAAGCCAATTCCTAAAGAAAATTGAGCATTACTTTCAGCAACAATGCACCCAAAGGGGGAGAAGCTTAAAATTGCTCTAGCCGCTTTAAGAGGTAGTGCATATCAGTGGTACACGTGTATGCAAAGCAGTAATCTGATTTTTGACTATTTGTCATTCAAGCAATAGTTTCTTAGCATTTTTCCAAAGACCTTTAATCAAAGTCAAATTGAAGCGGAAATTTAATCGCTAAGGCAACGCGAAGGTCAGTCTGCGTTAGATTTTGCTATGGAAAAGATTTCCAAGTATGAGGAATATCTAGAAGGGGTGACGGAAGCTGTAATCTTAAAAATCGTTATCCAACGTTTGAAGCCAAGTGTTCAAGATTTTTAGACAATAAAAATATTACAAGCAAGGTTACCCTCCTTCAAGCTTTAGCTAAACATGACAATAGACATTTCTTCGCTACCCCTGACCCTCACTCAGGTATAAGAAGTTTTATACACCCCAGCCAAAATTTTTCGCGAGTTTAAAACCAACAGCGAAACCAGTAACGTGGGCGAAATAATAGAAGCTCACGGCGTTACAATGAAATTAGTGCACTTAAAGTAAATAATATACAAGCACCTTACGTGCACTGGCAAGTTGTTTCACATGATATGGTTCAACCAGTAGGAACTGTGTGGTCAAATGTATTAACTTGTTCGAGCAGTAATCATTATTTTGAGAATAGTGAAAGTCGGGGTATTTTTGTGGCTTATAATGAAAGTGAGTCTAGCTGGAATAATGCGGTAATTCCAGTACAAATTTCTGAAAAAAGTGCCGATACTAATGCTAGTGGTTTAGAAAATAAATCATCTGATACTTCTATTAATGCTATACCTGATATTATTAATGCTATACCTGATATTATTAATGCTATACCTGATATTTTAGATGATATTCACACATCTGTTAATGAAGGAAATTTAGTAGATGACGAAGTATGTGTTACGGAAGTTAGTGAATATTTATTAGTTGACGGCAATAAAAATTCTTTAAACGATATTAGGAACTCGCTAGGTAATAATGATATTATTTCAAGTTCCCAGCCGAATGGGGATTGTGTAGTCCAGGTTGATAATATGGTCTTAAATAAAGTACATGAAAACCAGACAGAGAATCAGGATGAAAAGTTGACACAGAGTTATACTGTAAGTAGTTTAGCTGATGCTTCGGAAGTTATAGACGTAGCTTGCATTAAAACGTACCAGTACGAAAAGCTTAATCTTCTTAAAACTGAAGCAGTGTTAAAGAATTTAAATGATAGCGATTCTGAAGAACTTTTTAAAGAGACTTTTTCGTCAAAAGAGGATAAAACTAAAGGGGGATAAAAAACGTGAAAAAGCGCCTTCAGGTTCCAGCATTAAAACTGCTAATACTGAAGTAGTTAAGGCGGTAAACAAGAAGTCGTATAAGCACAAATACGAAAAGCAGAGTCAGTTTGTTGAAAAACATGAAACAAGCAGCGATACAATTTGTAAACGTATCATAAATGGTGAGATAAAGCCAGTAACGAAACGCGTTGGTGCGGCGTATAAATTTGAAAAAATAGAATCTGCATTAAAATCTAATGCCTATAATCTAAAAAGTACGGAGAAATGTAAAGTGTGCACTACAAAACCTCCATCAAAGGATGAATGTGGCACACATAAGGTACAGAAGGATATCAAAAGAAGGAATTGCAGTTTTAAAGCTCCTTTGCATAAGTACAGGAAACGCAAGATATCAGCTGCCCAGCAAGGTTGGCCTCCTCCTAAGAGACCTCCTGTCCATCGTCAAGCCGGACCAGCTCCTCAGGACCTACGACCTGCTGCACGAAGGATGCCCACACGGTCAACGAACCCCTTTGCTAGGACTGCGACCATCAAGAGAGGTTCCACGGAATGGACAGACTGGTGCAAGGAAGTTGCTGAATTCATGACGAACAAGTCTTGTATCAACTTTCTTATTCTAACTCCCACCCTTTAATAAAACCGAACCAAATTGGTTTGAAGTTCCCCAGTGTATATGCTGTGAAAAAAAAGTTTATTTGAAAGGAAAGGGGTCAGCCACTGAAAAAAAAACGGCATACTGTTGTTTTATAAATTTTTGAAGGGGACATGTAGGGAATAGAAAAAATACATACTGCATAACATAATAATTAACCACTAATTTACTAACTTCACAAAACATAACACATGTGCATTATGAATTAAGGGAGAGCATCTACAAACAGTCAAGAAATGTCATGCTGTGCAATTGTGTTGACACTTTTAACTAAAACAGATCTTCTAGGGCGCAGTTGGCCAGCCCAGTATCCGCAACTCTACAAATCCACTGTTTGATGGTGTCACCTGGACCCTTCGGCGTTAGTTTTGTAAAATGGGAGTGGCGTTTTTCCCCCACACAACATGTGGAAGGTTTTTTTGACTTTGCCACCCATTATGTAAAAAGTCAGACCAGCACGCGTTTTTAATTTGTTAACTGAAGCCGTTCAGACCTCAGTTACCTAATTTTTTTTTCCGAGTGAGGCCAGTGTAAGGTATACACAAGATTCGATTCACAAGAATCGAACTTTTGAGTGAATGAATTAAAGAAGATGCTTGAGATATGCTAATTTCGGCATACGCGCTTAGTATAAATACCATGCAGCGTCATTAATAAAAAAGGTTGTTAAGGTTGATAGATAAGCGAGAGGGAGCTACGGGGTAAGTAGCTCCAGTACTATCCTGCGCTAGTGCTTAGGGGGGCCCAAAGTTTACGTGGTAGTACTGCTGGTTTGACTCTCTGCTGGTTCGTGAGTATTGAAATGTGTATTTTTATTGAATGTTAATATATATATTCCTGAAAAATAGTACGTATGCTTATTGCTGTAAAAGCAATTTCTATATGTGCAACGAATTCAATAAACATTGTTTCATGTATAAACTGTGTTTGTATGAAATTCATTTAGAGTGCCACTTCAAATTATATACACCCAAATCTGGGTAGAAGTGAGCTATTTACTCTATAAGTTTCAGGGTCATTCACAACCTGAAATACCGAATGAAATAAAGGCGTGTCTACTGATATCAGTGAGCTGTATGTCAATCAAGTTTCGTATTATAATCGGGGATGTTTGGGGGTTATCTTTATCATATGACCAATTTCATAACACCACTATGATCCATACGGAGTCGGTCTTTCGTAATCACATCAAGGAAATGACTCGTTAGTCCGTTATACCAATATGAACGTTTCCAACGTGTTCCAACGTGTAATTCATAATAGAGGTCTTTTATAGCAGAAAACCAAACACCCGGAGAATTATTAAAGGATACGAGAGGTTAAAAACTATGGTCTCGCATCACAGATCTGTTTCACGATCTGGAACGTGTTAGGATAAGTAATACGAATTCATGTCACAGTGTAAACACCTGAATACTGCATATATCCATTATTATAACGATCCCTAAAACTAGCCTACATACCTAGTATATAGACTTCGCAACAATACTGAAATCAAAGTTGCAAGGAAAAACATGAAAATAAAAACACATTCCTAAACTTATTGTCTGCCAACCAGTCGGGCGTTATATCATTCTGAACAGTCATGAAAAGACTGTTATATGAATATGAGATAAACATTGCTAGTATCGTACTTTGGGAAATTGTACTGTTTTGCTCTAATACGTACGCATTTTCTTTTGAACGCCATCATACGAGTTATATCGAACCATTTTGGGAATAAATTCACAAACTTTATTAATGTAGTTGCTGGTGGGAAAAGGTAGTTACTTAGGCACCAAACAAGAACAAAATTAGCCTCATAATAGTAAAGACTTCAGCAAAATTTTGAAAATTAAATAAATTGGGAAGTATTAATGGATGTATATATACACTATATATTACCTACCTGACAAGAGTCTTACAAAGTAATATATATATATATATACATATATATATATATATATATATATATATATATACATATATATATATATATATATGGTAACTCAAGGATAGATGGCCATAGTTTTTAAAGATTGAAATAAAAATTCTTAGTATGCAAACACAAGAAATATTTATGCATATTTAAAATTCTTATACATACACTTATCATATTTTGGGCAAAAAATAATTAAACATTTAGAACAAAATGTGGAAAACATAGTTTGAATTTAAAATGGCAGATGGCCATCTCTCCTTCAAGCCGAGGAGAGATGGTCATCCAATACAAAAAAGAAAAAATGAAGTTAAAATAGTAAAAAACAAAACATTTGATATAGTTAATCATGAAAAACATATAGCAATTCGTAAAGATAATTTGATCACGGAAAATGAGTGAATAAAATTCGAACAAACAACATATGAAGTATAATTTCATACCTTCACTTTTCGTAAACTTTTACCACATTTTTGGCAAAGGTCTTGATAGTTTGTACACCTTTCATGGAACCAAGGTACACCCTTCAGGCACATTATACATTTTATCCAGTCATCCTTTTTGGTTATGGTATTGTATTCTTCTCTCCAACCAACACAGACAACCCCATCAAATTCTATTCCCTCGGAATCTGTAGAATCTGATAATTAAAAATGCATTCCATCTTCTACGCTACTGGAAGTTTCATGTTTTTGTTTCTTTCTCGCGTATATTTTAGCTTATCTTTTCACTGGTTTTAAGCTTATTTATCAACTTCGTCTGTGTCTGGGATGAAAGTTTCTGACGTTTGTCAATATTTTCTGGTTATGTCAAAAGCATAGCTACCTGTTTGGTACGTTTTCTAACTGTTTTTGTCATGGTTATATTAGGAACTGGTGCATATAATATAATTATAAACATAAAAGTTATATAATTATTTTAAATATAATTATATTTAATTTAAATCCTCACTCCGTATAATTTTTAAATATTGACTGAAGGTGGTCATCTCTCCTCGATTTTATGTGGCCATCTATCCTGAAATTGAAGGACAGATGGCCCCCCAATTTAAAGCATCACTACGTCATTGTACGTCTTTGTTTCAGGCTTAGAAGCAACGATTGGATTATATACGTTCTTTAAATGTCCGTAAAGTAAAAAAAAAATGTAACGTACGTATTGCAAAACATTCAGACACCTAACTAAAGAAAAATATTCAACCACTAAATTAAATAAACTTTAAAATTTCACTTGCTTTATGTAAAAGAAAAACACAGATGTACCTCTCAATAAATGAACTCGTTGAACATTTTCCCCGAAAAAAGTTTAAACTGAAATTTCTGATCAAGTTTTGGAAATATTTAGACTGGCCATCTCTCCTAGAGTTACCCTATATATATATATATATATATATATATATATATATATATATATTATATATATATATATATATATATATATATATATATATATATATATATATATATATATATATATATATAATACTCCTCATTTAGAATTTTCTGAGATGAAACAAGGATAATGAACCTGAAAATGTAATTTATTTCAGCAACTATTTTGGCATCCTCTATAATACTCGGTGTAATTACAAACTATTATCAACAAAAGTTAATTGACAGTATTATGAATAGAGTAATTCCTAATTCAGATATTCACGTAAATGCGAATCCAGCATAAAGCTAATTAAACATGCTTCTTAAGTACAACAATATTACATGTTGATGTCTTAACATTCTACGGAGAGTAATTTCAGCGTGAAATGAATGCATTTTCAGTTCTAAACAACTCATGTGAGGCAATTGAATTAATCTAGCTCTATGCAGACATCTCACAAATCTCTTATCTCATACCATACCAATAAATAATTTTCAACAGTAATTTCCTCTCATACTATAGATTCCAATAACGCATGCTCTTAATAAATTTATAATGCATTTTACTGAAAATACGTCTTGCTAAATTTACGTTAAATATTAGTAATTTTTCGTGTTTCCTACAGAATGAAGTTCTTACACAATTAGAAAATTGTATTCGGGGATAGAGCAATTTGAAAAAAATAATTGTTTAATTTTTCAAAGGACGGAAAAAAATGTAATATTAAAAATGGTCTATTTCGTGTGTATTCTGACATTTAAAGTCACTTTAATATTAGAATAGTTTCGATCATAACTTGCTGCATTTTAGTGCAAATATAATTCTATTTCTCACAAAAGATAATAAAACTGTTCAAAATTCAAAATGTTGCACAGGTTTATGCTTTTTATAATAAAATAATTGTTAGATATAATAAAATAATTGTTAGTAAAAAGTATTTCAAGACAAACTTTTTTGATATAGGGGGAATGTTAATATAAAACACTTCTGCATTGTAAATAATTTTTTTTGGCTGGTTAATACATAACGTCGTTTTACAACAATCAGTAACTCTTTGTGAAAAAAAAAATTCATTTAAAGTGTCTGAACTAATTTGGCTTCGATTGAAGGACATTTCTGTATTCAAATTTTAGAAAAAACCTTTTTAAGGAAAAAACTTTAATTCATGTGAAGAGAGAATGCATTATGTTATTATGCTTGTTTCATGTAAAAATAAAACAAAAGTTCTCTGTACTCTATAGCAGTTTCAATACAATCAAAGGGAAAACTTTTATTTCAACGACACTCCCAACACTTCATTTACAACACTTCATTTCGCTTATCAGGAGGAATCCTCCCTAGAAAAGATGCGGATCTTTATTTGTACACTGTAAGTGTCATTCAACATTAATTTTGTTTATATGAACCTTTCGTATTTAAAATGTATAAATAAAAAAAATCCATCACAGAAAGCAAGTACAGCAGTGAAAATCAAAAACAAAATCCAATTCCAAAGATCTTAATTTTTCCAGTTTAAACTTACGTAGTCGCTAAGACCAGTTTAAAAGGCTCACAATAGTGACCGCAAAAGAAGAGTCACCATACAAGAAATAGTTAACGATTAAAGTTCCTAGTTATCATCTAAAGATGGATCATCAGAATGGAGGATTTAAATGCCTATTTTTTAAATCCTCTTGTCACCAGCAGCGTTTCATTAGCCTTCTGCTGCTACGTCTTAGAGACCTTTGTGATAAACTTGTGGTAAGACGTTAAATAAACTATATGCAGTCTTCAATGTGTGTGTTAGATTTTCGCAGATAAATACCTAATATCTACCAGGTATTGCACATAAGGTCAAGGAAATTTTGGCCTCTCCCAATTCTGATGTAATTCACCTGAATGTCAACTTTACTTAAACTCAACTTTACCCTGCAGTTTCACTTAAAAAACTCAATACTAGATGAAGGAAGAACGAGCTACTGTAAAAGCAAACGTTTTGTCAATTCACATACTGATGATCTTTACAGTTGGAACAACTTTATTTATGGAACGGTTAATATTCATCGACATGATACTATTCGTCACAATCGGATTTTAGCTCACTAGCTGTCTGTCTCAAATACAGGGTTGCTTTGAATTATATACAGCTAAATCTACATTAACCAATTTTTTAATCTTATTAATTTTGATCTCGTTTCCCGCTTTTTTAAACTCATTATCTGTGCCATTTGGGACGTTACACATAACTCTAAGAAGATAACCAATTAAGAGAAAGTATAAAATTAACGTAAGAAATGTAATAGGTATATTCTTCGAGTAAGTTAAGCTAATATTTTCGTAAACTCAGCTTTATATGTTCAATAGTAGGAACACAAAGACTCAATAAAAATCACCCGAGTTACAGGCAATAGATTTCTAAAATTATTCTTTACCAATTCTTTATTTTCTATTGTTGTGAATTTTATACATCTACTTTCCTCTGTACACAGCAGTCTCGGACCTCTTGTGTAATCTTATTACGAGTTCCTGAATAAGTTATAATCGACAAGTACACTAAAGTTGACAAAATTAAAAAAGTAGAATTCCTTTAAATTGTTGCAGGACACTGCCAAATTCTTTACATAGCAGTCCTCCTTTAATGCGGTGTATTTTATAGAATTTTATAATTTCCTCTATTTTATTGATTGAAATGAATGGTTCAGATTTTTTTAACCTTAACTTCTTGCTATTTTAGAGGGCTTATTTAAATGAAAGCTGCTCCGAATTATTGCCCGACAAGGTATTTACTCGAAAATAATCCTCTTATTTTTTTTCTAATTTATTAACATTTTGAAAATTATTTCGAATAAATTAATCAATTATACTGGAATCACTGTATTTGAGAATTTAAGCCTCACTGTTTATAGTATGACTAATTTTATCAAAACTGAAAAGAAGCGTAAAAAATTAACTACTTATATACCGTGATATATTACAGAAACCGCCCATAAATGAAAGATTCTGGAAATGATTATGCTTAGATAACGTGATAATTCAAATCCTAATAGGAATATTAAATTTAAAAAAAAGGTTACACTCATCTGAATGTAGAAAATCATTCAAATTTTGCCACATGAATTTTATTTTCAATAAATCATGTAAATAGTTTGTGATCCACAATTGTTTATAATTCAGATTTTACAGTTCTTCAACATTCTGAGTAATTCATAATTATACTTACCTCCCATTTTAACTATCATAATTTCTCATTTCTTTGAATTAAGCAATTTTTGATGCTATATATATAAGTGATGAAAATTCCTTGTTAACATTCTTGTTCTTCTGTCACAGATTTAAAAAATGATTACAAATTTTAATGAAAGATTTTTACAGATTTTTTACAGATTTTTTTTAAGATATAGAGAGGAAATACACTATAACTTATGATGATTTTTATCATGATAGGTAAATGGAAATCGTTATTTAACGTGGCTATAATATATAAAATTAATACGGCAAAAAAATTGTGAATGATTCCTTTAAAGAAAATATTAAGTACCTGTTTATGCCTAAAATTTCAAACAGTGCTACTTTACAAATACCTTATTTTTACTTATGGAAAGGGCAAGAAATCAAAAACTTGTGAACATACTCTAATTATAATTAACGTGAAAGAAAATTTGATTGTAAGATTTAGCATTAAATAACGCCCACTAACTCTCATCATTATGCATGAGATGTACAGCACTAAGAGTGTATTCCGTTCATAATGTTTTAGGAAAAACCTTGAAGAAGGATTCCACAAATCGGAGAGGGTAAAATTAAAGTTCTACGAAAAATATTCACACCCTAGATTTAAATTTCAAAAATTAAAATATTTTATGATGGAAGAAAAGTAATTTTAATACATGTAAATTATTAAAAGACATAAAAGTTTATAACTAGTAAAATATAACATAAGATTATTCGTGTAAGTTTTTTCCAAGCTGTCAGTTGAGAACAAAATAATGAAGTTTTTCCTATTTCAACAACATATAATCACATGTGTGTGAGAATACGTTCCAAAATATTAATTCCTAAAGAAAAATCTATTCACATATATTTTAAATTATTTTGTTGGAATACATAAAACAGTTTAAAAAATTTTGTTCGAAATCCTTTTAATCGGATCTATTTTGAATACTCAGTCGGATTTAAATAAACCAAAGCAACTGCCTGAAATATCTTTCTATGCATTCCTCCCCTCCGTCAGATCCATAGAAGTGTGTGTTGTTATCCATAAACAGGAATTTCGGCTCATTTTTTTCTGAAAAGGGGACCTCATCGTTTGAAAATATTATTTTAAGCTGTCAACATTTTCTTATAAAAATATGCTGTCATATTAATAAATCTGGGGCTCCTAAAACCCAGGCTGACCTATTATTGCTATATCTTTTCGTGAACACTTTGCGAACTCATGAAAGGGGATTCACATCGCTTAAAATGTAAAATAATATTTTCTACTACTCCAGATTGGTCGGGAATATACTAATATATATATATATATATATATATATATATATATATATATATATATATATATATATGTGTGTGTGTGTGTGTGTGTGTGCGTGCATGTGTGTGTTAGTTAGGTTAAAATTTTATAATTGGAAATGCATTTTAAAATTGAGTCGTAGTTCAAAGCTCAATAATAACTCGTATAAAAAATATCTTTATTAAACCATTCTGAGAGATAGATATTTGACCTTCATCCTACACAAGGGGTCCCCAATGTCTATCTGAAGAGTGTAAATGTAAAAAGGCAATTATACGTCACGTAACACCCAAAAATACTTAAAATGGAACTTTCCTTGTGGTCAGGATTATGATTATTCATCAAATTTTGCATTCCACAAAACCATATAAGGGCATTGTTCTGTAGTCTAAACTACAAGCTGGCTATTTTCCCAGGTTGGGTGGCTAAGTTTAGGTATAAAAATTATGGAAAGTTTAACAAGGGTTAGTAAAATAAGAAATTAAACAGTCATATTAAGTTAGGGAGTGAGTTTTATAATTTTGGGGACTGAGGAATATATTTTGGCATAACATACATACATACACATACACACACTTATATATACAGGTAACCCTCCTATAACACGGTAGATAGGTTCCTAGAAAATGCCATGTTGTGAGAAACCGTGTTGTATGAGACCCAGAGACAGTACAAAAAGGAGGGGGTTACGTTCCGAAAATTTATTAAAATCAAACATTTTTTTCTATAAATTCCATATAAGCAACTTAATTTTTATTAAAAATATAAATGTATGTATAATACAACATAAAAAAACAAAAAATATTATTTTCATTTATTGCTACCTTAATTTAATAAATTTCTTCCTCATCATTGCTCAGTACAATCAAAGGAGAACGTTTTTTCGGTTGAACGATATCATCTTCACTTTCAGAACCTTTTTCTTCATTTAGATTTTTTGCACCTTCTATCCTCTTTAAAAAATCTGTAATTTTGGTTTGTTTCTGGTTCTTACAAGGTCATTGTAGATTTCACAGTATGGAGATAGACAATGTTGCAGCTCCCTTTTGAATTTTCGGCTTCTTTCAGCAGAAGGGTCTGTATTCAAAAAAAATGATTCAAGATTTTCTGCTATGCTTAGGACTTCTTGTTATTTATTTTAGTGTTAAATTAGTATCAACTTCCCAATCTTCATCAGTGCTATTGTCCTCATAATTGATTTGATTTACAGATTCGGATGTCATTTCCATCAAATTCGCTTCGTCAACTTCTTCTTCGAGTAATAAATCTTGAACGTCTTCAATAGCCATATCCACAAAACCTTCACCTCCGATTGATTTATCAAGTTCTAAATATATCACCAATTTCATTTTCTGACGATTCTATTTCAACTGAAGATGGCCATATCTTCTTACAACATGCATTTAACGTTGATGATTTTAGTTCTTTCAGCGACAAAGATATGATGTTGATGAAGTGCTTAATTCGAAATTGCTTCTAAGCTTCCATTGCATTAATTGATTTCGAACCGCTTACGTCTAAACTTCACTGTAATGCTCTTCTTATGTAATAAGTTTGAGCATGACGCTTTCCGATATTACATCGCAATAGAGATATAAATGAATAAATTATAATTTGCTTATGCATTTTCATGTAAAGCCACAATAGTTCCTTATTCCTTCCTGTCATTATTTTAAGGTAATTTAGTTTTTAAATGTGTTACACAAATATCATGTCATCTAGTGCTGAAAAGTACAGTGTTGTAGAAAGGTTTTCGAATTGTTTTTTTATCGTGTTAGAGAAAACGGTATTAGTACAGGTTGCAGTGTTATACGAGAGTACCGAAATTTATCCTATTCTGTTAGAGCGAAACCGTGTTGTAAGATACCGTGCTGTAGGAGGGCTACCTGTATATATATATATATATATATATATATATATATATATATATATATATATATATATATACTATATATATATTTTATATATATATATATATACACAGGTGGTTATGAAAATAAAAGAAACACCTATCAATATTAGTGGTGTTCATGAATACCCTTCGTATTCCTTAAAAAGCAAGTCTGGCCACCGGTATTTTTTATACAATATAGTGTATATATTATTCCACTGTCAGGTATCAGTTATGTAGCTAAGGACATCATGCTTTTGGGGGGAACAGCGTAAAATGTCAAACCTTGCAGATCTTGCAAAAAGGGCAAATTGTTGGAGGGCGTTTAAATTGGAGTATCTGTTACTGCAACCCCCAGGCTAATGGGTGTTTTTCGAGGCTGTGGTATAAAAAGTCATGATAGCATACGGAGTGCACGGAAAACCACCCTTTGCCAAACAGAATAGTGGACAAAAAGGAGAGCTGAGTGAAAGAGACTGACGAGGTATTGAAGCGGATTGTGACATGAAGAAGGAAAACAATTGTAACCAAAATGAAGAGCTCAATCTGCATTTGCATGTTCCGGTATTAACCATTAGAGGTAGAAGGGAACTTCACAAACAAAGCGTTTACGGAAGAGTAGCTATTCCCAAGCCACTTGTAATAGATGCCAATACAAAATATCATCCACAATGGTGCCACGAGCGCAAATCCTGGTCGAGTAATATGTCGAAAAATGGCATTTGGTCCGACGAATCATTGTTCAAAATTGTTCTTCGCAACAAGACGTGCGTATGTCTGGAGAACACCTACACAAGTTTACGATTCTGGCTGTCTCATCTCAACTGTCAATCATGGAGGTATATTTATCAGGGTTTGAGATGGCATCTCATGGTTTTCTTCAGGCCCTATTGTAACCGTAAAAGGGAGATTGAATGGAAAGGACTATGTAAAAATTTCAGCTGACTAGTGGATCCAATCGTACAAAAATTGTTTTTTGCAGGAGATGGCGTTCTCTGGTACGATAATCCCCCTATATATACAGCTAAATCTATCAAGCATTGGTTTGAAAAGCATGAAAAGGAAGTCAAATATGTTATCTTGCCCTGTACAATCCCCACGACTATATATCATCCAACCACCGTGATCTGTATAAGCGGATAGCGCCAGGTATCGATATCCACCACAGCATCTCTACAGGAACTTTTATTATTTTTCCCTGAAGAATGGTATAATATAGTCTTAACCACTATTCATGACTTGTATAATCCAGTTCCAAGGTGAATCAGGTTGTATTACATGACAAAGGTGATTCTGCGCCGTAATAATAAATGTTTTCATGATGTTTCTTAGTGTTTCCCTTATTTTGATACCCATCTGTATATATATATATATATATACAGAGACTGTTCGCGCATTTTTTAGTATTTTGGTAAGCGGTAATAAAAAATCGTTTGCTGCAAAAGAAATAATTTCAATTGTACTATGTGTTTAAAAGTCAAAATTATAGTCTATGGCTTGAAAGTTTTGTTTTTATTCAAAATGGCGTTTTTAACAAAGCAGTGGTTCGAAGGCTACATTTATGCTCTTTCCGAAGAGAAATATGCATACTCCGTTATCCAAAAACGATGTGAGTCATGGTTTTGTGATATCTAAAGCGTCGATACGTAATATCGTCAACAAGAAAGGAAAAAAACGTCAAATTGGAGCCTCAAGTGGGACAAATATTCCGACCAAGTATCCAAGGAAAAAACGGACATCTTCGACTATTGCAAAGGTACGTTGTTTAATGTTAAAAGAAAATCCCCCTAGTCAAAGGACAGTTGCAAAATCATTAAAATGCTCGGTGTCCACTGTAAACAAAATGATAAACGTTGATTTAAATCATAAGAAAACGAAAAAACGCAATGTGCATCGTCTTCTTCCAAATCATATCGCTGAACGCAGGACACGCTGCAGAATTCTATATGAGAAACACTTATTCAAAGAAAAATGGTAAACAATTGCCACAATAGATGAATCATGGGTGTATTTAAATGATTGCAACAAAAAAAGAGCCATTTATTATCATAAAAGGGGAGAAAAAAATTTAAGTACATGCTTCAAAGAATCGAAAGAAAGTTTTTCTAAGGGATTCATGATTGTTGCTGGTTTTTCTTATAATGGCAAGTTAAAAATAAAGAGAGTGGAAAAAAATGTCAAGATTAACTCCAAATACTATCAGGAACATATTTTACCGCCAATTTTTCTGAATGAAATACCATCGCTTTACCCACAGTGCCATCAATCTGTGAGACTTCATCAGGACAAAGCTAGCAGTCACACATCAAAATCCACTGTAAATTTCCTAAAAGAAATGGAACAAAAAACTGGTATCAAGGCCATACCCTTCACTGATATCCCTACTAAATCTCCCGATGTATCACCTATGGATTTTTGTACTTTCGGAATTTTAAAATCTGCATTATCCAAACGTCGTCCCAAAACCCTTACAGGACTCTGGAAAGCTGTTCAGGAGGAATGGGATAGAATAGGCATTATTATCCTGAAAATTGCGGTGTCGAAAGATAGTTCAGAATAAGGGATGTGAAATAGAATATTTAAAACACAAGAATTTTATGTAATTTAGTTTTGTGAATACAATATACATCGTCTAAAAAATGTGTGAACAGCCTCTGTATATATATATATATATATATATATATATATATATATATATATATATATATATATATTGCACTCAAGAGAGAAGATAACAGACTTATTTAAGTTCTTTTACAGGATATTATCTCCCCTGGTATTATCGGAGTTAATGTTTTAGAAAAATGTTTAGATTTTGTGGAATGAGTAAAATTAGAGAGGAATAATTTGATAAATGAGCAATAAATGATATAAGTATATCCATAACCATACATAAACTGTTTAAAATACAGTTGCATAACATTTATAGTTCTCATACGATACAAAAGAAACTGACACCATTCTACGGCTCTTCTGGGATAAACAAAATAACTGTTTTGAAGTTTACAGCCAATGTCTTTTGTATTTTTATCACTTCAAAATCGAAGCATTCAAAATTCTTTTCTCGAATGAATGATACAATTCACTGCTGAACTCTAATCCCTTTTACCCAATTTTGAGACTTTTAACCCTTTACCCATCAAGTAATCGTGGATAACAAATATAAAATGGACAGCAAAGTACCTAGCTTTTTCTTTTCGGGTTTTAGAAGGCTTAGGTGAATCCAACATATTGCGAGACTACAACAACTGCATATTTCTTCCATAATGTTAATTTTCAAAGTCATTGAAGGGTGAACTAGTGCCTCACATTAGCAAAGAACAATAAACAGGTCATTGAAGGGACTTCTTAATGAAGACACACTTTTTAATGAAGCAAGGATTTCTTAAACATACTAAACCCGAAAGCCTCTTATAAAGATCTGTTACACCTATAACCAAACACGTTTCTCTTTGAACTTAGCTAAACGTGATTTATAAATATAAATGACGGTAGTATTGCGACCCTATAATTCTTAAAATCGTATATTGTGATCTTTATTCGAAACTATATCTCTACTAATGCAACTCTTTCTAGGTGACAAGTTATGAAAGCTTATGCAGAAGGTCGTTCACACTTTATGGAAATGATTTTGTAATTTGTTTTTGGCATTTGCATTTTGAGATAAATATTTGGCAACTTCAGAATAATCGTCTGCTATTGATTTGCTTTGATTGGAATGTAAAATAAAAGATTTAATTTTGAAAATGGCCCTTAAAATTGATAGATCGCTCAAAGGTTACGTAACTGCACTTTCCTGGGAGAAATATTCGTATCAACAAATTATAAATCGGTGTAAAAATTTCGATTATGGCATTTCAAAAATAGGTATTTATAATACATTAAATTTGAAAGGGAAAAACGTCTAACTGAAACTAAAAATGAAAACATGACCACTAAACCTCATCCTAAGACTGTTCGAACGCAGATAAATATCAAGAAAGTGAAGTCTCTGATCCTAAAAGAAAATACGCCGATTCAAAGATCCATTGCATCGAAACTAGGAATGTCTTTTGGCACTGCAAGTAAAATCATTCATACAGATTTTAAGTTAAAAAAGATCTTTAAACTTAAAGTTCATCTGCTTTTGCCAAAGCATATTGTTGAAGGAAAAAAATATTGTAGAAAATTATATGAAAAACACCTAGCTGCTGAAAAATGAAAATTTGTGGTAACACTCGATGGAACATGGGTGTATTTAAGTGACTGTAGTAAAAAAAAATCAATTTTCTATTGCTCAACTGACGGGAATGACATTACGAAATGGCTACGTCAGTGTACAGCAAAGTTCTCAAAGGAGTTCATGATAGTAGCAGGATTTTGTTACAACGACAAAATAAAAATTAAAAAAGTCTCAAGTAAAGCCAAATTAATTCACTCTATTATCAGCAGACTATTTTTTAACCAATTTTTGAATAAGAAATTCCAGCCTTATATGGAAAGGACATTGATAAAGTTAAGCTTCTTATGGGCAAAGCCTCTAGTCACATGTCTAAATCAACTACCGCTTATTTAGCAAAGAAAGAATCAGAAACAGGAATAAAATGTATCCCATTTAATGAAATACCTGTAAAATCACCTGACTCTTCTCCAATGGACTTTTGCGATTTCGGTTTTTTTAATACAAGTCTTAGGATAACGGCATCCAAGAACACTGAACGGACTTTGGAAAACGGTCAAAGAGGAATGGGGTAAAATTGACATGACAGTACTAAGCAAAAATTTACTTTCATGGAAAATTTGAGCTAGAGCTATTGTCAAGAACCATGGCTATCAGATAGAAGCAAATCACCACATAAAATACAGAATTTATACATAAAACTTAACTTTCAAAATATTTTCCGTAAAGTGCGAACGACCTTCTGTAGTTTAAGGAAGCAGAAAATTCGTAAGTAATTTCCATTTCCCCGATTTGTCAGAATCTTCAAAAGTTTAGGATAAATGTTTTTATGACTGTAAACCATGGACGCTTCCTGTATTAGAATTTTGACTGACGTTTCCTTATCGTTCAAACATCTGCCTAATTGTTTTTTATTTATAGTCCTTTCTCTGCAACGTGAGTCTGTTCACAACTGCACAATTAAAGTCTCCATTGTTTTCATTTCCCATTATGACAACAATATGATGTTACTTAACGGTATTAGTCTGGTGAAAAGAGCCATAATGAATCCACTTTTTTGCCGACAGGGAAATATTATAAAATAAGCTAATAACACTTAAACTCGTAGAATTCATATTTTAATCAGTTATATTAATGAATCAAGCAAACATCAAACCTCCTTGTAAGCTGCTGAGCGTAAGTTTATTTTTGTTTGTTTATTAAGCGTACATCACATTTGTAATCTAAAAATTGAAGGATCATGATCCCATGCTAATTTTTTTAGTTTTTGGTTTTCGCAGTTTTGAGCTTATGACTGTCACAAAATTGTAAATAATAGTATTTTTAAATACACGAGTCATAAACCTAAATTTTCCATAAAAATTTTAGTATGACTTGTGAATCTAAGATTTGTAGAAAAATTGTATGATTTTGGTTCATTTGAAATAAAATCCTTCTGCCGTGATCACCAGATCTGTTTAACTCATGTGTTAGCTCCTTAAAATCGTCTTTACATCTTGCGAACAATACATACATTAACTATATCCTAATTACTCATTTTCTTCGGTTTAACTAGGGATAAGAGTTGTTTTTACCAGGAATAAGTATTTTAAAAAAGTTTGAATAACATAAAATTCGACTAAAGAGAATGATATTTAACTTAATCCTTTAAAAAAACCTTCATCTATGAAAAGCATGGGAATTTCATAATAATCTTACAAAGTTTTATTTTACATAAAAGCTGTTTAGGATAACAATAAAAACAATGTTACTTCTTTTAATATTTCTACCTGTGAATGGAAACTATTTTTTTTAAAATCAAGCTGTAATGCCTCGCTATTTGATAATAAATTAACTATTATTAAAAACTACCCTTAACCGATGCCAATTTCTGTTTTGTTTATTCTTACCAGCATATTTACCAATTAAGTTTTCCAAAGAGCAATTACTTTGTTGACTAAAATAACGTAGTTAATGATCTTATAATGGAAAACTTTTTGTTTCCGGGGAGCTTCAGTAATTGCTATTTTGAGTAGGGGGATCATTACAGGATATTAAAGCAAATATTAGGTTGCAAAAGATTCAGATTTAATATGTGACTTTAATATTCTTTCCTATCTATCAGATAAAATTGATTTCTTAATAATTGAAAATTATTCGAGATTGCTATGGCGAAATGAAAAGATTTGAACTTAAAGCAAAGAATGATGAACTTAAGCGCTGCTTTAATTGAACTTTTGGCCTTAAATGTCTCGGACTGATGACTTAAAACTTTTGATAGAAAATATTTTACGGCATTCATAAAAATTTAATGACAATATATAGATCTGTAATGGCTCGTGAAAATATTTTATATTTAACATCTGTATTGTGGTAAGATCCGATGCAGAAAAATAAAAAATATTTGAGGTCCGTATTAAAATATTTTTAAGAAGGAAGCTTTGAGTAGTAAAACTTCTAATTTCATATTTTGGTACTTTTCGATCGTAGTTTCTTTAAATCGAAATATATTATAAATCCGTAAATAATAATTGGAAAATTAGTCGTTTTGATTTAACTCTGTTGATTTACGTTACAGCATGAAGTTAAGATATTGTTAATGTAACGTACATCGAGTCATATTCATTTTTGTTTATAGAGGCGTACTTCTTCACGGAGCGTATTTAATTATCCATTATAAAATCAAGAAATACTAACTTTGACTACTGTGTATTAACGTAAATCATTTTAGAACATTTCGATGATTTAACCTGCAAAAAAAAATGTAATATAATCGCATTATTTCAACATACCTCATTTCTACAGTATTACTTTCATGTATGATATTTTAGTGTACTCGGTGTAGAGAATTTAATAAGTATTCTAAACTATTTTAAATAATCTTACAATTATATTAAATGATCATTCAACCGGTAACTAATGTGTAATTAAGTCTTGAGCAATAAAAAAATTGTGTATAGGAAATCTAGTTGTCCTTAAATTAATTTTAAATAAATAGTTTCCAAAAAATGATCGTAAGAAAAAAATTAACTGAGAATACGTTTTCAAAAATAATTCATGACATATTTTCTGTTTGTGCTTTTAAATATTTTTCTTTCAGATTTAACCAATAGTAAAGGAAAAATTATTGTAATTATTGTATTGCCCCATTGTAATTAATTAGCAAATTTTATAATTAGGGAGTTTTAAAACATCATGTTTTCAGCATCAATGAAGCTGATTTTCAACGATTAAATGAAAGCATTCAAGCATTGTTTCCAGTAATTCATCAGACCATTACTGATAAATAGTTTCATAATCATAGGAATAAAAACAAAATTATATCAATTAAAACTTCTACCTTTGACATATTCAGGGTCCATATTATATTTGTTTTTGGGTTTTGCATTAATTGATAAAATCATACTTTTTCTCATTGAAAGAGATTGATTAGCTTACGACCAAACGGATAAATTATGTTTGGCAATGAGTTTAGGCAAGAGGAAAGTAAGTTTATGTATAAAAATGTAGCATAAAATATTCCTATCCATTGTATTTATTCCCAAATACAAAGTAATAGCGTTATTTTTATACTTTTTGACCAGGAAAGAAAGACTGAAAACTGCTAATTAAATATTCAGATCATTAAATTTTCAGATAATTAAATATTCAAGTAATTAAATATTCAGATCATGATATAGATAAGCTATAATCAGCAGTACTAGTATTGTTACGCAAAAGTTGAGAATTTACAACAACAAAAATAATAAAAAATAAAAATAAAATAAATTTAAAAAAATAAAAAATCAGACATTACTAAAGTATCATGAAAGATATTTTTTCTCAATTAGAATATTCAATTTAGTATCCTGCCTGCCGACAGTCCTGAGTTAACAAACTACTTACTGTCGCTTTCTCTATCATTTCCATCCAAGTCTCCTGTACCTCCCACGGACCCTGCCTAATGTAGAATTTTTCCGTGTACATTAGTGATAATGGCTTTTAACTTTGCATCTTATCGGTCTATGATAGATTTCGTAGGCGTAGAATACTTAACAAGGAAAGCATGAAAGAATGACAAGGAAAGCACATGGGAAATAATAATTACGTTATGTGTATAATTTGTTAAAGATATAATAGGAATTATTGGTTCAGTTCCTATTCAATTATACTTACGTTTACAACGTAACATAATGTATATATAACTTTATACTTTCCGAATATAAACATAGGTAAACCTGTGTAATTGCTAAATAATGAATAAATAAATATATATAAAACAAACATTGGAATTAAAACTTTTAACAAGCAATTCAAGGTAGAATTGAGTGTTTATTATTTTCTACATTAGGAGTTTATTTCTTAAATTATGAGGAAACACAAAGCAGATTTTCTTTTCAAAAATCAGGAATTTTTGAAGCGGAATTGATAAAAATTAAAGTATTTTTAAAATCTTTAATATGAGTTTGCGAAAATTATTATGTGTCGATGAATGTATGCACGTGTGTACATCTAATATTACAGCAAATACTGAAAATTCTTACCAATTAGAGCCCCCAAAAGGTTGAATTTTTATTCGTTCAACCTTTTCAGAGATGTTGACGAAATGTCTATCCATTTTTTAGCCTCATCTTTCTGTAAGATATTCTTCTTTTTCTTGTAAAAAGATAAATTAAAGAAATATTGTTCATTATTGCAAAAAACATTTCATCGAGCTCTAAATATATCGAGTTTGTCGGTATTTAACTACATTTTTCTCAGTTATTTATTAATTTCTTTGGACATAACAATTTTCTGGAAAATAATTCTTTGTACTATCTTAAATTTGACTCTCGAGTTTTCAGGAAACTTGCTTTAAATATTTTCTGTTTAAAGTTTTCATTTATCGTTGAAGCTCCTCCATTTGTTTGGGACTCATGATTCTCAGAATTCGAGAGTTTATTCTTGTTACGTAATTTTCTCCCTTAGGACATTCTACTAGTGTATAAAATTCTTATCCGATTATTCTGCGCATTCGGAGAATAAGTTATTTCTTCATATGAAATCTGTAAATGAGCTACTACATACAAGACGTGGAAGACTTAGCTACTCTGAAACTAGAACTAAAGAGGGTATTTCCATAAAAATTCTTCCAGCGTAACTCAAGTGCTTATTTAACTAGTTTAGAATTAATTACCAGGGTAGAAACTTCAGCATAGAAGTAATTACTCAATTATATTTACCATAACATTTAAGTGTTGCATCCAATAGTTTTGTTAAAACTAGTTTGCTTTCCCTAAAGATGAATTGCCTGAAAATGCAATTTGTTTACGTGAAAAGTATGAGCAAATTGTTTTAGTTGCATACACCGATAGTAATTTCAAGATTTGGTAATCGTAACTTATTTCAATAGCATGTAATTCGTTAAAAAAAATCTGTTTTATATCATAAAATTTTAAATTCTTTTTAACCATTTTCTCTGTCTGCAGACTATCAAATCGTTTGTAGACAACGGGGCAAAATTTATAATTTCTTACCACTAAACTGTCTCACTCTGATATGTTATTTCCTTATCACACGAAGAAAATTTATTTTCATGATTAGGGAGGAATCAAAAATTTTTTTTACCTAACAAGTTTTTGGTGATGTTCATTTTCGCGCCACATATCTTGCCATTGAAAAATCGAAATACCACTCCTAATCAGTGACGAGAAGAAGTGATGAGAGTTTAATATACTTTTTAAATCTATAACGTAAATAAAACTGTTTAACCATCGAAAACAGTTGCTGGTAAAAAGGGAATTCGTGCAATAGCCAAAGACTTTGACCCGAGCTAAGAATACATAGGCTGGTGAGAAATTTCATATGAAGAAATGAGGCCTGTGACAGATTTCATATGAATAAATAAGTTATTTCTTCATATGAAATTTGTAAATGAGCTACTACATACAAGACGTGGAAGACGTCTTGTATGTAGTAGCTCAATCACTATTCCTTTCCAAAGTGAAAGCGATGTCCTTTTCAGGAAGCTATGCTAGACGCACGCGGACATATTAAGAAATTGACGACGTAGGATTAGGATGGATTAAAATTTACAAAATCATAGTCAAATCATCCAAGAACACATGCGGGATTTCCCCTATTTATTCTAAATATACAATTAGTTAATTAAATTGTGATCCTGAACAAATAGTTTAGTTAGATGCTTCTGCTCAAGGAACTATTGATCTTCGGTATCATTAAAGCAGTTTGTTGGAGTTATAACGGAAAGAAAGTAAAACCTAAGTAACTACAGCTTGGTCCCGAACTTAACAACATTAAATTTTCTAATTTTAACTGCTATAAACTTCATAAATATATGTTATATAACACCAGTGTTGTACAACACCGATTGTTTTTTACTATAATGGCATGTGCATGGACATAAGTTTCACCGGAATTGTAAATTACGTATTAGTGGGAATGTTTGTACAATAACGATGGTATTGGTACCTGCTGAACATGGCAGATAAAGTTTGTAGGGTTCGCGTGTTGCTCAGATGCAAATTTCTGGTAGCTGCGCAGTGCAAGCCAGTCGAAGTGAGTTCAGAGCAGGTGTCTGGTCTATTTAAGTGACACACGCTGAGTTGGCAAGAGCCCAAGAAGGGAGTGTAGATTTGTACGGTAGTACGTTACGCTATTAGTAGAGATACGAAAGAGTCGAGAAAAGTTAGATTGAAGGTGATAGCGGTATTTAACTGATAGAGCACGTATTAGTATTTAGCCTAGGTGGCTGCACGATTTCCATAGTTAGTTCAGAGCCTGATGGTTACGAGTATTGCTAGTGAACGTATATTCTGCCTGAAAGGGATCATTACGACTATAAAGTTCAGTTCTTAGTACCGCAAGTTGCGGTACTGTTGTGTTATTATTTGAAGCCCCAAGTCGGTCTATGTTAGTCTACCTCTACGTAGAAAATAAAGGAATTATTTATATTTATGCCTATTACTTTATAGTGTGCCTGGACCGTTAGAGGATTCACAGGGTACATAAGAACCAGAACCATATAAGTTTATGCATTGTAATAAAAAAGTTTTATTTGAATATATTGTCCTTTTAAAAGGGAATTAAGTATCCTTCCTTCAGTAAAAAAGGGAGAAAAAATGGAAAATTTTCTTAGAAGTACAAATATAAAATGACAAGTCTGTTATGAAAGCATTTTGTATGCATTCTCAAATCTCTCTCATGGTTCTTTGGTCTTATGGTTCTTTTACAACAGTACGACAGATTGTATTCTTTCACTTTCATATTAGTTATAAAACATATCTTACCGATTGAAATAATTTTAGTTTAAAAAATGCCACTTCTGAATCATTCAAACGCGTATTTTACAGGCATAATATATGCCGTAATGTCTGTTTCAAATAAAAAAGTACTGAAAATGTATTTGTTATTATTTTGTATACAATGCACAGAATGTTACTTATTTTTATAAATAATAGTTCCCCCAAAAATTCAATAAAATATGTTCTTTTATAATACTTCTCAAGAGAATTGTTACTGTTTTGGTAATTACAAATATTGTCTTATATTAATAATCCTATTAATATTAATCGACTGTATAAATAGGGCTTGACATTTACATTTTTAATACTTCATATATAATATTTTATGTTCTTGCCTCTAGACATAATCAGATATCACGATTGTTTTCAAAGCGAAATTCGTTTGATTTTGAAACAAAATATTCTGTCTCCTAAGGCGAGAGAGAAAACAAATCACTGATTTTCCAGGAAAGCATCAGTTTTTTGTATTATATAAATCCAGATATTTTTCCTCTTCTTTTATCTTCCACAATATGATGTCTTACGACAGGTCATATGTTCGAGCTAGACAAAACAATTTATATAATTTTAGCCCGCCCTAATTCAGTAGTATATATATATTGATTTATACATAATAAAGTACATATAATAGGCCCATGTTTGAACTCAAAGCAAATTTTGCAGAGTTAGCATGCATCAGAGGCTTTAGTTAGAAATAACAATGATCCTTTATAAATAAAAATTTTTCAAAATGGAATTGGGACATTAAACCTCAGAAATTAGAAACAGAAATGCAAAGTAATGAAGTCAAAACGATAGTGCATTTGCTTTGGATATCATAAGAATAAATATTAGCCGTTTAGATTCTTTTCACATTTTTATGACTTTGGCTTTCATACTTTCTCCAAGCAAACCATAAGTTTCTTTTCGACTCTTTTATTATTAGAACAAAGTAAAAGATATTCTACAACCATACTAGCTTAGTTTTCGAAGCAAAAACAAATAAAAACGGCCAGAAGCATGAAAAACGGAATTGAATTTTCGTTGTCTTTTTAGCCCTCATATATCATTCCATTCACAACCCTCAATTTAAACTTCATGAATGCAGCTAAGAACTGACATAACACAGTTTGAACCAGTTTGAACTCAAGGTCGTCGAAATATAGTAGTAAAGACCGACTCATACTGAACTATCAAAAGAAGACAATGAAATTTAATCTGGTTCATGGAAGGGAAGCCTTTATTAGATAATATTGATATACAAGTACCTAGAGATGATTTTTTTTACGAAAGATTTTGTATACGATAAATGCTTAAAGAAATCATGCATATACAGAAGGTCGTTCGCACTTTATGGAAACGATTTTGATAGTTAAGTTTTATGTATAAATGCCGTATTTTTTGCGGCGATTTGCTTTTATCTGATAGCCATGGTTCTTGACTATAGCTTTTGCTCGAATTTTCCATGAAAGTAAATTTTTTCTATGTACTGTCATGTCAATTTTATCTCATTCCTCTTGGACCGTTTTCCAAAGTCCGTTCAGTGTTCTTGGATGCCATTTTCCTAAGGCTCTTCTTAATAAACCGAAAGCACTAAAGTCCATTGGAGAAGCGTCAGGTGATTTTACAGGTATTTCCTTAAATTGGATACACTTTATACCTGTTACACTGATGAAGCCATTTCGTAAGGTCATTCTCGTCAGTTGAACTATAGAAATTTGATCTTTTTTATTACAATCACTTACATACACCCATACCACATCGAGTGTTACCCCAAATTTCCATTTTTCAGCAGTTGTGTGTTTTTCATATAATTTTCTACAATTTGTTTTTCTTTCAGCAATATGCTTTGGCAAAAGCAGATGAACTTTAGGTTTAAAGATCTTTTTTAACTTCAAATCTGTATGAATGATTTTACTTACAGTGCCAGAAGGCATTCCTAGTTTCGATGCAATGGATCTTTGAGTCGATGGATTTTCTTTTAAGATTAGAAACTTCACTTTCTTGATATTTGCAGGCGCTTGAACAGTCTTAGGATGAGGTTTCGCAGTCATGTTTTCATTCTTACTTTCAGTTAGACTTATTTTTCTTTTCAAATTTAATATATTATAAATACCTTTTTTTTGAAATGCCATAACCGCGATTTTTACACCGCTTTATAATTTGTTGATACGAATATTTCTCCTCGGAAAGCGCAGTTATGTAACCTTCGAGCCATCTATCAATTTTAGGAGCACTTTTCAAGATAAATCTTTTATTTTACATTCCAATCAAAACAAATCAATAGCAGACGATTATTCTGAAGTTGCCAAATTTTTATCTCAAAATGCAAAAGACAAAAATAAATTACAAAATCGTTTCTATAAAGTGCGAACGACCTTCTATATAGCATCGTAATTGTAAATCTTGAATATTTACCAAAACTACGCCAGTTCCCAACATTCTTTAAAAACGTTTTGTGGCAAAACATATATTCCGTTAGATATCTAACTTTCTCATCCCCCCCCCCCCTCAAAAAAAAACCCAGACTTGAGAAAACATTACTAAAATGTTGTAGTATTGAAACCTGTAGTTCACACTGATAACGAGGAAGAATAAAAAATCTTTCTTCACCATTGACACCAGGGAAATGAATTGCCATCGTATTTACAAAGTTAATATCTAAAAAAGTCTCATAAACGTTTCTTCACTACTGACTGATAGGATTAACGTAAGTAGAAAAGCAAACTATAAAAAAGACTTGCTGATATATTTGACTGTTTATAATACATTTTTTTATTACCTATTAATCGGGTATTGATGCACTCACAAAAGCATAAGTATTTTGTGAGTATTACAAAGAGGGGAAAACATCTTTATTGTTCATTCGCGAAGTTCTCTCTTGAGAAATGCCAGTTGCATTTTCTCCTATTGTATACATGCACCGATAAGACCTATTACATATTTCCAGTTTGGTAATGAGTACTTTCTTGACTTCATTAATAGCCCAGGTGGCACTCACTGTCCGCTGCTAAATCATACACTTGTCCCCTTATCACTGTCTTCCTAGCTGGCATTCTGATATCCTAGCATATACTACTTAGAAATAAAAAAGTGGACTTCTGATTTTCTACAAAACATCTGGTATGACGTCCAAAATGTCGGGAAACTATGAGTTAAAAATGACGAAGAATTCAAGATAATATTTTGATTGGTATGCATTTATTACTCTAGCATCCCTTTATTCGGATGCCACATTATTTTGGATAAAAAAAAATCAAAACATATATATCAGACTAGCTGAATACCCGTGCTTCGCTACGGAGTACATTCAAATTAAATACAACTGTCAATGTATGCAATTAATGCCAAATAATATATATATATATATATATATATATATATATATATATATATATATATATATATATATATAATAAATACAACGGTTAAAGAATGCAATTAATGCCCAAAATACAAAATAGTATATTTGTAAAAAAAATCGTAACAGATATTTTTATAGACAAAATAATGTAGAAGAAAATGTTCGAATTAAATACAACGGTCAATGTATGCAATTAATTTGTACGTTAAATAGCCATAAAACATACTAATTTGAATTAAATTCTTACAAAACTTCCATCTCAATTAGTCTAGTGGTTAAATTTTATCTTTATAGAGAATAAGCTACTTCTACCCTACATTTGAGTATGTATATCTTGAAGTGGCACTCTAAATAATTTCATTCAAACACAGTTCTTACATAACAACAATGTTTATTTAAATATTTGCACATATAGATTTTGCTTTTCAACATCAAGCATACGTACTACTAATACAAGGTATATATAGCATTCATGCAAGGGAAATACAATTCAATATATTCACTTTATAACTACTCATTCAAGAAAAATACACTTTGCAATACTCACAGATACTTTGAAAGTCAACCAGAAGTGTTACCACGTAAACTTTAGGCCACAGAACGCTAAATAACTTTCGTCTAACATGAACTCGCGTAGGTTAGCATCAACCTAGCTAAAACGCCTCGAGCGGCTGCTCGCAAACTCCTTTCACTTCCTTTCGATTCCTTCGACCCTTCCTCTCACTTCCTTTCGCTTCTATCTTCTTTAATGTAGCTGCTTGGTATTTATACCAACCACGTATGCCGCAATTAGCATATCTTAAGCGGCTTCTTTAGATTTATTGACTTAAAAGTTCGATTATAGTGAATCGAATTTTACCATTTTTAATAACTTTACATCTTTTACCATTTTTAATAACTTTTTGCTCAATTTATTTCGTTGTTATGCACGTGATGCAAAATTAATTTAAATTATCACAAAAAGAAAAGAAATCATGCGATAATAATTTAATAAACTGAATTCTAAAAATTAATCTTTAAAAATTCACCAAAAATTAGAAAATAGAAGTAAAGATTCGAAAAAGATTTCATTTTAAAGGAATTTTTATGATCTGTGAAATAAATTTTATAACCCTCGGATTATTATTTTAAATGCAAACTTTAAAGAATGTTACAAAAACAGCTTAAAAATTTAACTTAAAAAATTTAAGAAGAATTTTTCAAAAATCTCTTTGTGTACCCTTACTCTTTAAGAAGAATCGCCATGCAAAATTTCAGCCCTTTAGGTCCAGTGGTTTGGTCTGTGCATTATCTGTCAGTCAGTCAGTCAGTCAGTTACGGAACTGTTTTATACATATATATAGATGATAAATTTAATTTATTACCTATAACATGAGTCACAAAAAACTATTTCTATCATTACCGTTTTTAAAAACAAAAATAAAAAAATAAACTAGATAGCTAGAAAAAATCAAATTTCCCTGATATTTGACAATATTTTTGGTTTGCTATGGACAAAATCAACATAAAAGGGTTATGAAATTCTAATAAAAATTTTAGTTGGAAGGGCTATTTTAAGCAGAACCAGGACTAATTACAGCGGGACGTACAGTTTGAAGCCGATTTTGAACGGCTACAAACATCCATGCCATCAGTGGGACTTAAACCCATAGACATTGGAGCTTTCATTGTACTGTAATGCATTTATCTTAATAAGATAAATAAATTTCAGTATGTAATGTATTTATCTTACAAAGATTAGTAATTTCTAGAGGGACAAAAGTTCAAAGTTACTTACATTTCATACAGTGTAAAAAACAGCAATGAGATTTATTGCATTTCCAAGAATAATAAGTATTGTCTAAGTGTGGAAAATACATAAATGTATAAGCCATAAGTTCAAACACAATATTTACTAGGAACTGGATTTCTGTATATCTGTATCGAACGATAGCTAGGACCACAGTATTTTGGACGTTAAAATAAAGGGTAAAAATCAGGTTTTAGTTTCGATTGAAGAAATTAGAAAAAAAACAATTTTGTGATGAGAAAATCTCATGTCACAAAGTTTTTTTTAAAATTTTAATGCATGAGTAAAAATATAGAAGGCAGTTTTTATACTATTCCTACATACAGGGGAAAAAACATTGTTTTATCAGTTTAACCTTTATACGGATAGAGCTACAATAATTTGTTTTACATTCTTTCATTAGAAAACATGTTATAATTTATCTCCCTAATTATTTATGTATGAGTGTGTCAATTGAAATTGAAATAAGAAACACAAAAGGAAAATAAGTATAATTTATTGACAATGTTTGTTATCAATGTGATTATTAAATGAAAAGTCTTTCTGAAAAGCAGGATCATGAAGATGAACATAACTTGGTGATGAAAAATCATTCATTATTTTAATCCATCTGAGCAAAAAGATATGGTTTGTCTTTCACATTTAAGATTTCAATTTCAAGATGCTCATAATTATTTTCTTTCAAAAAAGCCCCCTGCTTTGGTCCTACTATAGTGGTATATATATTAATATTCATTACTGTCTGCTTTTTGTTTTCCGGCTGTTGTTTTCATAATTTATCACTCAAATTCTTGTTACTGATTTCAATTTCTTTACATATATATGTATGAATATATCCGTGAATGTTGTTTCTATCCATCCAGTTAGTTAAATGGATTTGAAGCTGAAAATATCCGTGTTAAAAATTTAAACAAGTATTTTCAAATTTATGATTGCTTAAACTTTTCTTTCGATCTAATTTAAAATGTAAGGACAAAGCAATTTATTCCTATCGATTCTTCGGACAAATCTGAATTTAAAAAAACACTATAAATCGGATAGAAAAGATGTTTTGAAATTCTGTATTTCTTTCCTTTTTTCTTAAAAAGAATTTAACACAGTTGAAAAATTTCTTTCGAATTTAATAATTGTGGAAGCAGGTGCATTTACGCTTCTGAATTTTTAGGGGAAGAGAAACAAAAACTTTCAGAACTTGGAATTCTTTGAGAGAAATTCTTTCACCCCGAGACTTAACACAACTGTATTCTTAAGCTTAGTAAGATTGTTATCATTGAAAAAATGCCTGGAATTTCATGCTTTTTTCTTCTATTAACTCTTTTTCACTCGGAAAATTGAAGCGACTGTCTTTTCCTTACGGGATAAATCGGAACGAGCGAAAAACTTTATCTGCTGCATTCTATCTAGCATTCGAACATTTATTTCAGAATTTCTCTTTCTTTTGACACCGACATTCCCCCCTAAAGATGAGACCCAAAACGAGAGAGGGGGAAAATTCAATTTACATTCAATGATATTTTCCCAGATCGCATTCCCAAACTCAACGGACGCGTAATATGGTATTGTCTCAAGAAGTTCAGTGTTTATCCCTTTGCCCTTCTTCAAAGTAACAAAGAAAACTTTCTCTGTAAATGCAACTCCACTACACAAAGCGGTTGCACTTCTCGAGGACTTCGCTCACATGTTCACAGAAGAATTCGGCTTACAGGAAGCTGTCAGCATGTTCAATCCAATAAGGGTATTGTCCCACCATATCAGGATTGAGTGCGTATTGAGGAGATCTTTGTAAGGTGCTTCTATCTTAAGATACCGTTCTTGGAGGGAAGATTCCTTGGGGATTAACTGTTGTTCATTTTTTTCACAGTAGAATGTGCAGTTATTCTTCATACAAATTCTTCCCTTCTTTTTTCATAAAACATGATTCCTGAAATATATCCTGGTATCAATGTACCTCTGATTCCTTTTCAATATATATATATATATATATATATATATATATATATATATATATATATATATATAGAGAGAGAGAGAGAGAGAGAGTACTCCCATTTTAACAAATATTTCACTTATATTGGGGACATAACATTACTTATTTCTTATAAGGTTTGTAAAAAATCAGATACAATTTTTCTTTGCATGCATAACATGCAGTTATACTGAAAGGGTAGCTAAAGACCGTTTGATGTTGTTAACAGTGTAAAAATATCAATTTGTTTTCTGCAACGAAAGTCGATAAATTACATAATCAAATCCATAAAATATATAAAAAATTTAACGTAATGTTGTGAGACTTTTAATCAGTGATAATAAATACAACATTAGGTAAAAGATCATATGGTTCTCCTTTTTTTATGCATACTTTGATCGTAGAGTTTTAGGCCTAATTAATTGACGTGGACTATCATTCGTAATAAATTTTGCAAATATAGGTAAAATCAAAATTTTTCTCCTTTTAGAGTTCAGACTAGAATTTCTTTAGTACTATTCAGTAGTCTTAGTCTTTGAATTAGAAGGGGAAACACCCTTAAATGCACTGCATAAAACAAGTTTTTAGGAACCCTCCTTTCTAGAGATTTATCGATTACCTGACATACGGTGACATACTTTTACTGGAAAAAGCAAATTAGACCCCAGAATGTCAGATTACTGATAGTTCTATAGAAAGAGGAGTGTTATATTGTTTGTTTTATGCAATGAATTTCTAGGTGCATTCACAACCCAGTAATTCAAGGAGTAAGTACTACAATTTTCTACTGAGTTAAGATTTTGTGTACTGGTAATTTTTCTGTGCTGGAACGCTCAGCAATGTGAACTCTAAAATGTGAGGAAATATCAGAACATTTGATTCATCATTTCCTTCTAAATAACTTTATACTTTTGCAAATAACAATAAATCCCTACCTTCCAGTTAAACGAAAGAAAAGAGATTTCAAAATAAAGCGGGACACAAATTCCCCCCACCACAGCGGGTCGTAATTTCGTCTGTCTGGTGGATTAAAAACTCTGTTTTCTGGTTTTTATAACATGTCACTTAAATATAACGTTCGTTCCACCCACATTTTACAGAAATTACTCACTACTTCTGAGCTGAATAATTATCTAAGGGTAGTCCATGTCATACAAAAATAATCCACTTTAATCCAATGTAATTTAGTCTAAAATAAGTCACATGTGTATGTTTTTTACACTTTTCTCCTAAGAGTTATTTAAAGTTGGAAAAAAGTACATAAACTGGGAAAACTTAAAAATGTCACAAAGCAAAGGAGAAATGAATTAGGAAATAAATATATCATAAATCTTTTTTACTAAGTTAGTGGGAGCAAAAAATTTTAAAGATTTTCCCTCTCCTTAATCATTTTCTTCAAGATATCCTCCAAGACAAGAGGTTCTAATCTCTGACAGAAAGGTACAATTAATGACGCAGAAATTTCTTACTTTAGTTTTTGAAGTAAGCAATCGTACATTTGTTTTGTTTCAGAGTTTTTAAGTTTGAAAAGTTTAAAAAGAATACGACAGGGAGAAAGTAAATATCTGCGATTCTAAAAAAATGTTTTACAGAAGCATCTCCAGTGTTCTTCACTTTTAAGGTAGTAGTATTTTATGAAGTGGCATATAATATCACAGATTTTATTTATTAAAAAGAAATAAAACTGTTATGACTTTTAAAGATTGTTAAAAAAGACTGCAATATTCTGAGTGGCTTCAAATCCAGTCCATGGCTGTCTCAAAAGAGTATGTGTTAATGATCTCTGTTCCATTCAAAAAGCATCAGTCCTTAAGTGTAAGTTACTTGAAAAGTGCTGGAGAAAATAGCTCTCTACTATTTCGAACAATAGGTGGCTTTGTGATTATCATGCTGGGCAGAATAATTAGCTTGCCCAATCAGCCAATCAAAGAGATAACGTACAATAGTCACTTTGGAACGGAATTTCCCTTCATTATTATGTATGGTGTAACCCACGGAGGAACTAATAGACTGAGGTGTTAATCAAGCATTTTGACAGGGAGTAAGAGGAGAAACAATTTTATGCTGGTCCACACTTTTGGAAGTAGAAAAAAGCTATCAGGGTTTGTATGTTTCAAACTCTTTTGGAACATACATAAACTAGACGACGTGATCACAAATGCTTTTCGGGTGAAAGTGGATAGCGGAAAATTCAGTCTTTCTAGAGTGCTAAGAAGGTTAAGGGACTTCACGTATTCATAAAGTCACACTCGTATGAGATGTTTTACTCAGCCTATTATAGCCCTCAAAAACCGAATAAAGTTCAGAATAATTAAAATGGGAGTGAGAAGAGGCATTTCGTGTATTGTATATTTAACACCGAAATCTTTATGAAAAATTTGTTGTTAACTTTTCCATACAATCCCTATAGATATACGCAAATGTATGATGATAAATAAATAATTCAAATTATTAAAACATTAATAAAAATGAGTATTTGACAGTACAATACATAGTATTTCTTGCAAATTCAAAGAACTGTAAAATTGTTAAAACATCTTGAGTGAAACCCGAGCAGCAATTCGGGAAAAAAGAACAATTACGAAACGAATGTAATTATAGAACAAAAGAGCGCAATATATGTGCGTGTATGTGTGTTTTGTAAATAATATCACAAAAGAGAGCAGTTGTTAACTATTCATTAGCTTTCAAATTGTCTCTAAATTTTTGTAATCGGTAATAAGGATTCATAATCGTAAGAAAATTCGTTGCATTATTTACTTCTTTTTTAGGCCTCTTACACCTTTCTTTCACTTCTCTATGATGTTTATTTTTTTTAAAAAGAAACTACAGAATGAAATGAATGTGAACACTACTTGAGAATTAATATGGCAAATTTTTAAGTTGGCTATAGAAGGAATATCGTTAAACCAACAAAAATTTTAATAAATATTCACATATATCTTCCTAGTTATTTCAATTTTATGATAATCTTTGTTAATATGAAAATGCGACATTCTGATTAGAGAACAATGCGAGCTTTACAGAAAAATGTTTTGGAAATTTTTACAACGCCCTGTTTTGTTGTAAATTATTAGTTATTGACAAAAAAATAGCTGAAAATGCTGTAATACATTATATTAAACAAAAGGAAATCCACTCGGCAAAATGAGAACATATTCATATTATGATAGAAATCCAAATTATTTTATAAAATTTGAAATTTGCAATAGAGGTTAGGTAAAATTCTGGTTTGAGCAGCAAATCATCATAAAATATATACAACCTCTGGAGATATACTTGAAGATCAAAATAAATATTAAGTGTAAATATTGGTAAAGGATTGCTTTTCTTTTCCAAAAGGAATGATTAATGAACGAGAGCAATATCATTTAATAAGTTATAAATTAAGATTGCAGTTAAGAAGCTTTTCATGTTTGTTATGTAAGATCCCTACACTGAACTCCCAAGTATCCGTGCTAATTATAGCATGCATGAGGGAAAGTAGAACAACCTGAAATCACAGAAAATCCAAAAATGTTCCCGAAATACCTTAAAACTTGAGGGTTTAAAATAAACTACATATAGGGAAATCAATTAAATTGATAATAAAAGTTACATGCACTTCCTATTTTTAGTCAATAAAATATCTGTTATATTTGTTATATATACACTCACATATATGGGTGGGTGAGTATAAAGAAAATTTATTCAACGAAAACTCTTTAAGACATATACATAGGGTCAAGAATGGAAGTTTATGACGTAGTTTCAAAACCTTAGGTATGAAGTTTCCCTGCTTAATATTTACTTAGGCTTTAGAGACTATTTGGTAAACAAAACAATTATAAACAACTCTTCAAAGGGGGAGAAAGAGTATAAATTCAGTTTGGATATATTCCATCAACCTCGGTATTGAACATTTGAAAAACAAGGTAATTATTTAGCCTTGTTACATCTTATTGAATATTTAACGAACTGTTCTTTGATTGAAGCCCATTTACACAATTAATTTAAAATAAATATTTGCTTAAAAAGAGTTTTACATAACATCATTAAAATTAATTTAAAATATACACTAGTCTTAATTACTATTCAATATAAAATAGGAAAAATGCAGCTTTGCTTACTTTTTTTCAATTATTAAAGATACAGACAGGCAGACAGGATTTTTAATTTTCGATAAGATTGGAAACTCTGAATAAAATTCATGGTAATTGCATATAAATCACCGTTCTATAAAGGCTTAAAATAATATTGCGTTGCAATAACTTCAACCATGTACGTATATTTAATTAATGAAATGTTTATAAGGAAAGATAAATGTTGAAATGATGTAGTGAGTGGATGAAGAGACACATTTAGTATTTTAAAAGTTTGTTGAGTATAATTCATTAAAAGGAGAAATTTAAATAAATGAAGTGAGATTTTATGCGATAGTGAAATCATAATAAATCTAATTAAACGTTATAGCGCGTTTAAAGTAGCATAAATACTCTTAAATTTTTACTTGCTATGAAACTAATTTTGGAATCTAGAGAGCATGAATTAGAAGAAATTCTGTAGTTGAGTAATTAAAGGGGAAATGGAAACTGGTATTCAAGTATAAAATTTCACGAAAATAGAGATATTGTGTAATGCTTGCTTCTAAAAAATACTGTATCTATGAAATGTGTGGGGTTGTAGTTCCTTATAAAATCCATAAATAAGTACAGTAAAGTAAACTTAAGTATTTAATTTTGAAAATAATTACATTTATTAATTAAAATAATTAAGTGACTATTTTATAATTGTCTCGATGAACTTTTATTTCGATTTTTTCATTAATGTGCTTCATAATAAAGTACTAGCTATTGCTTATTCTATTTTTTTGATCCCCAACTCTTCAAGGACTTTTGGTTATAAGGGACTAAATAAATAAAGAGAGTTTAAAGATATTACGATTAATTCTATTGCAGATACTATTAATATTGAAAAACAATCTGACTGAAGTAATTTTAGAGCTGAAATAGGTAATGAAATCAGTTAAGTCATTTTAAGAATTTTGTGCTCTCATAGAATATAAATACATTTCAGAATGTCAACCCCAATTAGAAACCATTTTCCCACCAGGAGCGATGGATCTTCGGAAAAGGGCCACTGTCGACTTTTACCACCCACTTTAGACCAAAGAAGGTGATAAACAAAAAACAATTTAAAAGATGCAATCAACGAAGTTCGTCTCACGAAGCTTTACACTGACTAAGGTGGGAGTCACTTCTCGTACCGATTTTTCTACTCCACGGGTCATTCTGATGAAGCTCATCTGGAGACATATGAATGCGTTTTTCTGTTGCTGTATATAAACATCGAAATATGCAGTGTTTTATGGCTGCCTCCTCCTTTTTCGCGAGGCAGTTTTAATGAACTCTTCTTTGGGCGAGTACAGATGACGAAAACGAACTGTCCGGGTTATGAATGAAGTGTCTATCAGGTGGACAAAACCACCTCATCTGTATTATGTAGCGGGTAAACTGTCCATTATTGGTATGTTGAATATCTTACAATCTAATTAATACAATTCATACATTAACACGTTAATGAAATTATTAATCCAGATGTTGAGAGCGATGCATCAGTTTAGAACATCATTACACTAAATTTGACAATCCAGTTTTCGAAAAAGTTTTCGTTCTTGTCGCATTCATTCCAAATGTTTTAGAAAGCTTCATACTGCTGTCGTCGGGGCTTCAGAAAAACGCACTTGATCGATTGTTAAAGAAAGACAGAAAATCAACTACGTAACACACCCGCAGCGCACGAAAGAATTATTCCAGTATAGAAGTTTATTCTACAGCCTCTCGTGCAAACTGAGATCTTTCACCGCTGATTCTATGCCCAACGCTTTAGACCTGACAAACTTGAACATAGACATTTAGAAATAAGTTGTTGAGGAATTGCTGAGGTTTAAATCAGTATTTTTGATATTGCCACCACAGAAAGGCACATGCTTTATTTTCAATCTAATTTGTGAGTACATCAAGTCTTTATAGAACGTTTCTTAGCTAAGTCTTAAAAGTACTTTATAGGTTAAAAGCCAAAACTAGATGAGACATTATCATTGTACTTCATAAAACAAAAATAAGTTTTGCCCTTCACATGTGTGTGATGCCGGTAACTTGATTTACACCCTTGAGATATCAAATAAGAACAAATACTGAGACACCTTCGATTTATCATCGTCATCTTTTTTTGACAATTCTTCTTTTCTTTACTTTGCTTAATGGGGGAATAGGAGACGACAGGTATGACATCTAACTTTATTTAACGGTTTTCTTTGTATGGATATGTCGACGAGTATAAATTTTTAAATCAGGTATTCGATTTTTTTTTAAATAACACGTCGCCTTGTAGTTTTTAACTGTATTTTCTACTGAAATCTTACGCCAATACAACATTTGCTGTCTTTTGAATGCTGAACATATTTTACTTTTCTTCCAACCTGGACATGATTATCCATATTTGTATATTTTTTTTTCTTCTTGCAGAGTTTAAAGACTCGGGAAAGTTTTTTGTCCAAGGGTATTATTCTGATAAACTGCCTTTTAAAAGTTTCATAAATTACCAGAAATATTTTAAGATAGATGTGTAAAAATCTGGAGAAATAACACAGCTGATAATAAAATATAATATTTTATGTTTATTATTTTACAGATATGATTCTAAATATTGCGATATTTTTTCTCGTAGTGTGATAAGCACTGGTTACAAAATTCCCATGCATTACTAAAATTCTATCATGGTGATCTAAAAATTAAAATGGAATAATATCCAGTTACAGTCATTGGTCTTTTTCAAGATTCCTCCTTATTTGATATAAATGTAAAAAAAATAAACACATGACTTCAAAGCATATATTTAACCGAATTTTTTAACACACACTGTTGAAAACTATAAACAATATAATATATTTTTTTACAAGTCCATAGGTGGTTTACAAACATGATCTTTGTCATTGCCAAAATTAATATTCAATAAAGTATATTTTAAAGAACATTTTTATGAAAACCAAATGCAAAAGACTGAAGTTATAAGTGTTCTATAAAATAACAAGCATTGAATAGCACGTCAAAAATTTGATATTTGAAATATGTGTTACATACTAAAAATTTTTACGAAGGCAATTTGCCCTATAAGTGAGAAAAACAAGTTTAAAACTAATCAAAAAGTGTTTTATAGATTCCTTCAGTGATAATTAAGGTAAAAAGCTTCATTAATCAATATATAAAGTAGTGCTGTGTAAAGAGAAGTTGCACTGCAAGGAACAAACGACATTTATCGGAAATTTTATGCTCCTAGTCTAGTCTTAACTTAAGGAATTTGTATCGGACATCAAGTATCAGATTGACATCTCTATCGGTATCAGATAATTACGGACTGTAGATTATTGATTTGAATTTCTGCAGCTCGACAGGCGATTGCATGTGTATTGCGAGATCATCTGGTTTCCTAGTTTCGATACTGTGTTCAGATTAACAGGAGATTCTGTCACAAAAATATACTTTTGCGACAGAATTCTATAGAAATGTGTTAGATAAAAAACGGCTGAAAGATTAAATACATTCGAGAAAAGATAATCAGGATCAATAGAAAAGTTTCATATAAAAAAGGGAAAGAAAACAAGATTTTAAATTTTAAATTCCTAAATACTTTTCATTTAAACTTATATGTATGCCAAAAAATGTTCTTTATTCAACTTTTAAAATTTTATAGGATCAATAGAATTATTCAGTAAAAGTATATATAATTTATTTAAGAGTCTAAAAGTTATTCAAGACGCACAGTTTAACATATTTACGTAGTACTAAATGATATGGTCATAACTAAGCAAAAATTCTTTCACGTGTTACATTATACCTAAATAAACATAATATATAGACAAACATCCTTCATATAAATTGCATAACTTCATGCACTTCATAGATTTGAAATTTTTTCCGTGGATTTCTTAGTATTATATTCTTTACAGATTGATGCTTTTTACTATCCGTACTACATTAAATAATTATCAGCAAATACAATTGTAATAAAGGTTTGATTTTCGCAAAAATTTTACAAAATTGCTAGTTGGAGAAATAAAAAATCTTCTACTCACACTCACTTTCTATAATTATTTGCTGTAAAATTTAACATGCCAAGATCCTTTTTAAAATTGCAGAAATTGTACATTTAAAACAAAGAAAATCGGCTGTTGAACGTAACTTTTATAAAGCATAACTTTCACAGAAAAATTCAGTTTTCTGTAGCTCTTTTTTTAAAATTAAAACATTTTTAAAAGAGTTAACATTACAGTTTATTGACGTTTAAATAATAAAAATGTCCCACGTTTTAACAAACAGCTCTGAGTCAAACGTAAAAGTAAGAATTAATTCCTTAAAAATATTCTTTAAAAACTTATTTAATTTTTTAAAATATATAATGCATCCTAGTAATCAGGCTTTCTACAAAAAATACAATGAACTTAGTAAAAATTCTAAGTCTAATTATGATGTTTTACAACTATAGACAAAACCGTGTCCTCTAAAAGTAAGATTATACTCATGTAAGCAATGTAGTGGGTCTCTAAACTTAGGATAGAACGGGGTCAAGTGTCACTGTAAACTCAAAGTGTTAAACAAGATTGAACTCTCATTTTCCAAAATCTTAATTCATTACGGTCGGTTTGATATGAGAATAAAACAAAAAGGATGACTAAAATCCCAAAAAAAAAACATAGTCATCATAGATCCTGGTTAATATTTATTGATTATCCCATCATCCATTAAACGGACGTTCATTCTCGGTGGTTCTAACAGAGACAATATTGAACACTGGTAGCAAATTACCTAAGACAAAGCAATGTTGAAAATACATCAAAACGACTAACACCCTGTACACATGAAAAACACAACTGATTTCCGTTCAGAGTGTTACTACGGATGTTAATTCCTTAATAGGCGCTTAACTCTTTTCTAAGTAGTTATCAAATTTTATTAAATAAGTCTTTAAGCACAATGAATAGTTATTAATTTCACTCCATTTCAACGAGTCATTTGATTCTATTTTCTTTGGTTAGTGAAAGTAAATGTGAAAGAATTTCCTTTTTCACATTTTCTAGCCACTCAAAAGTGTGGTATTAATTTAAAACACTAAAATAAAGCACAATTTTAGGTGCATAAGGTTGATTTTTTGTCGGTGTTATTCCAAATATTAACAGTCTTTAACATGAAGTAGTTAATAAGTGTAGAATAGACGGATAACGATATTATTAGCCATACAAGAAAAGCAGAAATAACTTAACACTTTTGAAGTACCAATAACTGTCTTCTATTCCCCTACCTAATTGAGCTTCTAGTCACAGTCTTCGCATTTAAAAGGTGGGAAACCAACGCGTTTGAAATTAGATTTTTTTTAACTTCATTTTTCTCTACTGCTGGCAAAGGCAAAAGTATTTAATGGTAGGAGTTCTGTTCTTTATATTTTCTCTCTTTCGAAACCAATTAATGTTTTTAATAGTTATATTTTGTTTGATTTTTGTTTTGTTTTAATTTTGAGATTTTTTAATTTCCCTTTTTCCTTTTTTAGGCTTTATCGGTTTACTGCATCTTTTCTATCTTCACTTACTTTTCCATTTGGTTTTTCTTCTCTTCATCATCTATTTTTGTCTTTAGTATGTTCCACTCTTTTAAGTTTTATTTTTGGTAGCAGCAATCTTGTCTCGAAATACCGCTCACTCCATTGTCACACAAACGTTCTTTGAACCTAAAGAGGATGGCTGTTGCTTTAAACCTTTCAAATTCAAATGGGAGACCTTTAAATAACTCATTCTTAAGAGTAATACTAATATGTTATAAATATCTTCTATACATATATCGTGCCATTTAAGCTTAGTATATCTGTTTCATGTTTCCAGCTTAGATACAGGAGGTTAGTATAAGGTTATGGTTAGGTTAATATCATCCTTAGATTCATGAGGCTTGCAAAACTAAACAAAAATATACCTCTTCATCATTCAGCGTTTTTTCTGACGTCATTTTAAAGAAATTATCTAACTTTGAATATCAAAAAACGGGTCTGAGAGGACACCTATAGGAACTAGTCTCAATTTTAGCTAGTTTATGTAAGTTTAACAAAAAATTTTCCTTTAAAAGTTGTATATCATTGTCACCTTACACTTGTTGTTGTCCATTACTTGACATTTAATTCTTAAAAATCAATTTAATTGATGTCTTCCCTATTTGAAACATAGACATTGCCAGGCTAATTTGGTTTGGTTTGGAGCGTTACGGTAAATTTTTGCTATACCATGACAAATTATACCAGGACCTACTGATTAAAACCGATTCCAGAACGGCTACAAATGTCCATGCTTTGAGTGGGATTCGAACCCACAGACTTTGGTACCAGATGCCAGCGCCCTAGCCATTCGGCCATCGTCTGGCTTGCCAGGCTAATATGGAATCTGCTATACTCTAAAGCTAATAAAGCTTAACAGTTCTTCAGAGTAAATTAAATAATTCCTTCAAATAAAAGTATCAAGCTTAAGTAGTCTCTTACCAGCTTATTACAGCTTACCTATTATTTATATCTCTTATTTATTTAACTGCTTGGCTTTAGTCAATATTTCTTGCCGTTTTACAGTCTTAAAGAAATAGTTCTATAACTTTCTGTTTATTTTTAGGATTGAAAATTTTTACTGATTTCTTCAATTTGATTTCAAAAGCTTCTCCCGTAAGTTTATATAGTTAAACAGTATCATGAATAATATTTGGAAATATAAAGTCAGAAATTTGGGCTCACCTATTCAGCCTTTGAGTTCACATTTTATAAGTCTTTTTTTTCCATCGGATGCCCACTGCTCAAAATTTTAAAATGATTTCTAAAGTTTACAAACTGAGAAGATAAGTATATTCAAAGAGAAAATAACTTTTAAATTTAGCGCTCGAAAATATTACATGATGCATCAGAACAAACTAAGACTGTCTTTATTCCATCCTTATTTTCTCATCATTCGGCCAGCGCTAAAAAGCCACGAGGTTTTCAAAGTTGAATCACGATGATAGGGATGATTTCAATTCAGAATGGGGAGTAAAAATACGGGGAAGAAATCATTTAAAAAGTGGAGGTTATTTTTTGAATCTGTCGCCATTTGACTTTTCAGATGATGATTTTCTTTTCTGTGAAAGAGCAGGGTTTCAAGCGCTACACCATGTGATCAGGTTTCCATGGGAACGAGTATATTTATATTGTTAAAAGGGAGAGAAAATATGTTGTGGTCAGAGAGAAACCTATCTTTCATTTCTCTAAAATGATGTCCGTAGGGAAAGAAAACTGGAAGAAAATTTTGAAGCGATATTTTTAAATTCGATTACCACCTCTTTTACGACTGTTATATATTTTTAAATGAACAATGTAATGAAATACGTAAGTAAGAGATTGTCAGAGTATTCTACAAATATGGCTCTACAGGAAATTGGATTGCTGGATGAAATTTCCAATAAAGATTTCATTTTTGTATTAAATGTTATTAAATACGAACGCTTCATCTTTTTAATTTAGTTTATTAAAAAGATCCCCATAAGATTTATAAAAATTAATTTTTAATTTGTAAATGAGTTAAGATACATTAAATCTCTGTCAATTGTTAATAAACTTGTAATAACAATCCATAAAATGGCACAGTACATTATTAGCCGCAAACAGTACATTAATCAGTAAATAAATCATTTACTTACAACGATCACTATATCATCACATGTACAGAAAAATTTCCAAAACACCTGTTGAAAATAAAAAAATTAAGTTGAAAAATACAAGCTTAAAATTTAATAGAATTACTCATCTATCGATGACAAATGTAAAAACTACAAATATTTTCTTTTGCTTAAATTAACCTTAATGCCATGGATTCCTTGATGTCAACTACTCTTTCAAACTCAGATTTTATCTACTACTCTTTCAAACTCAGTCACTTCTACTCTTTCAAACTCTTTCTTCTACTCTTTCAAACTCAGATTTTATCGTTTTTTTTCCAGTTTTTATATCTACGTGCAGTTCAATAAAGTGCGCTAATATAGAATGTCCCATTACATTCGAACGCTCATTTATTTGACTATTTTATTCATTCAATTTTCGAACATCCCCTCTGATTATCATTTAATTTTCATTGTTTTTATGATTCCCTAATTCTCTTTATCCACCGGTCTCTAAGATTATATCTAGCCAGCTCGATCGTGAAAGCAAAGCATTCTCTCCCTGAAGAAAAAGATTTTTGCATGGCTTATTGCATGGAAATATCTTGCTTTACATTACACGAGCCACCATAGAGATTGAAAACGCCGAATGAAAGCGAGATAAACCTCACAATAAAGCAAATTTTCCTACATTTCCTTCTACACTATATAAATCTACATAAGGCTGACAGAAGTTGAAAGTATGTAAAATGAATACTTTAAAAAAAAGAGAGAGAAATAACAAAAAGAGAGCGTTATATGGAAAGATGCAAATATAACGTCCATTCACAACCATCAACAATAATTTATATTTATTACATAAATAAAAATATTATTTGGATAAAAAGTTTAAGTATAATTCACTTTTCCAAATAAAACAGAACATTTATGAATAAAAATAAACAATAAGTTTAAATTTATAACACTGATAGCTAATAGCAATAATTATTGTTTTTTAAAGATATGTAGTAATCAATAAATCTTTCATATTAATTCATTTTTTAGTTATTAACTTTCATTTAATGTGATTCGCATATAAATTAGAAATGGAGTTTCGTATACGAAAATTAGCTTTAATTTTTTTTTTTTTTAGGAGAATTATGATAAGACTAAGCTCAATTCTATATATCGAAATTTCTATATATCGAATTTTTTTCGCGCAATTTGCTACTTCGATATATGGAGGTTCGACTGTATATATATATATATGTGTGTGTGTGTGTGTGTGTATGTGTTTATGCTTACATTGTAAGGCGCATATCATAGCACTTTCCAAAGAAAGAAGAAAAATATATGAAAGTTAAAACTGCAATGAAAAGGAGAGCAACAAACCAAAACAAGATGTTCAGAAATAAAACAGTACTATGTTTATTGCATTAAACTGTTTTATTTCTGTTAATCTTATTTTAGTTTACCTTAAATCTTAGATATCCTTGTCAGTTTATGTGTATATTCTGAAATAAGTATATTTGTGTGGCTCAGTTCACTTAACGTTAAACATGACTCTTACTAGTAAAAACTAACTGAACCACACAGCAATTATGGGATAAAAGATTCTAAGACAGCTCATAAGGTCGCTGGGTTTTTTTCCCATGACTGTATTCTGGACACTAAGAATTCATTGTTCAACAGGTTGAAAACCTTCAATGATGACAACTTGACAATGGTCAAACTTGTTACTGATGACAAGCATGTTGACAAAAACTGACTTTATTGAAAGGCGAAAACTCAGCTAGTACAAGGCAATGGTTGGATACTCACGCGGAAGAATGACGGCATTTCTAAACTTGAAACTTGAAGAAGTATTCCAACAGAAATTGGCATGAAAGGTGCTCTCGCAGTACATCAATACATTCTATAGAACGGTGAGCAAAAAACACGACACTCCTCCCTACAAGACTGCATGCAACTGATTACATCGCGGGAAGGAAGATTAGCAATGGCAAAAACTGCAGCAGTATCGCCATCTAGTGACAATTAAACGAGTTATTTAAACTTCTACACAAAAAAAACGCAAAAATAGAAAATCAAAATCCAACAATATTAGAATTGTGTTTTACCTTTCTGTCAGATATTCATCAAAAAATGGCTCTTGATATGGCTTAAAAAGTACATCTGTCTTAAATTACCACCTTTTTTTGCATAAATTTTCAATGTAATAATTTATTTATATTAAAGAGTGGATTAAAGTTAAAATATGAGACAGCTTTAAGATGTTAAAAATTTGTATGTATTTATATACATTTAATCTGTTCAGCAGTAATGAAACAAAACGCGTCAATCTCAATTTCAAAGATATAAATTTCCTTAAGTCCATCCGTCGACTATGGTTAGATTTATCGTGTTCAGATGAGATAAAATTAGAAACTCTCAGTATCTTTTTTTTTCACCCTGTAAGCCACTACAGAAAACACCCAGCTTTTAAATAATAACTATAACATTGCGTTTGAAAGAGATATTAAAAATAAGGTAGAAAATGGCCAAAACTATGACAGTTTCGAAATTGTCAGAATTTCACTTCTTTTCACTAAAACATACTAATTCTAAAAAAATGTTTTTAACATTTACTAGAATATTTATTGAGATGAAAATGTATCTTTCTTTTCAAAAAACTCCTACTGGAATAGAAAGATTAGAAGGAAAGTCGGTAGGAAATTTTAATATTTATTTTCCTCTTTGTTTATAAATATCACATTTCAAAAATGAAACAATGCAATTTATTAAAGAAAAAATTTAAATTGTAATATAAATGCTTTTATAATATATCTGATAACATAAACATACTTTTAATAGAATACATCATTTGCCCTATTTTGTGTAATGTCTCAGCAAAAATTCGGTATACCTTTTAACAGAAAATATTTTGAACATACTTTTCAACTTGGTATAAGTTCAACTTTATAATGCGTGATACAATCATATTGGATCCATTGTTAAACTCATGGACCCAGACTCATTTTGCAAGTCTAGTCCTATGCCATACCATAACACCCGAGCCTCTAATTAAAAATATAACTACCATTACTCGTTAGTACCAGATATTTACTAAGTTCCCAAAAACGTCAGTGGTTGAAGTTCTTGGGAATAAGTCATGAGATTGACTTCTAAGTAAATAATACAAGCAGGTGCAGTAGAATTTTTTTTAAGCCACATTGTACTCAATAGTTTTCAAAATACACGGAGTTGGATGAGTTAGCTAATAACCCAGTTCTTTTAACTTCTTAGATACTGTTTGTTTGGAAAACATGCTTCTTATATCTCCTTAAAAATCCCCTCCAACAACACTTTATACTTCAGACGTTATGTCAGCTTGTTCAGGGCATATCTCATCTACCAACGTGTCCAGAGAAAAGAGACTGTACAGTTCCACTAATTTACAACTACCTCTAAAATTCCAATTCTAGAGACACATTAAGACCTGTGTTTGAGTTTGCTTAGCTTCCAGTCGTCTTATTATTCTATCAAATGCTCCATGCTTTAGATGCTTCCGTTAAATGTTTACTGCGCGCACGTACTCACTAAATGCATCCATAACATGCATCCTCCTAGAATTTCACCAGAACTACTAGGAGGATTCCTATAATTGTAAATCCTCAGATGAATTACGAAAAGCTGAGCACGGCGCCATCTGTTGTCGATATGCGTTTCCGAGTTCATATGAAGAAGTAATAAGTAAAAAATTGCACTGCTCATTTCTCTCACTAAGACTTGGTATTTGGACACATGTACGGTTATACCTATAGATATTTGCATTAAATTATTTTTATGAACTAAAAGGGATCAGAAAACAAGTACTTCATTTGAATACTTAATTCTATCTCACCGCAAAATTATGAGCTAATATGATCAAAGAACATTTAAATTTTTTACCAATCATTAAATCAAAATTTTGAATTAATCGGTTTTTCCATTAATGAGAATTATTTGTAATTTTCATTTGCATAAGAAAGTACTTACAAAAAGTTTTACTTTTTTTTTCAGAAGTGTGATTTTTAACTAGGCCTGCTTTAAATAAAGAAAACCACATTATCTTATTAGTTAATCTGCGTGGAACTTTTGACAAGGAAAAAGAAAATTAAAAAGCTTAGCTTTGAATTAGTAATGAATCAAATTCATTCAAACTCTGAAATGTTTTTCGAAAGAAATTTCGTCCAGAAAAAGTCTTGTACACGTTTTTATTCTATTTCTTTCGAACAAACGTTGATAGCTTTTTATTTGCTAGGCCATAGCAGATGCTGTACGCTGTAAACTTTCAGAGTTTTCATTTCAGCTGCTTGTATTTTTCTACCTGCAAACTGTTTTTTGCGAATTATTTCTTTCTTTTTTCTGAAGAAGAAATCCTGAAAATTCTTTACTGCTAGAAAATAGCTGGGAAAATCAGGACAGAAATGATCAAAGTTCTGGGGAAAAACGTTTGAAAAATAAAGCATGCTGCTTTATACATGGGACACCGAAAAAAATTATAGAAAACTATAGGGATTAAAGGAAATGTAAGCTTGACTAATTAATATCATGACAAAAGTTCGAGTTACATGATATCACTCCAAACAAACGTACAAATATGAATTATGCTCAATTATTCATAGCTGTAGTATTCAATATTATTTTCCAAAGTTTTTTTATTTTAAACTGTTTTCAAACAGTGTTGTAACATACATTAATTCATATACAGCATCGTATAGGAATCTTGATACTGCCATTGATTTTCCTCAATAATATTTATTGATAAATAATGAAATTTTGGTACATTTGGCATCATCATTTTTCTGAGTATATTTTTTAATTTTTGCATTCATACAGAAGGTCGTTCGTACTTTATGGAAATGATTTTGTAATTTATTTCAACCAATTTCATTGTTGAAATTTTGAAACTTCAGAATGATCGTCTGCTACTGTTTTGTTTTGATTGGAATGTAAAATAAAAGATTTATTTTGAAAATAGCTCCTAAAATTGATAGATTGCTCGAAGGTTACGTAACTGCGCTTTCCGAGGAGAAATATTCGTATCAACAAATTATAAAGCGGTGTAAAAATCGTGGTTATGGCATTTCAAAAAAGGTATGTATAATATATTAAATTTGAAAGGAAAAAACGTATAACTGTAAGTAAAAAAGAAAACTTGACCGCAAAATCTCATCCTAAGACTGTTCGAACACAGATAAATATCAAGAAAGTGAAGTCTCTGATCCTAAAAGATAATCCACCGACACAAAAATCCATTGCATCGAAACTACGAATGTCTTCTGTCACTGTAAGTAAAATCATGCATAACGATTGGAAGTTGAAAAAGATTTTTAAACCTAAAGTTCATCTGCTTTTGCCAAAGCATATTGCTGAAAGAAAAACAAATTGTTGAAAATTATATAAAAAACACACAGCTGCTGAAAAATGGAAATTTTTGGTAACACTCGATGAGGTATGGGTGTATTTAAGTGACTGTAATAAAAAAAATCAAATTTCTATAGCTCGACTGACGGGAATGACCTTACGAAATGGCTTCGTCAGTGTACAGAAAAGTTTTCAAAGGGGATTCATGATATTTGCAGGATTTTGTTACAATGGCAAATTAAAAATCAAAAAAGTCTCAAAGTCAAAATTAATTTACTCTATTATCAACAGAATATTTTAGAACCAATTTTTGAAGAAGAAATTCCAGCCTTATATGGAAAGGACATTGATAACGTTGAGCTTCATATGACAAAGCCTCTAGTCACACGTCTAAATCAACTGCCGCTAATTTATCAAAGAAAGAATCAGAAACTGATATAAAGTGCATCCAATTTAAGGAAATACCTGTAAAATCACTTGACGATTATCCAATGGACTTTTGCTCTTTCGGTTTAATAAAATGATCCTTAGGAAAACGGCATCCAAGAACACTGAACGGACTTTGGAAAACGGTCCAAAAGGAATGGGGTAAAATTGACATGACAGTACTAAGAAAAAGTTTACTTTCATGGAAAATTCGAGCTAGAGCTATTGTCAAGAACCATAGCTATCAGATATAAGCAAATGGCCGCAAAAAACGGCATTTATACATAAAACTAAACTATCAAAATTGTTTCCATAAAGAGCGAACGACCTTCTGTATTTATGCTAGCAGTAGAGAAAATAGAAATTTTGTAAACATTTCTTTTTAAAAATATGATACCATTTCTACAATTTTAAAAGTGTTTGTATTGTAACACAGGTACCCCAGTCAAAATAGACCCGAATTTGACGAATGGCTAAAAAAAATATGAAAGTTTTGAAATTTGGTGGAGATGTTTGTTTAGGCATGCTAATGAACATACTAAAAGTCCCCACCGATCAGACTTGAGCTTTCGCCGCCATCTTGGAAAATATGTACACTTTTTTGGTTTTTTGGAAATATCTTTAAAAATATTGATTTTATAAAAAATAATTAAATACAAAAATTAAAGAGCATTAAATTATGAACAAAAATCATTCATGACATTTATTTATATGTCTAACAGGAACAAAGATAATTGACTTTGAAAAGAGCGCACTATCACACCTGGGACGCGCAAGCGCGGTTCCCCATCGCGGTGGGGGGAGATACCCGCGCATGTGCATACCATAATTAGCCAAATTAGTTTTACACTAAATGGGAAGTTTTTTGTATTTTTTCAAATAACTAGGGAAATATTAACTTTACGTAAAAAAAGTTTATTTCCAAAATTAAAAAACATTAAATTATGTACAAAAACGATTTTATACATTTTTGTCGTAAACCTAACAGGAACGAAGATATTGACTATAAAATGCGCGTTGATAATGGAGGTAGCTTCTACAAAAGACAATGCACAAAAAACATATATTATATTTTTTTATAATTCTAACACGAACATAGATAATTGACTTTTGAAAGAGCGCACTATCATACCAGGGACGCGCATGCGTGGGTGCCCATCGTGATGGCTGGAAGACTCGCGCATGTGCATTAAGCATACCGTAAGGCGCCAAATCGGTCTTACCCTAGTATTTTCCTAGCTAGTTAATAGTTAGTCACCGTTCAGTGTGCGTCTGTAAACAATGGCTGATACGGAACTATGTTTTATATGTAAAAAATTAATGCCAAATGATCGGCGCTTTAAAGAGAGCTAGTGTCCAAAGAAAAGACAATAAGCATGAACAGTTGGAACATTTAAAATCTGTTTCGGTCCATTCGTTGTGTCGGAGAAATTATACCAGACCAGGAAGTATAAAAGTTGATTTAAAAAGAAAAGCAGAAATCGCATCAACATCCCAAAGTGAAGAGCGCGCGGTAAGTTTACGATCTTTTTTACCTCAGTTCGATTTTCGAACAAAATGTTTCTTTTGTACAGCAGTGATAGACGATGAATTCAAAGCAAGACAAAAGAAAAAACCAACTGACAGGCGAAGAACTATATACGAAGTTAGGAGTCTCGAAATGAAAAACAAAGTTCTTGAAGCTGAAGAGAATAGACATGACGAGTGGGGAGAGGAAGTTCAGTGTCGTATAATAAACGTTGCTGATTTTGTTGCAGCTGATGCGATTTATTACCAAGATTGCTTCATGACTTATTTTCTACACACTGCACCAATCAGAAAGAGAGGGCGGCATGAGTCGGATTACGTCTCAGCAGCTGTAGACGAAATATCCTTCTTCCTTGATAATAATGACGACTGTCAATTCTCACCACCCGAACTCAAATCTCAAATTACAGGGTTAGTTCTAGACGACATCACTTTGAGAAATAAGTTGAAACAAAAATACGGGCATGGCATTATTTTTGCTTCAAACTCCAAAAAAGTTACTGTCATATGTTTACGTAATACTGGAATGAAAATCTTATCAGACTCTTGGTACTACAAAAGGATACGAAATGATCGTAAGGAGCGTCCACGAATAGTACAAACTGCTGCAGCCATAATAAAAGAAGATATCCAGACACCAGTTTATGACACTCATTGCTACCCTCCAAGTGATAAATTTTTCAGAGATGTGAATAAGGGCATTCCAGAAAGCCTAAAATCTTTTTTGGAGCACTTGATTATTAAAAAAAAGATTGCTAAGGCGGAAAAAAAGTCACTTCAATAGCTCACGTCATTGTATCAGTGCTAAGGCCACGATCATTTATGTCTCCTCTGCTCAATGGTCTTGCTTTATTTTTGTACAAAAAGTTCTGTTCCAAGAATTTAATAACAATGCTCTCGAATTTGGGATTTTGTTCTTCTTACTATGAAGCCCAAACACTTGAGATGTCCGCCATAAATCATCCGCAACCCCAAATGCGCGAGGGATCATTCTGCCAATTCGTATTTGACAATGCAGATTTCAATGTGTCGACAATCGATGGCCCGAATACGTTTTATAGCATAGGGGGCATTGCTTGTTTTACTCCAGCGTCAGCAGTGGAACCCGGAATGAAGATAAAAAAATTAACCGAACTTACATCCGCATCGACCGTAGGCAAAATTGGAATCATTCCTCTGGAAACGTTTCAAAATTTTCGAGGGCCTAGGTTAAAAACAATTACTATCGAAGATTTGAATGTCCTAAATCCTTTAGCGGAAGATTTACCACTGCCTAAGTCATCTGATATCTCCTGGATGTGTGCTAAGTGGTTAGGTCTTCCACAGATACCTGAATGGAAAGGATTTTTCCATTGTATAACCAGAAACCAGCCTTGTGAAAAGACCAAAGTAATACCCCTTCCTTTTGTTAATTCACCACCAAGCAAGTATGACACCATTTTCACTGTGCTGAAATATGCTGCCCAGCAGTGTGTTAAAATGCACCAAAAGTCCTGCATATTCACGTTTGACCAACTACTGTATATTAAAGCTCGAGAGATAGTCGCAGCAACATCCAGTTCATTATTATCAAGTTGTATTGTGAGGCTTGGTGGATTCCATATTTTAATGTCCTTCTTAGGCTGCATTGGGTACATAATGGCTGGAAGTGGGTTAAAAGAAATGCTCACTTTGATTATGCACTTACGTCAGTAGAAAAAATATTGCCTGGCCATGCATACGCTAGGGCCGTCCGAGCTCATTTATTGACCCAAACAGCTTTAGCAAAACGGCATGGACATATCGGATTTGGAATGTAAAAATCTCCGTGAGTTGTTTCGAGATTTTGCTACTGAACCACCATCGCAAGAAACCTTAAACGCACACACTCAAATACGAGCCATCGAAATTAAAATGAGGAAGACTTTGGAGCACCTGAAAAAGAAAGACCCAACTGCCTGCAGGGCTAGAAGCGTCAAGAGAAAATTCTTGTGCCCATCACAACTATGGATGCAGTAGCTCCCGGTTTAGTTTTAAACATGGTGTTTTGCAACTGTTAGACTGACTGTGGAGTAAGATGCGGATGTCGGAAAGAAGGCATCAACTGCACAACGGCCTGCAATAATTGCAATGAGGTATGTCAGAATAGCATCAGCCCCGTTGATGATGACGATCGAATGAAAGAAGCTGATGAATGGGCCGATGCTAGCGGATCTATAGACGATCTATACATGCCTGACGAAGGGGAGAATCCCGTACCGAAAAAAGAACGCAAATCCTGAAGTAGGTAAGCTTGAACAAATATTCGCAATGGAAATCTGACAGTGAATACCCCCAAGTTTGCTACATCTAATATATAAAAATGAATGTTTGTATCTCTGTAATTGTATAGAAATCCACAGTTTAGGAGTAACGATCGTGAAATTTTACATACAGGCGTCTTTAAAAACAGCCGAGGGTCTGAAGAACTTCAAAAATCGAAATTAATTACCGTTGATTTTTAATTAATAAAAAACCAACAATTTTGAAACTAAATGTAAGCTGTTACACTTTGTGGAATCACCCCTCTGAATATGGCGTCCACGTTAGGGTTAGCTGGCAAACAGCGAGCGAAAAGATAAAAATAAATAAAATCAAAAAGTTTCAAGTTATATATTAAACCGGAATAATAAATGAAAATAATAATCTTTCAAGTCAGATTTTATACTTTAAAATTTATACTTTTAAAGTATAAAATCTGACATTTAAGACATTTCGATTAACGATATTTCGATTAACAGCGTTTATTTTTGGCCACGTTATTTTGTAAACAAACGTTCTCTGTTGCCATTTTCATTTCAGACATTTCTTATTGAAACGATGTAATGCGTAGTAAATGCATTAAATATTTCTTATCTAAAATTTATATTTTAAAACATTTCAGTGAAATTAACATAGTCTTCAGATTATAAGCAGACGTTATTTGTTGCTATTTTCATTTTAGAAATTTCTTATTAAAATGATGGAATTCTCCGATATATTTCCATAGTGGAGATTTAGACACATTACAGAATTAAAAAAAAACCTTCTGTGTAATGCAAACTTGAAAAAAGTTACAAAAGCAGATTAAAAATTTAATTTAAAAAAATCTAAGAAAATTTTTTCAAAAATCTTTCTTAGTGCACCACTACATTATAAGAAGAATCGCCATGCAAAATTTCAGTCCTTTAGGTTCAGCGGTTTGGTCTGTACTTTGTATGTCAGTCAGTCAATCAGTCAGTTAGTCAGTTACGGAACTGTTTTATATATATAGATTTTTATTACTATCTTTATATCGTAACGTTAACTTCATGCGCACACATTATTTTCCTATGCTTTTTTTTATTATCTTTATAATAAGCGTAATTTTCATATGATTTTAAACAACAATCGTTTTTAACTGGCATTCAATTGGCTGTTAAAACTTTATATTTACACCCTATTTAAAAGAAGTAGGGTGTAAATTGTAGGGTGGAAAGTTGGTAAAATCAAAATTTTGTGCAATGTATTTAATTTCTCGATTAAAAGTAGTTTTTTTCTAAAAATTAATTTAGTTCGCTTGAAAAGCTAAATATTTTATGCACGCGGTTTATATTATTATTACTATCTTTATATCGTAACGTTAACTTCATGCGCGAGCATTATTTTCTTATGCTTTTTTTATTATTATCTTTATAATAGCTTTATTTTCATAGGGTTTTAAACAACTATCGTTTTTATTCATATTATGTTGGTTTTTCATTAATTAAAAATTAAGGGTAATTAATTTCGATTCCGGAAGTTCTTATCTTTATTTTCATATGCTTTTTCATTTACGAATTATTCAAATGTTGGTTAAAAAACTGCGAATTTATACATTTGTGTGTGTTTAATTATTGAAATTAATAAATTTATATTTCTGGAGAGGATGTTTCAGTTTTTAGTGGTACTATGATAAAAGGCTGAATATACCAAAATTTTCAGGAGTTTATTATGGAGAGAAAAGGAATTTAATATGTAGAGGATGTTTATAGGAGTTAAATGTGGAGAGGAGTTGAATGGTTTGCAGCCCTCAATCAAACACTTCATTTTTTAAGAGGCAACGCTGCAGTCATATCATTGTTCTATTGGAAATTTCTGCTGAACCTGTAATTGCAGCTTCTTTTTTTTACCCCAATGATGAAAGGCTAATTCTAGCTGAATTCTGAGGAGTTTATTATAAATTTTTATATTTATAGATTTCACAAGGTTCTTTTCTGTTATTTATACTGTGCTTAGTTTTAAATTAATTTTGGTTAACAAACATTAGAGAATTTGACATTTTTACTTTTCAGATTTTAGTGTTACAATGATGAAAGGCTGAAATTCTGAGACGTGTATAACATTTCACATATATTTTTTATGTTATTTATACTGTGTTAATTTTTAAATTGATTTTGGTTAACAACATTCTTAAAATCCCGGGCATCGCCGGGTACTTCAGCTAGTTCATGTATAAAATTAATAATGATTAATTATCTACATAGCCAAAAACATTAAAGTCTATTTTCATGTGTTTAAAGAATGTCAAAATGTGGGAGAGGTTAGAAATTCAAAGAAGAGCGCCTGCAACGACACTTTGAAGCTACCTCCATTATCAACGCGCATTTAATAGTCAATATCTTCGTTCCTGTTAGGTTTACGACAAAAATGTATTAAATCATTTTTGTACATAATTTAATGTTTTTTAATTTTTGAAATAAACTTTTTTTACGTAAAGTTAATATTTCCCTAGTTATTTGAAAAAATACAAAAAACCTTCCCATTTAGTGTAAAACTAATTTGGCTAATTATGGTATGCACATGCGCGGGTATGTCCAACAAAGCGATGGGGAACCGATCTTGCGCGTCCCAGGTGGGATAGTGCGCTCTTTTCAAAGTCAATTATCTTTGCTCCTGTTAGACATATAAAAAAATGTTATAATGATTTTTGTTCATAATTTAATGCTCTTTAATTTTTGTATTTAATCATTTTTTATAAAATCAATATTTTTAAAGTTATTTCTAAAAAACCAAAAAAGTGTACACATTTTCCAAGATGGCGGCGAAAACTCAAGTCTGATCGGTGGAGACTTTTAGTATGTTCATTAGCATGCCTAAACAAACATCTCCACCAATTTTCAAAACTTTCATATTTTTTTTTAGCCATAAAACCTATTTTGACTGGGCTAAGGAGGTTTATGGGAACTAAACTGATGCCACTTGGAGCTGGAAGTACCCGACAAATCACAGCTTATGTTAGGAAATAGCTTATTGAGAACATGGAGAAGAGAATTTTCAAATAAAAACTCAATCATTCATTTAAAACTTCATTGGATTTATATTTACCACCAGAGGTTTAGTAATTTTAGTTGAAACGTTAAAAATGAGACAGGAAATACCAAACCCATACCTACGGACGTTGTACCAGCTGCATTAAGTACACTTTAAAGTGTGATGTCTTTCCTATAGATGAAACGACGTGTATATGCGCAAAAGTCTCAATCCATTGTGCAAATACGCGATACTGGTATGCTAATGAAACTTCTTCAAAGAAACAGCAGTGAGATGCATTCTGTTTTACAAGAATGTTGCCTTCTAAAATAATAATAGAAAGGACATTTGCCACTGCCGCCTACATTGATTGGTAGTTAACGTCTCACGCTTCCATGGAGTGGGCACAGGATTAAATTTCGGACAAGTTTTGGATATTCTTGGCCTTCCACTCATAGGGAACGATGTTTGTTCACCTGTACGATGCTGGCATAATTAAGAAGCCAACATAGTCAACTCTTAGCTGCCCGCATCGTGAGATGAGTGACTATCTAGTGTGCTTCGGCACTGTTGGTTCGGGATAGAATCCCGGACAAGTTTTGGATGTCCATGTCCCTAAAAGAATTGAAGTTGGATCACGTTACGAGGTTTCCATAAAAAAGCCAGCATAATCGCAGAGCAAACGGTCGTATGTCCATGACGCAAGTACCTCCACATTGGAAAAAAGGACATTTGATATTAAATTCACTGAAGAGTTTCAATAGCAAATGTGCAATACCGTCTACCACATTGGAGAGAGAAAAGCACTGAAGAGTTTGATAATACAATTTGAAAAACACGGGCAAGTTACGTGTGGATACGCGTATAGATCGGGGGGGGCTACAGGTAAAAATGCTCACTAAGGAAATAAATCGATGGCTTATAGTCCACGGATTAATTCATAATAATAAATTTCAACCAATATTTCTAGACTGAAATTTTTTGCATTACCAATTAGTAACACAAGTGAGGAACACTATTTTTCATTGTTTTAGCATGATGTAATCTATTTAAAAATCCATTCATTAATACTTATTTAAACAACTTCTCTAAAATACTTACAAAAAACTTAAAAAATAAGGGGGCATAGATCAATTGATTATCATGTTTAAATTTATAAAAGTATGAGTATAGACTAGGATGAAAATTTATATAATAACTTTTGTTGACTGCAATTTATTTATACAGGGTGCCCCAAAATGACCGCATAAACTCTGCACGGCTAGATTCCTCATTGGGAGTACATAAAAACTGCCCAAAGAAGCGTTTCTGTACGATCCATAGTTTACGAGAAAAATACGAAAAACAAAGTATGACGTCACTGCCGGTGCAAGAAAAAAACACTTTATTGGACATATCAACAACAATATTTGCATATCTTTCCAGACGATAATGTTTAAAACGTTCGCCGCGCATATCGCGTCATGTATACGCGCGCGCCATGGAATGACGTTAAGCCGCCGTTGAACTGGTATTTAAAAGGATGCATCTTGCAGCTACCGGTAGTCTTCGTATGGTGGCCATGTACTCCGTTCGTGACTACTACTGCGACATGTACTTGATGTACGGCCGATGTAATGGTAATGCCTTACGAACTGCTAGGGAGTATGCCCGTCGATATCCGTCCCGCCGTCCTCCCGATGTCAATGTCATCCGTAGGCTGGACGACAGACTGCGAAATACGGGAAGCGTCTTCCCAATAGCCAATCTTCACGATACTGGAAGACCGCGGAGCGGCCTGACGGTAGAACAGGCGGATGCAATACTGCAGCGGGTAGACGAGGCGTCCGAGGTAAGCACACGTGCATTAGCCCGTGAGATGACTTAGAGTAAAAGTACTGTGCAAGGGCTTTTACGGTCTGAGAGGCTACACCCATTTCGGTACACAACCATGCAAGGTCTGAAACCAGATGACTTTCAGAAACGCGTGGTCTTCTGTGAATGGCTGTTGCAGCAACAGAACACAGATAATGGTTTCATTGCACATATCCTGTGGACTGATGAATCATGTTTCACTCGTGATGGGGTATTCAAACATCACAACAGCCATATGTGGTCCCAGGTCAATCCGCATGCAATCCGCCCGCAGAAACATCAGGAACGTTGGTCTCTTAACGTGTGGGCCGGCATACTCGGGGATCGCCTGCTTGGACCATATCTGTTGCCTGAACGGCTCTCGGGACAGTCGTACTTGGTTTTTCTCAATGAGGTCTTAACCGAGTTCATTGATGACATCCATTAGAGGCAATACAGGGACTTTGGTTCCAGCATGATGGGGCTCCGGCACATTTCTGTGCTCCTGTACGTGGTTGGCTGTATATGGAATACACCGGCCGCTGGATCTTACGTGGGGGTCCGGTTCTATGGCTGACACGTTCGCCAGATCTTACACCGTTGGATTTTTTCCTATTGGGCTATCTCAAAGAACTGGTGTATCGAGACGTAGTGACAACACAAATGGACTTAGTTGCTCGTCTGCATGCTGCTTGTACTTCGGTGGACCCCGCGTTAATGCAACGTGTGATGACAGCCATTCCACGGCGTGCTCAATTCTGCCTCTACATGCACGGCGGACACTTTGAACATCTGCTTTAAATTGTGCATGCTGTTGATATGTTCAATAAAGTGTTTTTTCTTGCACTGGCAGTGACGTCATACTTTGTTTTTCGTATTTTTCTCGTAAACTAGGGATCGTACAGGAACCCTTCTTTGGGCAGTTTTTATGTACTCCCAACGAGGAATCTAGCTGTGCAGAGTTTATGCGGTCGTTTTGGGACACCCTGTATAGTACTAAGTTCAAAGTTTTCATTTCCTTTCAAATCTTTCAAATTAATTTTAAGATAAAAAGTGTCATCATAATTTTATTTTTTTAATTTATTATAATAAAAAAGGGAACTTTTAGTGATAATATAAATGCTACCAACATTTATTTAAGGGACAAGTGCTAAAAAAGGAAATTTCTACCAAAACGATTTTTGCTACACTGTGGCTAATTTCACCACTACCTATAGTTTAAATATTTGAATTGAGCTTTAAGCCGATTTCGAAAGACTGGAAATATCCATGCCAATAGTTGAACTCGAAGCCATGGGCCCTGGACCAAATGCCTGCATCTCAGCCATTCGGCTATTACCAGGTAAGAGAATAAAGGAAGTGGCCTCAAAATCTGGTTGTGTTTCTTGATAAAAACTATGCAATCCTGTTTTGAAGGCTTCAAAATTTCTTTGAACTAAAGGTCTTCAATATGTTTGATCCACCGCTATCGTGGGCTTTACAAGCAAATTCTAACAATGCTTTAATAGCCAAAATATTTCAAAAAATATATATTTATAATATTTGCTTTATTCTTTTACCTTTTTTGTTTATCTATTCACTTTAAATTGAATTTTGCACGAAAATATATCCTCATAGACATCTTTTACCACAATGACTATATCCTGTATCCATTATAAAAACTTTTGGAAGGCCATCTGATTCTAATTTTTCCGAGTTAATTTCTGCGAAGATATTTCTTTCATTGCTGCCACTATTATAGTGTTATTTGTTATGATATTCGATTCCATTCATTCATTTGTACATTACTAAATTCCTTCTTACTGATTCACTTTTGCTTTCAGAATCATGACAATACTTTTTCAGTGGACTCTTCACTTAAATCATCATTTACATTGTTTTATCACATTCTTTCGTTTTCAAATATTCAATTCAAAGTTTGCATTTTTGTAACGTTCTTTTTTCAAAACTACCAAATAAACACTCACTTTTATGTTAATAAGTATAGAATGAATTCTCACAGGCCGCTTCAATAAGAAGAAAATAAATTTGGGACTAATCAATGAAAATGCTCGTTCTTTCACGAGTAATCTTGAAACACTGTTACTAAAAGGTATTAACAATGGGGAAGGGGGATTGCAAGTTTAAATACATTTTCCGTGTAATAAAAAAACACTGGGATCTGTAAGAACACTATAGTGGTAAAAGCTTTAATAAAACCAACTGGTACACGAAGTTTTGAAAAAAAGACTTTCAATTAAAAATTTCTAAATTCTTTCTCAAATTTCTGAAAAAGAGTTAGCTTAAAAAATACTCTTAACCAGCTCTGAAATTAGTACAAAGAATTGCGTAATCATTCTTTGGAATCTGTTAATCCAAACACTTCGCCTTTTAGCACTTTAACAAGAAGTTTCTTGGAAACTAAAATTTCTCAGATAAGACAACCTTGTAAGTTTCCTATCCGAATAAAAAAAAAATTGTTAAATAGTTCTTAATTGAGGCTTCATTAATGTTTACTTCAATGAATTTCTGGATCTAAGAAATCGTACCTTTAGCGATACCTTTTCTATACTGCTGGATAAAACTGCGAAAAATATTCCTAATTCAGACTTGCATATTAACTGTTATTCATTGCAGACTGCTCGACACTTTCTTTCTTGGTATTTAGTTGTCAGGACTCCCTTTACTTTCATAATAGGAGACTTAACTGCCCTGCATCTTAATTATTTAGAATATAATGTACATTTTAATAAAAATTTCGTGTGAGAAAATATTATAAGGAAAATTTCAGGTGTATACCTTTAAGATATATTTCTCAATTCTGTGAGATTCTGTCAATTTGCATGTAAGATTTTACAAGTAAAATAAACAGTAATTAAAATATTTTGCTATGAATAAAATATACTTAATTCTCGAAATTTAACTTATAAATTTATATTTTCCCTAGAGCTCATTTCGTTTTGAACATTATTCTCCTCACCTTCAATATTAGAGAGAAAAATGGGTATTGTAACATGAGATCCTTAATTAATGAGAACTGCTTATAAACAACAACTTCAACATCCTTTACCTGCAAGTACAATTTTTTATTAGTTCATAGCTGAGTTTTCCTGAAAGGCATAATTTATTTGGCACACTTCGAAAAAAACATCAACAATCACGCTCGCTCACTTTATTAGTACAATTTATAAAACAAGTTCAAACTCACTAATTAGATATGTTGTTAGAGTGACTCCCGTGGCAACTTAACACTTTTAATTTGAAACCATTGATTTTGAATATATTTAATTTGATATTCTTTCTCATGTATCTAATGTTTCTGAAGTGATATTGAACAATATTTTTGTATTTTATAAAGATTGATTATACGGTTTTATTTGAAATTCAATATAGAGCTATTTAATTTTAAATCAAAAATCTAATAACTTAAATATCAGATACCTGTGAAGAGATATTTACCAGAAAGTTGCTATTGTTTCCATATGTTTACAATTTAAATGGTATTTTTACTTAATGATATCTTTGTTTGAGATTTAGCGTCTGAGGCGGAATATGTAATGCAATACAATTTTGTATTCCATAAAGAACAAAAACAAGGCAAATGGTTTTTTAAAACTTCTAATAAAATTTCAGGATTTTTATCTATGCTTCAAAAGTATTGAATTCTCTTTTTTGTGTTTTGCTTATTCGCATAATATTGGACATGTATTACTGATATTTCAGACATTTTAATGTGCTGACATGTAATACGGTAAGCTTATTGCCACTGAACTGATTTTGAGTTCAAATCACTCCAACGGTCCGAGGAAAAAGAAGTTCTTGACATTAGTATAAAACCTTGGCAGGACACTCATTCAAAATAAGCCTTTCTTACATCACTATAGCAGCCTTAGCATTTGCCCTTCATGATTTGAAGTTCGAGGGCTAGCCATTTAGGAAATACGGTGTGTTGAAAATGTTGGTTACTTTCTAAGCTCTATGGTCACCTTTAGCTAGGCCATAGCCAACAGATCGATACCTAACATAAATTTTACATTAGAGCTACCAAGCCAGTCATTTTGATAGGTTTTTCGGTTTGGAAAAGTGATTGAAGTACGTATTTATTTTAAAAATTAGACAGGAAGCCAACTATGCAGTGTTTGGGCCTAAAACATTTTTCGCACAAATATAGTTTTAGACTAAATGTGTGTGATCTTGCGATTACTACTAATAATAATTTAATATTTTTAGTGTACAGCTGACTATGGACTTGAAATTATCCCTGAATATAGATAGATATCTCTGGACTCCCACAATATTGAAATATATATCTTTTTCAAAATATTTTGGACTTGTTTTATTCCCGATAATGTTCATTATTTTTTAGCTTTTTATTTGGACTAAATACTTTCAAAATATTTTTTTCGAAGTATTACGGTTTTCAGTTCAATTCAAGCACACAACTATTTTTTTAATTTGGAGTAAATATTCATCATCTTGAAGATATGACAGACTTTAAAAATTTAAATTTTAGCATAGTTTTATTTTTAACATTTTAAAATCTTTACTAAAGTAATTTTTAAAAGAATTTATTCATATTTCGTACTGAAATATAGTATTTTAAATATCGCAAATAGACTTAGATAGTATATATTACAACTTTTTAAGAGTTTTTAAATTAGGTTAAAAATCTATGCACAGCTAATTTATTTCAAAACGCACCCCAAAATAATAAAATAGCAAAACCTAACAAAATTGTATGTCGAGAATGGAATAAAAATAAAAAACATTTCTATTATTAGAAGTGTAATAATCCTTAAAAAATATAACAACATAAAAAGAACAATTTTCAACACGAAACAAAATTGCCCAAATTATTTTAATTTGCGCGCAATCGGAATAAGTCACCAAGCGTTTGGTTAAACTCTTTTGGCCTAATGCTTGGTATCCAATTCCAAACGTCTACAAACACGAGAGTCGATAGCTCGAACCCACAGACTCTTGTTCAAAAGTCCAGAGAACTGACCACCTGGCCTCTGAAAGGAACAATAAATCCACGATAAATGTTCAGAATCACATAAGTATGCTCGACTAACATCATGTTTAGTTCGCCTGAAGAAAAAGAGGAAAATGAAAGAATTAGGAGGAGGTGAAACAGGCACTGAACATAAGATATCATATTGCAAGGGCAGCTACGAGCAAATGGTAATAGCAGCAATCTCCATATTGAAATTTGTGTTTTGTTTTCCGACGTGGCAGAATAACTATATGAAATCGAAACTTTTGAGATTATGAGTTAGCCATTTTTTGCATCTTCACCCACCAGTAGAACAGGGATGTGAGATAACCACGGATGTAGTGAAATTTCCTTTGCTTCACAAAATATTTTGTTACAATAAGCAAGCTGTGATTAGAACACTATCCTACTGAAGTTGCCCATCTTCCTAGAGACATATCACAAAAAGGGTGAAGAAGAGTTCCAAACAATACCAAGTATCTGCTCCTTTCATAATATTGACGCCACCAGACGTCCTCCTCCCCACCAAAGAAATGAAGTGCAAGGTGATACATTACAACGTATTACAATACTCTCTTTTTTTTCTAATGTGGAGGCACTTTTGTCAGATAGACATTCGCCTGTTGTTATTCACCGCAGTTTTTGCTGTCCATTTTATTATGGGAGCACCATATAGGCGGACCAGCATTACTCCCTATGAATGGCCGACACGAAAATACACAGAGAAAAAAAGTTGGTCGGTGAACTCACTTTGCTGGGTTAAAATCCACTGCACAGTGGAACTCGCTTTTGGTGAGTCGAACAACCCACATTGGAAAGTGGGTCCTACAACCCACTTTCGAAAACGGGTACATTTACCTTCCTTTGTGAGTTTAAAAACTCTTTGAATGAGTTAATTAAAGCAAGTTGTGTATTGAGCCTATATATATATATATATATATATATATATATATATATATATATATATATATATATATATATATATATATATATATATATATATATATATATTTAATTACTTTTTTATTATTATAAGACACAGATCATTTGAAGCTTTGGTAATAATTCCTAGTTACTGCATTATGTATCTCAGTTTGAAGCAAGTGATTTATAATTTTATTCCAGACACCTTTATTTGATACTTGCCATCCTGAGAACTATAAATTATATAAAGATGACATTGTTTGCGTTGAATTAAAATGAATCAAATTAGCACTTCTTTAATCTATTGAACATTAAAAATATTGTCATTAAAAGTTATAAAGCATACTTCACAACTAGTAATAAATACTTACACTTTTAAAAAAATTATTTTTATCTTTAACTTTTGCAGTACATTAGCCTTCAAGTTTAAAAGAATTTTCCAAAATGCCTAGTCTAAAAGTGTTTGCATCGAATTTTTTAAATGAAATTTTGTTACCCAAATTAGATAATCATTTAAATTTTATACAGCTAAAATGACAACTCAGAACAATAACATTAGTTTGTAAAATAAACAAACTTCAAATTATGTTTTTAATATTAGATAAGAAAAATTGTCACTTTACTTTATACATGCCATGAAAATTTTCAAAAACAATCTTCCCCCCCCCTCCCTATTCTGCATGAATATTAATTCAATTTGAATTTTCCAGCTACCTTATTATCATTACAGAATTCCTTCTGTTTTAAGGTGTTTATATAAAGCTAAATTGTATCAAATCTTTAGGAGAATAAATTTGTTTATAAACTGACAATTATTAGTATAAAAGGAAAAGAATTCGTAGAATTTTGAATTAGTTATCTAGATAGATCATCATCTGTTACAAGATATTTCTTTTATTTCCTACTCTCTTATCTACTTATTCACAAACACACACTTCCACACATAAATGCAATGTATAGATGAATTTTAAAAACCTGATTTCACCCTCTAGTTTATCCATTTTTCTGAATTCGACCATGTCAAATGAGTTTATAATTAAATGTTATCGCCAGATGGTATCATCTGTAGATTTGGATTTTAGAATGAACTTGGACTTTCAAACACAACTTATATGTACACACAAATAGATATACATACGTATACTACTCGTAGCATTGTATGAAACAAACTGCATGCTTTTACTTTTTTTTCAGTGGTTCTAAGCTTTTTTAAAATATTGATGAGTTATTAATAAAAGTTGTAGGAAGCGCATAACAGGAACACACAGCCCATTAACATCTGTAAAATAAGTTGTCAACCTTATTTTTTATAGTGGATATTTAGAAGCTGTGTGTTCCTGTTATATCAGTAGATGCCAAAAATTACTTTCAGAAATCGTATTCTTGTTTTTTTTAAATCATAAAAATCTATTTATTCATTAAAATTGCATTCAATTGAGAGTTTTCTATGATGAGATTTTTATGTAATGTAAAAATAATTTTAATACATAATGTTTAGATATTACATACATGCACGCACACACACACACACACACACACAAGCACATGGAAGATTTGCGACAAGAAAAACCTAATATCATGATATGCTCAACCATATACAGCTATAATTCATATATGAATTATATGTTAAACATGCAATAGCTTACGCGATTGTCGCAACTTTAGCCTTACACAACAATTTCAAATTTAAACAAATAGCAAATCTTCCGTTACAAGTCCTCACATTTCTATTGTGTTGAAGTATGCTCTATAATTCGGATTTACGTGAAGGATTTTGCATATATTTTAATGTTCAAAAGATTAAAAATGTACTTACATGCATTATAACACGTGGACACTCCGCTTCGTCGACAAGCGCCATTTTTCCGATTTCCCCAGCCAAAAAGCTACTAATTGCTTCAAAGTACAGCTTTCGACCCGCTTCCGACCCTCTTTCGAAGAAAATCTCCCGCAGCGCGAGCCAGGAAAACGGAAAAATCTCATCAACCCGCAAACAAGATATTCAGCTCGCTTTGGGGTGAGGCGGTGAACACATTAGATAGGTCAGTCGACCCATTTTATTTCAACCCACATGAAGTGTGTCTGCAAACCTGGAACTTTGGAAAACTGACCGGCTTTTTTTTCTCTGTGTAGGTATCCCAGCACTCTCAGCACCGAAAGCTAGCGCGCTTACCACAAGGCCACCTCGGCACATGCACTCTTATTTGTGTAGTTCCAGCAAAACCTAGACTTAACTAGTCATAACACTATTTGTTAACAGTTCAGGTGTTTATTTGCAGTATTAGGAATATATTTCCTTTACTTTTAACACAACAAAAAGGATTTTATAAGTCCGCTGAAAACCACATTTTTTTTCTCTTTTTATTTCCGTTATTCAACCTAGGGAGCTATAATATAGCCAACTGTTACAGTGATAAGCTAAAGACTTCTTTAAAAATCAGGAAAATTCAACTACCAAAGACAAGAATAAAAAAAAAATAAGAAACTGCATCTAGTTTTGAACTTATTAATTGTTCATCATCAGGCCCAGAGCCATGATGCAGTGTTTATTAGTTTCAAGCTAGTTGTCATCCTTTAATTTTTATCGTGGATTTTAAAAATCTGATTCTTCCTGTTTTTGCCATTTCCACGGTTTTCTAGTAAGTTATGAAGACTTATTTTTCTGCTAAGATCACTAATATGTGTAACTCAATAGTAATTTACGCGAAATGTGCTTGTTCGGTGTAACAAAAAGTGTTGATTCATTTATAAACGTTTTAGAATGGCTGAAACTTAGTGCTAGAAAATACCCAAAATTTTACATGTCTATCAATGAAATACAAAAATAAATTGTCTTACTCTAAAAATGTACAGAATAATGCTGGAAGGTTATCACTTTAAAATTTTATTTTTGTGAACCTCAAAGATTATGAAATACAAAAATTAGGACGCGCTTAGATATTAGAAAAATTTAGCGAAAGAAGAATTTCAACATATTTTGTAAATCATAGTGCTTGAAAAACCTCTCATAATGCCATTGGAGGGATTCAAATGCCTACACACTGAAAGAAAAAAATAATTTTTCAGTGAATGAAATATGAAACTCATGCACTCGAAAATTAATCTGCATTAACGCTACATAATTTAAAAACAGTTTAGTTGACAAAAAAAAATTCAGTCCATTGACTCGTTTAGAAAATGAATAAAGTTTATATCTATTTAAATTTAGAATAATTCTTAAAGTTGACGCATATGAAGGATTAAGTACATTATCCATGCAACGCATATGTGGACTTAACAATTAATTTACTTACCTAAGTAAATTTATCACAGGTAGCTTCACGAAATAATTAAACTTAGATATTAATAGCTTAAAATAATAATTATCGCATATTGTGAATGATGTCCCGAGTTTAATGGGAGTATATATTCAAAAATCTGTCAAGACTAAGATATGAAAATTGAAGTCTAGTTATCAAGAGTTCTTAAATTTATATGTCTGGGAATATTAGAACATTTTCAAAAATTCATCACTGCATGAACCACGGATTTCGAGATCAGATATTGGGTTTTTCTAATTTTTACCTTTTGATATGAGGTTATGTTATCGTTATGATTATCAAGCAAAAATTCATAATTACGGAGTTGTACTTTCAAGTTATCATTTATAATTACAGATTAAAAAGCATACAAGTTTAAAGAATTCAGCTATTTGTTAAGTAACAACTTGACGTATGAAATAATTATTTTTGCCCTTTGTTTCATGAATATGAATTAAGTTGCAACTAATAGTGTGTTTACGACTAGATTTACGACTAGAGTGTATGCAGTAATAGCTATATAGTTCAGAATTATATATATATATATATATATATATATATATATATATATATATATATATATATATATACACTGAATTAGGGATAGCAAAGCCTATGCAAATTGTGTAAAAGCTGCGCATCATGTATGCGCAAGAAAGGGCGCTGTGGTCACTGCATATATAGCGCGTACTGTGGTTGTTCTGAATTAGTTGTTGGAATTGACAGTATGGGTAAACTGCCTGATTTAGACGCTTTCGATCGCGGAAAAATCGTAGGCCATTCAATTTCCGAAATCGTCAGACAGCTAGGATTTTCAAGGTCAACAGTGTCAAGAGTATACCAAGAATACATGGATGGTGGAAAAAAAACTAGCGATCAGGCAAACTGCAAAGGACAATTAGCCTTGACAGTGCGTGGTGAGAGACGGCTCAGGAGTATTGTACGTAGCCAGCGAAGCCAAACATTAGCTCAAATTACCATCCAGTTTAATGACGGTGCCAGTCGTACAGTCAGTAAACGGACTGTGCAACGCTCGCTTCACCGTATGGGTTTCGGGAGCCGTCGACCTACGAGAGTACCATTGCTCTATACTCGCCATCGGGCTGCACGTCTTGCCTGGGCAAGAGAGCACAGAGACTGGAGTGTAGAGGACTGGAAACGAGTAGCATGGAGTGATGAGTCTCGATTCCGACTACTTAACGCCGACGGGAGGCTGAGAATATGGCGTCAGGCTCATGAAGCCATGGATCCTGCATGCCTGGCTGGAACTGTACAAGGGCATGGTGGCTCAATCATGGTCTGGGGTGTTTTTTCGTGGCACAGTTTGGGATCTTTGGTGCGTGTACCTACCTCCCTCAATGCAATTCGGTACGTAGAGTTGCTGGGTGATCACCTCCATCCGTTTATGCTGTTCTGTTATCCGCACGGTAATGGAGTTTTCCAGCAAGACAACTGTACCTCTCACAAGTCCCGGTTGGCTACTGGCTGGTTGGATGAGCATTCCTCTGACTTCTCTGTCATGAATTGGCCACCTAGAATCCCAGACTTAAATCCTATTGAGCATCTTTGGGATGTTTTGGAACAAGGCGTGAAAGGCCATCACACAGCACCAAAGAACCTTATTGAATTATGGATAGCTTTAGCCAATATTTGGCAAGCCATTCCCGTGGAACGTTTCGAGAAACTTGTTGAATCTATGCCTCGTCGTGTGGCAGCCGTTATCAAGGCCAGAGGAGGCCCAACTCGTTACTAGGTAGGTATCCATAATTCAGTGGCACTTCAGTGTGTATATATATATATATATATATATATATATATATCATAGACTGCAAAGTGAAAGGTATTAGAAAAATCATAGCTGTTCGTTGTTTATGTTACTTCCTAGAAGAGTAATTTCTGCTGTCGTAGCCAGTTGTACAAACCAGTATCGATGTATTCAATGTATCTAAGAATTAGTACGTGATTTCTACTAAAAGGAATTCTTCTTTTGTAGTGTTCGAAATTACATTTACTCAGCATCACTGCTACTGAATTTTCATAATTTTTGGAACACATTTTTGACAGAGGTCTACTGCAGTGAGCGCTCGAGACTGGCATTATTCTTTGGTTGGTTGATTGGATTTGGTCATTCATGGTCACTTATTATTTTCATGAGGGCTAAACAGACAGGAACTCACAGATTAAACGTGAATCCAAACCGCGACAAACACAAATGCCTGTAGTGAGTCTCGAACCGAAATAGTTTTATAACTAGGCCAGCGCCTGAGACATTTTGCATTTTCCGCATTTTTATGAAAGTCTTCAGCATTTATCTATAGCTCGAGACTGCTTATAGTCTACGGAGTATATTCTCGTATGAGTATATTCTTTTATCTTTATTATTAATTATTTGTATTGCTGTTTACGATACATTTGTTTTATACAATTTATAAATTTATATCAGTGGGGAAAATTGTGGAATTCATCGTGTAAAAGATTAAACTTATCATGAGCGATGATATTGCATGATAGAAAAATATTTTAATGAATTTCTTTTTTAGGTCGCAGCTTGTAACAGTCTTCAAATGCAGACAAGGCAAGAAAATTGTAAAACAGGTTCATCGCTGTATGATCTACGTGGAAAACATCGACAAGAATACGATTTTAGTACGATGAAGAAGGTTAGAGATTTTTCATCATAGTAAATTATTTTTTCCCATAATATTAACAGACTTATACCACCCAGAAAAAGCACAAAGGAAAATATAGAACCTTTCCTTCAGTTTATATTAACGAACTGAATGATTAAAACTTTTATTAGTTCCGAAATTTCATAAGGGAGTGGAAACTTTCAAATTTACTTCCGATAGATGCTCTAGAAAATTCTAATCACCTATCTTAATAGTATTTTGTTTTTGTCCTTTTAAAAAGGTTTTCGGGTATACTGCCTGAAAATTTATATATTTTTTATTATTCTCACCCACAGTGGTATTACGAGGATATGCGGCAACTCCAGGGAGTTCAGTAAAGTGAATTCATTACTGGAGTGTCAATGTACAATTCAGCAATTAGACTGATGACATATTTTTGTATGCAAGCAACATGTGGTTGATTGTTAGCTATTTATAAAAAAATTAAATGGTTTATTTGACCTGTATGACGTTTTACAAACACAACCAGCTGTAGCCGAATTGATTGCTGATCCCTTTACATCAGTCAGCCACATGCCGGCTTCTCTCGTCTACAAAGAGGACTCGCATAGAATAGAGAAAGAAATAAATGCATATATATGCTACAAGTTATAAAACATAATTTATAAGTTTCTTTATTTTATATTTATCTCATTTACGTCTAAATTTTAATACCCCGAAATACTTTATGTGAAAATATAGCTGTATAAAATTAGTTATAGGCTTCTGGGTGCAAATGAAATTTCCCTTATACGCATCTTAGACACATTTTTAGGGAAAAATAAAATTTTCCTATTTCCATGGATTTTAAAGATGCATCAAGATCTATTATCCTTTTTATTAAACTTAAAAATGGTCAATAACAAAGGTTAAATTCAATAAAACTATACAAATTTCAGTAACTGGAAGCAGTAAAAATTTCCATAAAATCCTTTAAAACCTAGATAAACTCTATTATAGAGATATAGATATAAGAAAAATTTCTGTCGTCTTAAATGTTATTTTATTAAGTATATTTACGCATATTTTCAGATAAAAATGGAAATGATTTTAAACAGTTTTAGAGGGATGAGGATTTATGTAATACTAGCCCAGAAAAATAATTAATTCGATAAAGAAGAGAAAATTAAAAATAAAATACACGCTGAAGATCAGAAGATTTTTTGTTTGCCTATTTCTTGAAGATCATGTAATAAAAATAATTTCCTTCAAGATGTTTTAGTGTAACTTGATTTTTTTATGTATTTCTCGTTGTTTTACTTTTTTCTTTGGGCAACAACATATAAAGTATGCTTTTCTGTACATGCGTGTGTGCGGATATGTACCCATTCTACACGTACACAGAAGAATCAATCACAGGTACTCATTCAAACCTGCACTCGAAAAAAATATAGAACCTTTGAATATGAATGAGAATGTTACCACTATAAGTACATAGAGTCCTTTTAAAGGGAATAGATTTGTGAAATTCCTTAATTGTATACACCAAAGCACTATAAACAAAGACCAAGAAACAGAAAAATTAAACTTTCGTATAAAATTCTGCAATAGGTTAGAAAGTAATGGTAAAACATTTCTCAGTGTTTCTGATTGTTAGCAACTACACATTGCACTTTAAAAGTTTGGGGTAAGAAATAGTTTTGAATAATGTTGTTGAATGCACTTCCTCAATTAACAAAATGAACCCCTTGAATATGGATGAGAATTGTTATTGTTATCATTATGAGTACATAGAGTCCTTTTTAAGAGAATTGATTTCGCAAATTCCTTAATTTTATGCCCCGAAGAACTCTAAACAAAGATCGAGAAACAGAAGAATCAAACATTCGTATAAAATGCTGCAATAGGCTAGAAAATAATGGTATACCATTTCTCAGCGTTTCTGATTGTTAGCAACTACACGTTACGCTTGGGGGTGTTAAGAAATAGTTTTGAATAATGCTGTTGAATGCACTTCGTCAATTATGTCTGTTAGAAATCTGTGGGAAGAGTACCATTTCCCGGAGGAAAAGAATTTCAGAAAATAAAGTAAAATACTATTTAGTATTACGTCTCTCAACACTTCTCGACATTCTTTTCTCTTGCTATAGGAATTTTGGAAAGAGAATAAAAGCTCTTCACTGACACACACAAATTCCGGTACTTCATTAATCTTTGATTCTCTTCTTTTGTTTTGCAGCAGTTATTAATTAAAACCAAGTTCAGAAAACTGACAGTTCCTGAACGATTAACAGAAAGAGATTTTTTATGGAAACCTCCCTTAAATATGCTTAAAAAATTGAAAAATAAAGCATTAAAAGACAAAACAAAAAGAAAGTAACCGCCGGGAAAAAGCTGTAGGAAGTTTTCGACGTAAAGGGAAAATGTAGCTAAATCATATTATCGGAAAGAACAGAAACGGTCCCTTGATGAGTTTTAAAGGACGAAGGGAAAAATTTTCTTCCATCTTTCTGGAATGGAAGAGGAAAGGAATTGAAGTTCTTCCCCGCGTACAAATCGACAGAGTTCAATTTTCCGTTGCACTTTCTTCCCAAGTTTTTTTTTCCCTCTTTTCATCCGAAGTGGCAAGTAGTGAGCTTTAATGTCATGTTCGGTCCACGGGAACAAAATGATGAGGAAATGCTAATGTTGAACGTATGTCGTGACAGGTGGAGAATTTCTTGAATTTTAAAAGGAAAGCGGCTGTATAAAAATTCCTTTCTGCGATCAAAGATATTAACAAAAGTATAGCAGAGTTGAGATAAATTTGCGGAGCTTCACACATTATACGGGAGCTATCTTAGAAATGTTATAGTAACTAGAATTTTAAAAGAGAAATATGGGATCACATCAAAATTTCGAACGAAAAAAAAGATGCCTCAAAAGATATTCTGTATCCACGTAATATTTTATCTAAGAGCTCATCGTACAGAATAAATTAGATGCATGATGATGCATGCTTTCTGTATTTAATTTTTTGCAAATGTACTTTACTGATCTGATTGGGATTACTTAATCAAAAAATTAAATATTTTATGAGTTTAGGGGCAATATGAAATCTCTCATTCATTTTATTCTACAATACTCCCCAAAAATTTAACTTAATCATATGTACATACAAACGCTATATATTTGTCCATATGAAATAAATCTATCTGAAGACACGTTCAGTACAAAACTCAAACAACAGGCATTTCTGATTCAAAAGTTGCAGTTCCCTAAGAAATGTTTACAACATTCCAAGATAATGTTTTTATCGATCTTTGCCGATAATTATCAAAATGCAAATGTCTTTAGAATACGCTGGCACTTTCAGTTGCTTTCTTTCCTGGTACGTGTTCAGCGCACAGAGTCATTTGCATTATCATTGTCCCGTAAAAGTTAACGTATCACCATGACAATACTCGAAGTTTAATTCTAATAAGAAATTCCAAAGTTATCTCCTTGTGATGACTGATTAAATATTCATTGCATAAATCTGAACTAATCTGATTTCCACGCTTTATGATGTAGTTGTAAACCAAAAAATTACTGTTCAAGATGCATTATTGAAAATCATAACATTGTTCCACAAGCGTAATGGTAAAGTAACCTGTCAGGAAAGTAGGTGGTATAGAATTCTGCCTTCCCACCACTCAGTGTGTTCTCAAACCTGAAGGAAAATGTGAAAAGAAAATGCGATAAGTATGTTCCTACTTCTAACATTTTAGTATATTTTGATTGGCTAAAATACTGACAGCCTTGAGAAAGAGTTATATTATTGATTCTATTTGCTGACATATTTATTTAGTTCGATGGCCAATATTCGATAAATTTCTGTGTAAAAAGATTCATTCAACTTTCAGTCAACATGCTACTCAAGGAATATAAGGATGAAATTTTGCGTGATGCAAAGAGCAACTGAGCTGCTTAAAATAAGGCTATGAAGTGAGGCAGAGTATTGCCTAACAGAAGAAATGGAGGCCTGATGGAAACAGATTATCACTTTCTAACTGCAAAACACAAATGTTATTTCAAATAATCTGTACGACTTTTATGGTATCGATAAGTTGGTTTATAATAGTCTGTGTTATCGTTAACCGCAACTTTCGGAAAAGAATTTTTGCTTTTAAAAAAAAGTTAAAAACTGAAGTACCTTTTTTCTTCTGAAGAGATGAAAAAAGTTGATTTTCCCTCCCTGATGCACTCAGACTTGGATCTTTGATGATTTTCCCCTTTTTAATGCCCAGTATCCAGTGCTTTTCCTCAACTTCAAAGACTCAATTTAATACATCATCGTCATCACCAACTCTCTATCTTCTAGTGCGCTTACTTTCTCTATACTCGTAAACGACATTATAAAACGCATATATTATTTTGACTTTATATTGCCAGATTATCCTTCTTTTTATATATAATTCTGTAATTCGAGGTTTTGTACGTTATTTGGTACGATTTACTACGATATTATGGGCATTGAAAGCTCAAAATGTTTTACTACTTTTTCGTTTAACACCTTTCCGACTTAATAATACTTCATTTAAATGCTCGACTTTTACAATCCGGGAAAAGACTGTGTTACAGCTAAGTGCATGCGAAAAAAATAATGTAACACAAATATATAATCAACTGAAACATTACGAATTATTTATTCAATGGCAATTAAATGATATTTATATCGTAGTATTGCATAATATCATATGTCCTTATGTTTTTTGATTTATACACAAACAGATAGCTATGCAAGTGCTATGTATATAATAGGCAAATTGAAATACAAAAAAAAATATTTTTGCAATCCTCATAGTTACACTCTACTGTTGTAGCTACAATAGTTAGTTACTTTTTAAATAGTGTTTTGGAACACTCTGTTTATTGTATACTAAAGAAAAGAATTGTGTTTGTAACGTTGAGTACGATACAACAGACACCTAGGAAGCCATCAAATACTAAGTCAGATTCTTTACAACATAAATTCTACATTTTTTCTTGGAAGAGAGATTAAAATTAAATAATCCATTTAATAAAATTTTACGAAAATATGTATATCATGCAAATTTTTTATTGCTCTCACAGTTGCAAATGTTGTTCAATAATTAAGAATTATGTTCTGAATTGTTAATATCAGCGGTTTAACAGGCTCCTAATATCTTCATGCTTAAGTTAAGACAACGGAACTTTTTTAAGGGGAATAAATCACTAATTTATTTTCGAAATGGTATTTACATTTTCAAAAATGTAATTTGTTGATCATTGAAAACCTTAAGTTGTAAAATAAAGTTTTCTTTTAAAAGCAATATATTTCTCGGATATGGTCATTTGTTCAGAATAAGGAAATAATGTTTTTGTTTCTTTTCTTACCTATGATCATATACAATCCTATGATCATATACATGCAAATACAATCTGGATTTCAGTAAAAACTACCAGAAATATGCATTTTATATTCCTTCGAAACAGTCTTCTGCATAGCACTTCTCATGTGAGAATAATGTGTATAAATTATGCACAAAAGAGCTTAGTTGATATGAAGATTTTTCTGAAAACAAATGCATGAATGAGAGGAAAAATTTGTAACACATTTTTGTTTTCAAGTGCAGGGGATGTTAAATAAGAATATTGATTATTTTTCTCATTAATTTAGATTACAATAGGAAAATGAATCTTATTTATGTTTTATTATTTTTCTTTTTAAAGCAAAGCATTCATCATCGAAAGTAATTAATGATGAAAAAACACCAGCAGGAAAAATAATTCATTTCACTATTTCATCAATTAAACGTCACTCTTTCCTTTTTCTTATTTTAAAGTAACGCTATGAAGTTTTTTTCTTCCGAGCTCCCCCGATTAAAGCTATTATACCATTTTAGCGATACGGCTAAATAAGTAGATGTCGAAACAAAAATTTTCCTTTTTTCATGCACTTGTAATAAATAAATATATTGACATGCTAAAGTCAAGTTACAGTATCAAAAGTGACTGATATTTGAATACACACATACAACATTATTAAAATTATCTTTGTGAGAAAAATAACATGAGCTGGAAATCAGTAATTTAATACTGATAATTTAAACCGGAGTTGTGCGTAAAGAAAATTATGAAATGTATAAGTGCATTATGTTTAGTGAAATGCATAAGTGCAATAAAACGAATCAGCATCATCACTTATTCTAACGTAATATTAAAGAGACAATATTTAGATAACACTTCCTTTGCCTAAGTTCTTAATTATGTCGGAAATAAACTTTGAGATTTAGATGTATTAATGAATCGTAACTAAAACCTAGGTGGACGCCTCTTGAACACGTTTTCTGTCATGCATTCTCTTATATCAGAACACTATAGCCCGTGTTTCTACACGTTTCCCAAATGTTTGACAACATTTGGAATTACATAAATCTGTAATCTAGCGGTTTAATTAGCGTATTGGAAACTTAAATATTCCTTAAATTTATGAGGCCCTTACTGGTTCGAAATCTTCATAAAATGTTCATCGACATGTCCCACGACATGTATGCTTATCAGTTTTATAGATCGCTTACTCAACCATTTTCATGTTCAATGCATTTGCGACGCAACACACACTTATGTGAAGAAATAATCAACTATCCTTAAATATTTCCTGGCCAAAACAGGGAAATTAAACTGATACAGAGAGATTACAAGAAATATGTACTCAGAGCTTCGACTTTCACTTTTTTTATTGAGATATCCTTATTTAACAAACTTTTCCCTTCGTTATACATTTTCACCTTAGTCTGTTGACTTTCTGGTGTGTTTGATTGAGAAACAGACATTTAAATTCAAGCAACGCAAATTGCAAATAGTTTGACTTAAATAAATTAATGCACCTTTACCCTCCTTTAATAGCATAAATAACATAAATCAGCATAATTTAATAGCATAAATAACTTTCGTTATTTATGCTATTAAACAACATTCCCGTTGCCAATATTTATCCCGCGGTCCACACACTAAAATATACATAGAAACTACATTCATACTATTTATATTAAAACAAAATAAAAACTAACCTGATTTCAAGATAAATAACGCAATTACATTTTAGAGACATGTCGTATAACACGTAGCTCGTATTGTAGAAAGAAAAAAATTGTTATTTTTACGTTTTATCAAAAAAATTGATATGGTTTGATCTTTTCTATATAAGCTGTAATATGGCAGATCTTTTCTATATAAGCTGAAATATGGCAGAAAAAGCGTTTTTTTCCTCACAAATTAACATTTTTTAACAGGCTTTAATATTTTCATTCGTCAGTTACATACTAAAAAGCAAAGCATGAATAACATATAAAAACATGTAATATACTCGGTTGAATATAAGCATCACCTTTTAGCGCAAACATTTCAGTGTTGCAATAAACTCAAAGAACCTCAATGGAATGACCCAAAGGCAAAAAATTATGAGAAAATTTTAACTTTAATATATAGATTGTTAACATACGAAAAAAAGTGAGTTGTGTGAAGTGACCCCAAAACGGGCTATTTTCTCATTTTAATTTATTTTTACAGAAAGTTCCTGGAATATAAATGTTGGAATTAATAGATTTTTCTTTTGTGTTTTAGAAACAGATATAACGAGACACTTCAAATCTGAGTAATACCTATATTATATATTGTCAAAGAATATGACATTCGTACGCCCAAAAATATACTTTTTATATCAGAATTTGTCTAATAAGTGCATGTGCAGGAATATTCTTTTGTAAAATAAATAAGCAATATTTTGTAAAGCCCAGTTTTAAGAAACTGATTTCAAAGGAATTATCTAGTATCAGAAATCCCTTTTTGACATTTCATAAATGCCGGGATGCTGGTTCTTTTAATCTAGTAATTGTTCAGAACCTGAATGGTTTTGCCAGTTTGCTTTTGTACAACGTTTGCCCCACTAATGTGGCTTACCGCTTTTTACCTCCTACCCGATTAACTGAATAATATACAGGGTTAGTACCGACCAGTCAACATTTCCAAAGTTGATGACACTTTAAAAATTATAAAACGTAAATTTCGCAAATGATTTTCGCAAATGATATTTTTTCGATTATTTCTCTGTGAGAGAGTTATCGTTAATTCGCGACGAATGCTGCTTATAATAACAGACTTCGTATAAAGGAGTGTTGAAATATTACTCGATAGCAATTTGTTGAAACACCTTGCTTACAGACATAAAAACACTTCACACAAAAAGAGAAAAGGGATATTTTTCAAAAACACCTACACTGTTTTCCCTGTAGAAAATTTATGTTTTCCTTGAGTAAGAAATATCCGATTTAATTTTGTCATTTTTTCCAGTTTTTTTAATTCTATGTTCCGCTTTATTCAGTTTATCTTTAAACTATCATTTTCGACAGTAAAGAGTTCGGAGAAACCTCGCAATGAATTTTTTGTATTGATATCGATGTCAATATTAGTATTTTTCCAAAATTTGCGGATGTTCATGAATTAATCACATATTTGTAAGGATGCAATGCAAAAGTCGGAGACAACTGTAAATCGAAATGATTGCACCAAACTCACATTTCCTACGGTTTTGCCAATAATACTAAAGATATATTTCTCAATTATCAGACACTCGAAAAAATATGCCTCTGACAAATACTAAAAACAACAAAATAAATGAAAAATAAATGAAAAATAAATGAAATGAGAATTTTATTTAAAAAATATGGCAAAAGTTTGAATCGACTCCCTAAATCACACGGCAGGGATATATCCATGGCTAAATTAATCTGTTGAGTAGTTACGAAAAAAGAAAATGTCCCCAAATGGTCATTCAAGAAAATATCCTATATTTTTAAGTTTTTTATCAGTGTCATTAACTTCAGATCTCTCTTAATTTCTGTACAACATAAGATTGAAAATTTGGCTCAAATCTCATTCAGTTCGTTCCAGAAATTTGCTATATCATCCATCACACAGGTATGAAAGAAAAACTCTGAAATTTTCGTTTGCCTGGAAAATTTGTTCATGACTTTCATTTCTTTTTTTTTTATCTCCATTCATAAGTTAATAAAATAAGCTCGTGACTTTTTTAAATAATTTTTTACCAATATTTTTAACATGTTTTAGACATAATTTAAGACAAACATTGAAAAAATGTATTATGATATTTAAATGGATATTAATTTGTATAATGTAGTCTTGAAAAAAAATTTCAACCAATTACTCCACGGTTTATCAACACCGAGTAGGGTTTTTTTTCTTTTGAATACATAAGCTTTCTCACATAAAATCTTTATAAGGTTTTGGAGGACAAACTTAAATTTCATATACATGTCATATACGTACATGTTATTCGAAAAGAATGAATAAATGGCGTTCTATTACAGACACACACATATATATAGGGTAAGTATGCCGAATATGAGACCCCTTTTTATTTTCATATATAACTAGGAAAGTAAGTGAGGGATTATAGTACCAACTTGATATCCTTTTAATGCATATATATTACTACATATAACAATGACAGAAAATGAAAACAACTTACAATTTTCTTGTATGAAATTATAAAAACAGGTGTTAAGTGAAATTATAAACACAAGTGTTAAAAATGGAACACTTTGAAAGAATGATGCAAAGTGTTCCATTTTTTGGAGTCTGAAAAAAGTAGTCCTAATATGAGACCTCCTTCTGTAACTCTAAAAAAAATTAGAATTACTGAAAAGCTCGTAAAAAGCAAAACTGTACACAATAATTAGATAACAGTTACCTATATACACTAGTAGGTGAAAAAGAAACGGGACATTTTAAACAAATTAGTTGTTTACACTGTAGGTTTTGATTACTTTTTGTTTTAGATTCAAACTTTTCACATTGTTTAGAAATAAAAAGTTTGTCAGCTCCACAATCTTCATAGGTCCACCTGAAACACCTCCTACATTGACGCCACTGCTCTCCCCGTGTCTTCTGCAAATAAACAATCATAAAAAAGGCATTCAGCGTCATTTTTATCCATGCTACCATTACTGCTGTCATGGAGCGAAAGTTTTTCATCATCTTCAAATGAGCTGAGATCATCATAGCTATAATTAGGCTTATTCGTTCTCTGTTTTTTAACTAGTGTTGCAAATGTCATCCATCCTTAATTTTCCCCTCCTGTAGGGACACCTTTGCCTTTTCTTTTTCCTTTTATTGTTTCCTTGTCCTTTTCCTTTTTATCAAGATCTCTTTTTCTTTGTTTATCCTTTGATTTCTTACCGTTTAGGCCTATTTCTTTTTTTTTCTTGTAGGAAACAAAGTTTTTTCAAATATGTGCAGTTCTTTATTAATGCT